>OZ014484.1:23867128-24099071 GCA_963965965.1 Trididemnum nubilum
GACGATTTTAGAAATGAATGAAGACTACAGCTCTAAATTAACAGCTCATAGTGTAGAAAGGTTAAAGCAAAGTAAAAAATTTTGTAGTACTTTGTGAATGCAAAATTAAAGTCGCATAAACAGGCGTATACGGTAAGCATAGCGGGGCCTGCAGGGGTAAGGTCTAGGAGAGCTAAATCCCCCTACATCCAGTCCCATAGCAATGTCACTTACGATATTTAGTAGAGAAAAAGGCTTTTTAGACAAAAAATTGCTATTATAATAATTATTTCTTCCTTAAATCACACTCCGCCACGAGGCAGCACAAAACGCTAAAAGCAAGAGGAAAGAGTGTTTTCGGTTGAATTTTCTATTTTTGCTTTTTAACTTTGATGTATTGCTTGCTCGATTCTAAAGTGTGAAGATAAAATTTGCAAAGTATCTTATCCAACAATTCAGGAACGCAACTTGAACGAGAGCTAAACAATTAAAGCAGGTAAAGTAAAATTTTATTTGTTCTAGAAGATTACAGCCTTTCACACACTTTTGTTACCGGATTAGAGACGCACGCAGGGGGCACGGTGCCATGCTCCAGCAAAAGTACCTTTTTTAAAATGAGTTTAATACGCATTTATAAAAACTTTTGACCACGGAAATAACCTGAAATGGAATCACAAAGCTTTGGCTCTTCAAATAAAAGTAAAATCAAACAAAAAACGCCTCCCAATAACCTACAGTGTTTGTTTGAATTTGCATGTATGAAAGAATTTTACCATTGATTTAAATGGGCGAATTTTACTACGATCTGCAATACGAACCAGACAATGGGGGGGACTCCCCCTCACGTCGTGCTGAACTAATCGCCTTTCTTTCCAGCAATCAGTATGACCTCATTCGCCTCCAAGAAACTCATCTTTCGGCAACCAAGAAGTTTCAAATCCCTGGTTATTCTACTCTTCGTACGGATCGGACATTCGGCAGACAAGGCCCTGTTTCCTCCGGAGCTTATAACACCGGTGGTGGTGCCCTCACTCTTATCCACTCTGACCTGGCCTTCTCTCCTGTTTCTGTCTCCTCTCTTTCTTCTCAGGACCCCTACTCAGACTACATCTGTGTTGAAGTTCTTTTTTCCAATCACTCTCCCTTACAATTTCTTAACCTCTACTCTCCTCCTATCGGAAGCACTCCTTCTGATTCTCGCACCAGGATCTTCTCTCCTGACATCCTTCCAAACTCCCCTGACACTTTTATCCTTGGAGACTTCAATGCTCACCACCCAACCTGGGACAGACTCATTCCCCCTAACCCGCCCGAAAATGACCTGTTTCGCTGCATCACTTCCTCTGGTCTGAAATCCTGAACGACCCCGCCTCTCCCACGCTCCTCCATCATTTCACAGAGAGCCGTTCATCCCCCGATATTTCGTTAGCTCCTGCGTCTCTCGCTCCCCACTGCGAGTGGCACATTCTCCCTGGACTTGGCTTTGACCATCTCCCCATACAGATTGTCCTCTCCCTCTCTCCAGTTCGTCACCCCAACACTCGTCTCGCCAAATTCAATTTCAAAAAGGCCCGTTGGGATGTTTACCAATCATATATTGTTGAGCATCTCCCCTCTGTTGATGTTGACACAGTCAACATCCACCAGGCTGCCCGCTCCTTTTCCTTCTTCTTAGTCGAAGCTGGCAAGGCCTCTATCCCCTTTGGCCGCCTTGGTCGTTCCCCCAAAGTCTGGTGGTCCCAGGAAGCGGAATCTGCAGTGCGGGAGCTAAGGAGGGCCCGCTCCGAGGCGCACCGGTATGAGGCTCACCGCCTCAGATACATAGATGCTTCTCGTAGGGCGTCCTCAGTCATTTCTAGAGCCAAATCCGCAACCTGGCAAGCCACCTGTTCTAATCTGTCTCCCGGTTATGATCCTCATGCTGTCTTCAGGATTTTCAATGCCCTCTCGGGCAAAAAGAACACCTCCCAAGACTCTTCTTTTCCCAGTTGCACTTCCCCTCTTAACACTGCCAATTAGTATGCCTCTTATCTTCGCTCACATCTATCTCAAGTAACACCCGTACCTCGCGTAGAGTCGAACGACAGTTCATGAATGAACTCCAGAAAGCTAGCTGTGAGGATGCTTCTTCCCTCCACAATTCCTTCTGCTTCCCTTTCTCCTTGGCTGAGCTCTCCATTGCCATCTGCAAACTTTCCTCTTCCACTGCATCTGGCCCTGACCTGATTGCCTATCCTTTACTACAGCATTTGCCTGGGCCAGCACAACTCCTCCTTCTTTCTCTTTTCAACAGGTCCTGGTCCTCTCACACCTTCCCCTCTTGTAGGAAACCTACGACTATCATTCCCATTCACAAACCTGGAAAACCCACTTCCTCTCCGTCCTCTTTCCTTTCTCTCACCTCTTACATCTCCAAGCTTTTTGAGTGCTTGATTCTTTCTCGCCTAACTTTTCACCTCGAATCGAATCATCTCCTCTCCACTTGCCAGGCCGGTTTTCGTCCTGGTAGGTCGTCTCTCGACCAAATTCTTACTCTGTCTCAATCAATCTGGGACCGCTTCCAAAAGAAAAAGCCTCTAGACCGAACCATTTTGGCATCTGTTGACTTTTCCAAGGCTTTCGACTCGGTCTGGCACTCTGCTCTGTTTCATAAATTCCTCTCTCTCAAACTCCCCCTTGCTTCGTTCTTTGGGTACGCTGTTTCCTTTCTGACCGTAGAGCTAAAGTCCAGGTCGGTGGTTCCCGCAGCCTTTCATTCCGCATCAGACGAGGGGTCCCCCAGGGCTCGGTACTTGGTCCAGTCCTCTTCATCCTGTTTATTGATGACATCACCAAGGATTTACCTCGGGGTGCCCATGCCTCCCTGTATGCTGACGATCTGGCCATCTCGTTCTCCTCCCCAGACCCGCTCAAAACATCTTCTGTTGTCCAATCCTCCCTCACTGTCCTAGAAACATGGTCCAACTTATCGAGACTTCCTCTCAATCCAAAAAAGTGTAAGTCCTCCTTTTTTGCTACAGATCCCCATCAAGCCACTTTCCAGCCCCGGCTGAACCTCTTGGGCATCCATCTCTTGTTCAATCCCACCCCTAAATTCCTTGGTGTAACCTTTGATCGGACTCTATCCTTTGGGGCCCACATCCAATCCCTGTGTTCCAAATTCTATCCACACCAGTAAGCCCTTCGCTCCATAGCCAGTGCCTCCTGGGGTCCCACAAAAGAATCTCTCACCCTACGCTACAAATCCTTTGTGCGTCCGGTGCTCTCATATGCCTTTCCTGGATGGTTCCCATTCCTCTGCAACACCGCAACCAATCACTTGAAAGTCCTACACAGACCTGCATGCAGGGTCATTATTGGGTGCCTCTCTTCCACCCCCTCATCACTACTCCTTCTTGAGGCCCAACTTCCTCCTCTAAAGCTAACTCTAGAACATCAGACCCTCTCCTCCTTCGAACGTGCTCTGCGTCTCCCCCCAGACTTCTCCAGCCTTCATGCTCTGGCAACAAGAAACGTTCCCTGTCGACTAAAGAAGAAAGCCTCCTGGAGACCATTCTGTTCTTCGGCCACACAACCACTCCCATCCCCACGTGAGATTCTGATCATGTGCCCCCCTTTCCCCCATGGACTACAACCTACTTCACTGTTTCCCCATTCATTCCCGACTGATTCATTCCCCATTCATTCCCTGTACTGATTCATTCCCCATTCATTCACAGTTGACTTTGTCTTGGTAGCATCAACGTGTTTTGCAATGGTAGCAGCAACACCTACCTGATAAGCTGCAGCAAATAGTTGCCAAGCAAAGGTTTATTTTGACGAACTTTGTAACAGACAAAAGCAGCGCAAATTACAGTACCGAAATGTCGAATCTAGAGCACAAGCTTGACCAAATTTTACAAAAACTTGATGCGCTTGAGAAAAAAGTGGACCGCTTTAATTCTAGAATATTCAAGTTGGAGAATAAAACAGCAGCTCTTGAACGAAATCTGACAGCCAAGGAGGAAACCAATGATATTCTTGACGAAAAAATGAATAAGTTCGAGAAGTTCATGTTAGAGTTTGAAAAAACGGCGATTATGCAAGAATCATATAACAAACGCCTTAATGTATTAATTCATGGCATCAAGGAAGACGAAGGTAATGCTTGGGAAAAGCATGAGGCGACAGTACAAAAGTTTAAATCTTTCTTAAACGATGGACTGAATATTAACCCTGATGATATTGAGCTTGTCGATATCCATCGACTACCGCAATATTCGATAAAGAAGAATGGTAAGACAATGCACAGGCCTATAATTGTTAAATTGATCAACACTCAAGACAAAAATCGAATCTTCAGTTCTGCCAAGAATCTCAAAACATATAACGAAACGCGACGTAGTTATGATGAATATTCTCCCTATGTGTACGTTACAGAGCATCTGCCCGCAAAATTTCAAAAACAAAAAAAATTACTCTTGAATGAATTCAAAGAAGCTAAACGTAATAAACAATCTGCTAACTGGAGAGCCATTGATGGCAATTATTGTTTGTTTGTTGATGGGGTCAATATTAACTTACCAAAAGAAAACGCCGAAAAACGTTGACTACGAAAACTCTAATTGTTCATGATTTACATTGTTTACAAGAAAACTCGAAACTAATGTGTTCAACCTAGCATTGTGTTCGCCGTAAATTAAAATGAATCCTTTTAATTCCAAAGTAAATTCTTCAACTTAGTTTGTCTTTGGATGTGAAATTACTTCTTACTTTATAATTTGTACCTTTTTTTCTTGGAAGCCAGAATTTACAAAATTTACCATGGCGAACTAGATTTGGAGCAAAGTACAAAAAATAAAAAAGAATAGCTTTTTTCTACTTTCTGAATTTATATAATTAAAAGATAAATAATATTAATACTAAACAAAAAATCAATAATTTTATCCTTCGCAAAATCAGAGCTTTTTTGTACGCAGTATATCACAGCTCAGAATCGAACGCAGTTACGAGCATTTATATTTTAAGTTTCAGACTGACTTGTTTGCTGGATTTTTGAAACGGCTACTATCGAGTATTTAGTTTCAATTTTTAAGCTAGAAGATTGTGAAGTGCTTCTCACAAATATTGCTGTTACTGGCTTAACTAAACTAATTTTGATTTCAAAATTGTCCAACTTCCATTATTGCCTCATGTGAACTATTTTGTTGAAGATGTATAACAATATAGATAAGTGATTTATTAAATTACTAGAAACAGTCTAGGTTACTAGTGTTTTTCTGTTTTGTTTTTTTTGTTTGATTGATAGAGTTTACTTTGCGGCCATCCTTTACTCCCGGTCTCAGCCGCTGTAGCTTCGTATTCGCTACTTTCTGTTGTGAGATATTGGGGTAGTAAGTCTACCTTATTTTTAGTGCTAAAATCGTGTGCTGATTTCGAGATAGGTTGGCGATGTGGCGGCGGTTATTGCGGTCGGGATCGGAACGTGGAACGGTTCACTGAATATGCGATGTGTATAAACTTCTGTTTCAGAATGAATGCTGCTTATGTTAAATTTGATTAACTTGTTCTCCTTTGCATGGTAACGTTTGTGATTGAAACAGTATAACGGTATTTGATTTTTATGGCAACGTCTAAAAGCATCGTGGGCTGCGATGCAAACGACCTGCTACAATGTTTCTCGTTGGGTCAAGAAGCCACTGAAACATCTCCTTTTTTGCATACACTCAATAGTTTTGCAGATATCATATCACTTGTTCCTGAAAGTATTTCCCCATGTAAATATTATGATTTAAACTTCCAAAACAACATGCTCAATTCCTCGCAAAATCTATTTTTTTGCACCTTAATATCCGATCACTTCAAAAAAACTACGACAAGCTATGTGAACTTATAGACCAACTACCCACAAGACCGCATTTAATTGGCCTCTCGGAAACCAAAATTAAACACCAGCCTCTCCAAGACATCTCCCTTCCGAATTATAACTTTATTCATGCTGCCTCACCCACAAATGCTGGGGGAGTGGGACTTTGTATATCTGACTCTCTTAACTATGAGATCCTAGGAACTAATTCTATCCATACTTCTGGTTGTGAAAGCTTATTCATCAAACTATCGAATTTAACTAGCAAGCACCTAACAACAGTAGGAGTAATCTATCGACATCCGAAAAACAATATTGCCCACTTTACAGATGAATTGAGTAAAACTCTTGACTCGTACTTAAATCAACCCCACGATCTTGCCCTAATGGGCGACTTTAACATTAATTTGGACCCCGAAAAACGTCAAACTGAGGCTTGGCATTATCTTGAAACTCTAATAGGATTTGGTTTATTCCCTGTCATCACTAAACCAACTCGGGTCACTGTAACATCGCAAACATTAATCGATCATATTTTTACTAACATAACAGCTCGAACTGTAACATCAGGTATTTACCAATATGATATAACTGACCACTTTCCTATATTCTGTCTAATCCATAACAACTCACCGAAACATAAAATATTTAATAAACGAGTGTTTTACCGAGATTATGCAGCTGTCAGTCAAACACTATTTGAAGAAGACATAAATGCTATTTTTGAAAATGAGTCTGTTTTAGCGCCTCTAAACAATGAAAATAACGTTAATAGAGTATTGGAACAATTCATTTCTTTATTCAAATCTGTGGTTGATAAACACGCCCCTATAATAAGAGCATCCCGCAAAAAACATAAATTACTTAAAAAACCTTGGATAACGAAAGGGGTTCTAATGTCTATAAAAAATAAACAAAAGATGTACAAAAACTACTTTTTGAATGGAAATGATGCTCAAAAACTGCTTTTCAAAACCTACTCCAACAAATTAACAAAAGTCAAACAGCTTTCTAAAAAAATGTATTTTCATAAAGAATTCGACGAAAACAAAAACAATTGTCATAAAATGTGGAAAAGCATCAATTCACTTCTTTACAAAAAATCCGCCGATGCAAATTCTCTCCCAACAATATAGAAATAAACGGCAAAATCTGCGACAATCAATTGGCAATGGCTGAACTTTTCAATAATTTTTTTTGTACAATTGGCAAACGCCTGGCAGGAAAAATGGAAAATAGCAGCAGTCAAAGTGTAACTAGGTATTTAACCAACAGGGTTTCCTCCTCAATATTTCTTGAACCGGTTGATGAAAGAGAAATTATAAGCACAATTAATTCATTACCTATGAAAAAATCAGTTGGGCACGATAATATTCCTTTTATTTTTATTAAGCTGGTTGTTAATTTAATAGCACCTTTTTTGATTAAAGTAATTAATGCATCGTTTGAATTAGGCATGTTTCCAAATATTCTTAAAATTGCTTAAGTAATTCCTATTTACAAGTCAGGAGACAAACAAATCGTCAATAACTATCGCCCTATATCTCTGTTATCCCCGTTCTCTAAAATATACGAAAAGTTAATTTTTAATCGTCTTTTCAAATTTCTAGGTAAAAAATCGATCTTAATACCAACACAATACGGGTTTCGTCCTCACCATTCAACACAACATGCATTTTTAGATATTATAACAACTGCCTACCATAACATTGAGAATAAAGATTTCACTGTGCTGGTAACTCTTGATTTAATTAAAGCTTTCGATGCGGTCTGTCATGAAAGAGTATTAATTAAGCTCTATCACTACGGTTTTCGAGGAACAGCACATAAGCTAATTGCTTCTTATCTCTCGAATCGAACACAATATGTTAATTTAGGTGATATTAGCTCCTCACTACAGCATATCCAGCTAGGAGTGCCTCAAGGCTCTACATTAGGGCCACTTCTTTTTCTGCTATACAGTGCTGTTCATAATTCAGGAGCCACCCTGCAAAATTGCCCATTTTGTAAGTTCCAAGTCGAATTTATGATATGTGCTTTAATTGTATATGGGCAAGGTATATATTTTTGTAAAGGGTTTGCTACGAGAATTTTACTGAAAAAAAATTTTTTTTTGAAATAATTATTTGGGGCCAAAATGCACCCCTTAAGCATGACGTCACTTTGATGGGCCATTTTTATATTGGTAACATGGTTGCAATGATCGAATTAGCAAAATGAAATCGAAAAATTATGTTTGTAATTATTGTGTATTCTGATGACCTGAGGTCACATCTTGGGTCACATCATGATCACACCACGATTTGCTCCCTATGACGTCATAATGGGAGCAATTTCAGGACTTTCTGGATGTTCAACCTTTTTATTCAGTTTCAGGCATCATGGGCTTCAAACCGATTAGTGCAGAACAGAGAGGAGTGATTATTTATCTTTGCAATGACGGAAAATCGCAGAGATTTATTGCAAAAAAGACTGGTACATCTCGTAAAGGAGTGCAAGGAGTGTTAAAGAGGTGGATCGAGACAGGAGATGCGAAATGTCAGCCTCGATCTGGAAGGAAGCGGAAATCAACAAAGAGGTCTGATAGAACTTTGGTCAAGATTTCTTTAGGAAACAGGAGACTGAATTCAAAAGAGTTGGCCAGAGAGTTAAAGGAAAGTAGTGGCGTTGAATTGAACAGTGAGGAGAAGGTTGCTGGAGAATGGTCTTCGAGGATGTAAAGCTCGAAAAAAACCACTCTTGACGGAAAAACAAAGAAAACGCCGATTAGATTGGGCACGCTCTCATGTAAAGTGGCCAATAGAGAAGTGGAGGAAAGTTCTTTTCAGTGATGAGTCGACTTTTACTGTAAACAACCATGCTGGAAATAATTTTGTGAGAAGAAAACCAAAGGAAGAGTACCGGCCTTATTGTATTTCACCGACTATCAAGCATCCCCAGTCAATTATGGTATGGGGTTGCATGGCTGCAAATGGTATTGGTAGGCTCAAAGTGGTGTCTGGGATGATGAACGGGACAAAGTATATTGATATGCTGGAAAATAAAATGTTACCCAGTGCACTGTTTTCCGACGATGATTGGATTTTTCAAGACGATAATGCTCCATGCCACCGTGCTAAAAAAGTCCAACAGTGGTACAGGACCCATAAAATTGAACGAATGGATTGGCCAGCCCAATCTCCTGATTTAAACCCGATTGAAAATTTGTGGTACCGAGTTAGTTGCATAATTGGGAAGAATAAACCAAAGACAAAAAGAGAGCTTATCGAACAGGTCATTGCTGCTTGGTTTCGAGTGATTTCACCCGAAGAACTCAACAAACTTGTTGAATCACTTCCTCGACGATGCAAAATGGTGATCGAAAACCATGGATGGCCAACAAAATATTAAATCAGTCCTTGCCAAATCAAACGGCTCTTTTCAGAGCCACTATTCTGTAAAAAGAGTGTTAATAATTTTGACAATTTTGTAATCTTTCCTAATTTTATTACAGGTACGATATCAACTTGACATTTTAGCAAAAAAATGTCATGCTGCTTTTAGGCTTTAAATAAAACCTAGAAAATATCATAAATTATGACGTCATAATGAGTGACGCGCGATGAAATCATGAAGTAAATATGACATGACCTAAACTTGTTACAATACCCGATAAACTATCCTTATTCCTTTAATTGCTTTTGACACCAATACTGTAATGCATATTTGCTGTTAGTAAGGAAATGAGTTTTTTGGCATGACGTCATGTAATGGGGGGCAGTTTGGCTTTAAAATTATTTTCAAAAAAAAAAAAAATTATGCCGAAACATTACCAGCAACAAACCCTTCACAAAAATATATAACATGTAGATATATAATTATAGCAAATAGTATAAATTAAACCTGGAACCCAAAAAACGAGTGTTTTTGCAAGGTGGCTCCTGAATTATGAACAGCACTGTACATTAATGATCTTCCTAATGCCACTGATAGCCTCCCTAGATTATTTGCAGATGACACATGTTTAATTCTCAATCACCCATCTTTTGCCCAGTTGGAAAAAAACATAAATCAAGACCTAGCCAATGTTTCCAGATGGGCCAAAACTAATAAATTAACAATAAATCCAACCAAATCCCACTTACTTATTGTTTCACCATACTTGAACAAACCATCACCTGATGCACTCATCACACTAGATTCATCTATTCTAAAAGTAGAAAAAAGCATAAAATACTTGGGTATAAATGTTGATAATCAGCTCCTTTTTAGTAATCATATCAATCAACTTAGAACTACTGTTTCTCGAGCAGTTGGTATTATGACGAAGATAAGGCAATTTGTTCCCTTACGAATACTAAAACAAATTTATTTTGCCTTCATTCATTCTCATCTCACAAATGGTATTATAGTGTGGGGAACAGCATATTCTTCATATCTAACTCCGCTCAAATCCTTGCAAAATAGAACAATTAAATTACTTTCTGGCGCAACTCGGTTTCAGAGTGCGCATTATACTCTACAAAGATCACAATATACTTAATTTAAATAGTTTCTTATGTCAAGAAACAGCCAAATTTATGTATAAATTCATTCACAAGCGACTTCCTGTTCAATTCGATAACTATTTTAATAGTGTCATGGCAATTAACAAAAAAAGTACGAGAGCTTCACAAAAGAAAAATCAACTTTATATTCCTAGATTCCGCACAAATAGATTACAAAGATCCATCAAATATAGAGGAGTTAAAGTTTGGAACGATATACCTAACGAAATTAAGAATAACAACGGTAATTTATCAACTTTTTAAAAAATCCACAAAAAGCACTTGATCTCACAAGTGATATGATTTCTGCGAGGATAAAAAAACATATGTATTTTTTTTTCTGTTCAACTTTTCCCTCGACAGTATGCAACTTGATATAAATTTATTGTATAAAATCAATTCCGTTAAATTAACATTACATGAAGTAAAGCACGAGCTAATAGTTATTAAGCAATAACTATTGACCTACAAAAGTTAGGTGGCTGCTTGACTCGAAGACCGGCAGGTCACTTCGCAGCCCTCCTAGTCTATTTCACTTAAATACATAATAACTGATCTCGTGTATTATTGTTTTAATTTTGTGACAAAATAAAATATGATTGATTGATTGATTGACAGCACAGGCAACAGTACAGCCCGACTCCAGTCTGCTTCAAGCAGACTATCCTCCCGCCCCCCTTCTGATATCCAAGTATGGACTGACGGAATTGTCCCCTCCCTTTTTGGTCCCAGTGGTGCTGGAGTGTATGTCACATGCTCCGAATGCAACACATCCAATTTCCTGTCCTCCACTGGTCCAATTGCCCCCAGCTTCACAGCTAAAACCTTTGCCCTCAAGCAAGGTCTTGATTTGTGTACTAGTCATTTGCTGACCTGCAAATTCCTGTCAGTCCTTTTCCTAACTGACTCCCAATCAGCCCTCTCTATCCTTTCTTCAGCCCCTTCTTATCTCCTGCCCGAGTCCCTCTGGCATGTTTGGTACCTCGCCTCCTCCCTCTCCAACAACACCACCTTGAGCTTCCAATGGGTCCCCGGTCGCGCAGGTCTCCCTGGTAATGAAAAAGCGGACTTACTTGCCAAAGCTGGTGCCTCTCTGCCCACTGACGTGATCCCATGCCCTCTCCCCCCAGTCGTTGCCAAAGTCCGCTATTCCCAATACCGCAATTGGAGACGTCACATCTCCCACTCCCATCTGAACTTCCAAGTCCCCGAAGTCTCTTCGGAGGAACTTCTCCTTTCTCGCCCTATTCGCTGTGAGCTTTCCCGTCTTCGTTGCCATGGCCACAGTCTTCTTTTATCCTCATATCTTCACAGGATCAGTCGGAAGGAGAATTCTGCCTGTAGTGCCTGTGGACAACCTCTACAGGACCTCAATCATCTCCTCCTCGACTGTTCTGCCTCTGAACCCCTTCGTAAATCTATCTTTGGCTCCTCTCTCTCTATCCTTGATCTTTGGTCCAGACCATGGGGTATGGTCCGATTGTTGGGTCTCCGCGGAGTCTTTCCGCGCCCCCATCCTTCGGAAGGGTCGGTAGTACCACCACCACCACTACTAACCAGACAATGGGCATTGTGATGCGCCACTTACTCGGTCTATATGATGGTATGCACTGCAATTGTTGTGGAAAAAGATGCAATGGCCATGTGTTATTACGCTTAAGCTTGCAAATTCCTTAACTGATTGTAATTAGTTAATGAACGAAAAAGCAAGCTCTTTTCAAGTTGAACAATTACCAAAAAATATTTCTCAATCGCTTCCGCAGAGCAACAGCGCTCTATAACGTTAGAATAGTAGTAATTTTGCTGGCAAACACAAGAAAATTACTTAAATATTATTGTTTTGAATCAGCACAAAATTTAGTTTCTTTCATTGATTTGAATTTTTTTTGTTTGTTTTTGGTGTATTTTGCTGCCGAGGCTGGCATGGTTTTAATTTGTTCTTAAAGTTCGAGCAAAAATAAGCCTCGTGTTCGTAAAAAACTGCTCTTATAAAAAATGTGTATGGCTATTTTTGTCAGCAAGCGTTATTTCTTCATCAGTCGATACAGCAAATGGTTCCCAATGCAATTTGCTTTCTTCATAACAGTCTAGTAGCCAGCATGGGACGATTTTAATTAATTTTCAGCAAAAATTCGCTTTAGTTAGAAGTTTTCTACATTTCACCATTAAATTGCTGAACCAAAAAAGATTTCTCGTGTGCTTAAAGAGTGCTTCAAAATTTTTGTTAAGTTGGCGAGGAAATGTACTGTTTTTTTTTCCTCCAGTTATATTTCGCAATCGATCCAAGCAACTTAGCGAGCGAAAATGACGTTACCGAGCTCTCAGAGCTTCAGATGCACGTGCAAAAATAACCTTTTGCCTGTAGCGACTTTTTCGTTCGGTAGCGCCTCTTAAAAAAATTCTCGTTATTAATGCGAACGAGGAAAATTTTCGTGTGCGCCCTGAGCTGGTAAAAATAGTAGGCTTTTCGGTAGTCTAACGATTTCAGTAAAAATCAAGCTGACAGATACATTTCAGTCTAAATTGTAGCCATTTCTAGCAAAAAGGTTTTTATTATTAGGCTACACAGTACAAACTCGTACCTGATAACAATAGCGTAGCCAGGGGGTGGCGGGGGGGGGCTATAGCCCCCCCCCCCATTGGCCTGCCAACCAAAATGCAGAATAAAGAAAATACCACGTTTTTAGCACTTCTAAGACTCTCTTTTGCACTGGTTTAGACTAAAAAATGATTTAAAGCTTAGTTTGAAGCGTTTATTTGGGTGGGGGGCTAATGGACTGCCGACCAAAATGCAGAATAAGGAAAATACCAAGTTTTTAGCATTTCTAAGACTAAGCACAGAGCTGGACAGCGCTGTTTCGAGCTTTTAGCTCTCATCGGCAGCCCTCAGCTATCTTTTCAAAGGTATTCCCAGCTGAACAAACATCTTCAAGATGTTGCAATTTCTAAGACTGTCTTTTCCACTGGGTTAGACTATTTTGAAACGTTTATTTAAAGGGGGAAGGGGGGGGGGGGCGCTAATGAACTGCCCAACAAAATGCAGAATAAGGAAAATATGTTTTTAGTACTTCTAAGACTCTCTTTTGCACTGGATTAGACTAAAAAATGCTTTAAAGCATAGTTTGAAAGGTTTATTTTGGGGGGGAGGGCTAATAGACTACCGACCAAAATGCAGAATAAGGAAAATACCACGTTTTTAGCATTTCTAAGACTGTTTTTTGCACTAGATTAGACTAAAAAATGCTTAAAAGCATAGTTTGAAACGTTTATTTAGGGGGAAAGGGCTAATAAACTGTCGACCAAAATGCAGAATTAGGAAAATATTACGTTTTTATAGCCAGTAGCGTAGCCAGTGGCGGATTTAGGGGGGGGATGGGGGGGATGCATCCCCCCCCACCAGCCTAAAAGTAACGATTTTGGCCGAAAAATCAGCCTCTGTTTCGAATAAATCGGCTCCATTTCGGGATGCATCCCCCCCCACCGACCTAAACGTAACGAATCCGGCGAAAAATCAGTCTCAATTTTGGTGAAGACCTTTTTTTTTTTTTTTTTTTTTTTTTTTTTTGGAGACCACCTGAATTTGGGCAAAAAAAACGTTTGAATTTCCGATTTCGGCCGAAAAATTAGTCTCAATTTTGGTGAACCCTTTTTTTTTTTTTTTTTTTTTTTTTTGGAGACCACCTGAATTTGGGCGAAAAAAACGTTTGAATTTCCGATTTCGGCCGAAAAATTAGTCTCAATTTTGGTGAAGACCTTTTTTTTTTTTTTTTTTTTTTTTTTTTTTGGAGACCACCTGAATTTGGGCGAAAAAAACGTTTGAATTTCCGATTTCGGCCGAAAAATCAGTCTCAATTTTGGTGAAGACATCCGAATTTTTGAGGTTTTGTGCTTCAAATCCCCCCCACCAAAATTTTCTGGATCCGCCACTGAGCGTAGCCATGGGGGGCCAGGGGGGCTATAGCCCCCCCTCTTGACATGTCGACCATAAAGTAGAATGGGAAAAACACTACATTTTTAGCACTTTGAAACTGTTTTATGTACTGAAGTGGACTAGATAGTGATCAGAGGTGGAGTCGAGGACACAAGGCTCGAGGCCAAGGCCAAGGACACAAAAAAAATCCGAGGCCAAGGCCAAGGACAGCCTTTCCGAGGACAGACACTCTCGAGGCCAAGGACAGGAATGCTCGAGGCCAAGGCCAAGGACCAAGGACACAAAGCGCAAGTGCTCTCCAAAAAAAAAAAAAAAAAAGATCTTCACAAAAATTTTTCAGGCGATCTCCAAAATAAAAAAAAAAAAAAGGTCTTCACAAAAATTTTTCAAGCGATCTCCACGATAAAAACGCTTTCCAAAAAATTTTTCAACCGCTCCACAAAATTTTAACTTTCCAAAAAATAGTGCTGTCCTCGAGCCGAGGACAGGCCAATTTTCGAGGACTTGAGGCCTCGAGGCCAAGGACTTGACCTTCGAGGCCAAGGCCAAGGACTTCAAAATCTGTCCTCGAGGCCAAGGACGTCCTCGAGGACTCCACCTCTGATAGTGATTTAAAACATCTTTTGAAACATATGTCCCGGGGAGGGGGGGCTAATTTGTCAAAAATAAAACCAACAAATAAATGAAACCTTTGATAAATGGTAAGAAATAAGCAATCAAATTTGATTGCAAGTGTAAAAATGCTGAACATGGGTGTCATCAACAAATATACTATAAACTAAGTAATAGTGGGGGGGGGCTATTCAGTATTTGTTAATTACCAATCATTTCTCTCAAATCTCTTTTCATTAGCCCCTCCCCCAATTATTTTTCTCGAAACAGATTACCCCGTGTGAGTTTTATTGAAGTATTCGATTCTATAATTTACCAGCATCTAAACAAGAGAACTACATTTGATTTTACCATTAGCCACCTCCCAAATAGCCCATTTATGCTTCCAGTTTAATCTTGTTTGCACTGCCAATTTCTAAGCCACGTTTTAAAAGCAGTATGTTTTAATCAAAATAGCCCTAAAATGAAGTTATTTTTGCAAAAAAATGCAAAATTTTCGAGCGCTGGGGGCTCTGCCCTCAGACCTTTGCCCCCAAGCCCCCAGCCTCCGGCAGCTGGGGGCTTCGCCCCCAGACCCCCATTGGCCTCCGGCGGCTGGGGGCTCCGCCCCCAGACCCCCCAAACAGCCCCCCATTGCAAAATTCTGCCTACGCGCCTGCCTGATAATAAGACTACTAATACTTGAGTACTGGCGCGTAGCCAGGATTTGGAAAAGGGGGGGCTATTTTGAAAGAGTGAGAAGTGTGCAAACAACCTTGACCCGAATTTTCATTGCTCTTGAATCAGTTTCACAAGGTTTGCACGAAACTTGAGACGATATTTCTCGGAAACCTCGGAAATTCAAAGGTTTTTTTCGCCCAAAGTCAGGTGGTCTCCAAAAAAAAAAAAAGAAAAAAAAAAGGTCTTCACCAATTTTGAGACTGAATTTTCAGCCGAAATCTCAAATTCAAAGCTTTTTCTCGCTCAAAGTCAGGTGGTTTCAAAAAAAAAAAAGGTCTTCACCGATTTTGAGACTGCTTGTTCGGCCTAACTCGAAAATCCGAACGTTTGAGGGGGGGCTGTTTTCCTATGGGGGGGCTATTTTCAATTTTTCACCAAAAATTGACCTCATTACCACCAAAAAGGTGCGATTTTGCATACTTCATAAGCCAATGGGGGGGGGCTCGAGCCCCCCCCCTGGCTACGCTACTGCTTGAGTAGGCCTATTGTATTTTCTTACGGTATTTTGTGACCCTAGAATGAACTTTTTTATCTAAGTTGAAAATAATGGTCTACTAGCCTTACTTTCGCTTGATCTCAGACTTTTGTTACCTAAGCTATCGCACAGTGTACTCTTTTTTCCAGCTCGGATTTATTCTGCAGACAGATCAAACTGATTAGAGCACAGCGAAACGACCCAATGCAGCCTAATCGTTGCTTTAGGATAGAATTGGAAGGCGTCACTAAGATCCTAATGCTTATCAACGACAGGATTGCCTGTAAAAATTATTAAAATTTATAACATTGGAGTCACCGACGTCGTGTTTGAAGTAAAATATCTCTAGAATGGTTGGGTCAAAAAGGATGGAATGAACGCTAATCTAGTCTTATGCGATTGTCCTAACTTGAGATACCCCATTGCTTTTGTCTTTAAACCTCATTTAAGTCGACGTGTACTATTCTGAAGATTAAGGGTTGTACTTTAGTCAAGTATTCAACATCGCGACACCTGATTTGACCCTCCCCCAACCACTGGCGACTCTACTAATTACAAGTTATGGTTTGCATTCCGGTTTCTGAGCAAAATTAATTTAGTTGTTGCTTAATTATTTCTTTAGTATTAACTATTTACTGTATACTAATCATTGGAGCAGTTGGTATGCGCATTTAGGCTCTATTTTCAATAAGTTTAAGCAGGATTTTGTAGCTGCAATGCTACAAAATTACAAAATATTATCGGAACAGCTGTTTTAAAATGGCTTTGAATCATCGGATTCATCTTTTGATCTTTTGAATGAGTGAGGTAAACTTGAAAAAGGTTGTTGAAAAATTGATTCAAACTGTTTTCATCTCGCTCATGTCAAGAGTCAACGCGAGAATAAATGAGCTGTTGAAAAATCCACCTAAAAATGAAAAATATCACCTAAATTCTGAGTGGTGGATTGCCAAACTTCGTATGTCCGCCACGTATTGAACAATTACTATAAAATTTGGAAAAAGTAGGCAAACTCTTTTTTTCCCGCACAAAATTGATTTCTGTCAGGCGAGTCGCCAGCGGGGGGGCGTAGGGGGCATTGCCCCCCGATTTTTATTTTTGCCCCCCTCGACTTATTTCTTGCCCTCCCACTGTATTTTTTCTTAGAAGTGAGCATCGCCCTCACAGTAAAGTATCGGTAATTTTAACTGTTCCATCCCCTATCCTGACATCAATTCTATTTGATTGATTGTATTTGAATAAGCTGAAGATGGCCACTAGCCGAAAATGATTTTAGTGAAAGTTTTTGGTAATATACGTTAGTTAAACACATTTTTTGGCTGATTCTTTGTTTCCTTCATGCAACCAAGTATCCTGACATGTATATTACAATCTAGGCTACGGTACGCAGCACAATCTCTTGTTTTGGGTCAGGTTCAACAACAACAAATCAATTCAGTACGGTATAATAATAATACAGCTATCAGCAGTTTGTGTGTACTGTGTGGTAGGCGTGGCATCGTAGATTATGATGTCATATACAGCAGCACTTATAGGCGAGGCCTTATTACGAGTCAGGAGTTGCGACTGTTAAAGGTAATGTACAGTAGGTTGATGCAGGGGCGCCGAGAGCCGAACGTGGGCCCGGGGCCAGCTCAAATGACGGATTTCCGGTTTTGTGAACTCCAAAACAGACGAAGAAAATGCAGCAGTTTTTCCGAATTATGGTGTGATCTCAAAAAAAAAGGTCTTCACCGAAATTCTAACGGTTTTTCCGGTCGAAATTGGGTCTCTCTCGAGCTCATGGGCCCTCTGCTGGGCCTGCTGAAGTCAACGGCCTTCCTGAAGCCCATGGGCCCCCTAAAGTCCATGGGCTTCAGGGTCATTGTACCCCCCTGCCCCCCTCTCTCGGTGGCCCTGGGTTGGTATAGGCTATAAGTTGGTGATCAGTGGTATACGCATAGAGCAAACCATCCGCAATGTACCGTGCAATCAATAGTTACAGAAAGGAAAATAGACTACAGCCAAATGCCTCCGGAAAAAAAGATAAGAATTCGATCGGTCAGTTGCACCATGTTGCACTTCTAGGCTATGTAGCAAACGTAGGCTACAAGTAAGCAAGCTTAGCAAAAGTGAGTTGAGTTGACAAGCCCATGTCTGGAAGTGGAAGACCTTAGCTTAACAACTCAAACCATACTGTATTTTGATGGGGATCTTGTTCAGCAGTTTGAGTAGTCGCAGGGGCGTATTTAGGGGGGCATTGTGCCATGCCCCCCCGTTTGGGTCGCCAGGATTGTACAATTGCATAGAAAAGTAAGCAAAATTGAGGCATGCCCCCCCCTTGCAAGTTTGGCGTAAGGTTTGATCACACAAAGGGTATGTTCTGTGCGTTCCTTTTAGGCATTGGGCTTCGAAGCGGAGCAAAAGTGAGAGAAGACCTTTTTTTTGCTCTTCACCTAATTTTGGGGAAAAAATCGGACTAAATTTGAGTGAAGACCTTTTTTTCTTGCTCTTCACTTAATTTTGGGGAAAAAATCGGACTAAATTTGAGTAGAACAATTTCTGATTCAGATCTTTGTTCTTCTCAAATTTTCTGGCCCCCTCCCCCCTTTTCAAAAACCTGCGTACGCTACTGTGTGTAACTTTGGTGTTACTTCTTGCAACGTTACTAAACGATGCGTTTTATCCTTGAAAAAACGTCAAAAAATCTAAAGATTCCGGACCCTGCTGGGGAGCTCACAGCGCCCCCCCCCCCTTCCCCCAGCTGACTTTAAGGCTGTCTCACCATAACTTTTGTGTTTGAAAATTCTTAATTGCCACCTGCACTTCTTCCAAACCTTAGTAAACGTTTCTGCGGACTTCCTTGCTGGTATTGGCGAAAATGAGCGTTGAACTTTGCTTCAAAAATCTCCAGTTTGAGTATCATCCCTCCTCCCAATGTTCAAAATTATCAAAAAATAGACAAACTCCTTAAATCATCCCCCAATGGTCAATATGGATTGGCACCACTGAATACCGTATCGGTAATGCACCAGGACTGTATTACTGCTCTAAAAAAAAACATCACCAAATAGCAGCATCATATAGCCAAAACCGTACTATAGGCTACTACTAAAGTTTACTCAAAATCTCAGATATCAATGGCGTTACTAGTGCCCAAAACACTACTTAGTTTGTTTTGCCACCGGTACTAATCGATCTAGTTAAATAAACTATACGGTAATGGACACTTCTCGCAAGTCTGAAAGTTAGGAAATTCCCGTAGTCTAGCTATCAAAGAATTGGTCAATGGATTCCGATTTGGGGGAGGATTGCACTCTGTTTCTCTGTTAGCTCAGAGTTTCTGCAGATCTACAACTCAATGGCGTACGCAGGATTTTCAAAAGGGGGGGGGGGGCAGAAAATTCGAAAAATTTGAGATTAATGAAGACCAGAATGAAAATTTTAAATTTTCCAGCCCAAAATCAAGCCCGTTTTCCTGCTCAAAATTAGGTGAAGATCAAAAAAAAAGGTTCTCACTCAAATTTAGTCCGGTTTTTGGCCAAAAAAAGCTCTTCGCCCACCGTTTCTGTGCTCAAACCTTCTGCCCAAGTTACAAAGGGGGGGCCATGCCACAATTTTGCATACTTTTCTATGCTAATTATACTATTCTGGCGACTCAAAGGAGGGGCCATGGGCCAACGCCCCCCCTAAATACGCCCCTGCTTACTATCGATAATTATCTAAGATTCAATTCAATTATCTAGAAACTTGAATTCAACTATCTAGTTGACCATCGCTTTTATCAAACCAAGATTATATTGAATCTAGCCTATTAAATTTGTTTCGATTAGGACAAAATCGCTTTCAATATTTTTTGTTTTGACACTAGATATCATCAGAGGGTATCAGGTTTCATTCTCTCTGAAAACTAACCAAAAATCACTTTTTTAAGACCTTTAAGCTGGCGCGCTAGTTTTTTGTTGCTATCAGTAGAACTTTTAAAGACAAAAAAAATTTGGCATAGTATGGAGGTAGTCACCTACGCGCCCGTACTGCCGTGGCCGAATGGTTAAAGGCGCCAGTGCTTGAAACCTAAGACTTGGATTCAATTATCAAGTCGGCCATCGTTTTTATCAAACCAAGATTATATTGAATCTAGCATATTAATTTTTTTTTCGATTAGGACAAAATCACTTTAATATTTTTTTTCGATACTAGATATGATCAAAGGGTATCAGGTTTCATTCTCTGTGAAGCCGCCCCAAAAATCTCTTCCTTAACGCCATAAGCTAGCGCGCAAGTTTTTTGTTTTTTTTTGCCATCAGTAGAAATTTAAAAGGCAAAAATATTTTGACATAATTTGAGGGTACCGACCACCGAAACCCCCAAACGGACCCCCAAAAATCAATTTTTTTGACGGCTTAAACTAGGGTGCTACTTTTTTTGATGGGAGATAATAACGAGACAAATATCTTGGCATACTTAGGGGGCACCACCCCCCTGAAAAAACCCCAAACGGACCCTAAAAATCAGTTTTTGAACGGTTAGGCTAAGACGCTAGTCTTTTTTTTGATATCAGTAAATAATTAATTAAAAAATATTTTGAAATAGTTTGTGGGTACCAACCACCCTGAACACCCAAATGGACCAAACAAAAATCAATTTTTGAACGAGCGCCAATGCTTGAAACCTAAAACCTGAATTCAATTATCTAGTTGGCACTCGCTTTCATTAAACAAGATTACATTGAATCTAGCGTATTAATTTTTTTTTCGATTAGGACAAATCGCTTTTTTAATATTTTTTATGTTGACACTAGACATGATCAAAAGGTATTAGGTTTCATTCTCGGTGAAGACGCTCCAAAAATCATTTTCTTAACACCATAAGCTAGCGCGCTAGTTTTTTTTTGGCCATCAGTAAAAATTTAAAAGACAAAAATGTTTTGACGTAATTTGGGGGTACCAACCCCCCCGAAACTCTCAAATGGACCCCCAAAAATCAATTTTTTTGACGACTTAAGCTAGGGTGCTACTTTTTTGATATCAGGAGATAATAACGAGACAAATACCTTGACATAGTTTGGGGGTATCACCCCCCCAGAAAACGCTCAAAGGGACCTAAAGAGTCACTTTTTTTAATGTTTAAGCTAAGGCGCTGGTAATTTTTTTTTTTTGGTATCAGTAAATATTTAATTGAAAAATGTTTTGGCATAGTGTGGAGGTACCAACCACCCGAAAACCAAAATGGACCACCAAAAGTCAATTTTTTTAACAGCTTAGTCTAGAATTCTAGTTTTTTTGATATCACGAAATACTAAAGAGACAACTACTTGGACATACTTTGAGAGTGCTACCCCCGGAAATCCTCAATTAAACCCCACTAAAATCAATTTTTGAACGACTTAATCTAAGGCTTCTTTTTTTTGATATCAGTAGGTATTTATAAGCGACAAAAATTTTGACATATTTGCGAGTACCACCCCTTTGGTTCCCAAATGGACCCCCAAATCCAAAATTAAATTATTTTGAACGGCTTAAACTAGAACGCTAGTTTTTTCAGATATCAGTAGATATTTAAGAAACAAACATTTTTACATACTCTGGGGGTACCAAACATCTATCAAAAAAATCACTTTTTCAAGGCTACATTTAACAAAAACTCTGAAACCACCAAAGTTAGAAACTTGAAATTAGAGGTATGAGAAGTCTGTGTATGAAGTTGTGCACCTTAATTTTTGAAATTGCTATGTCACTTGGTTTGTGGCAGACGCGGAAAAAACGGAAAAGAACGTAAATACAGGATTTTAATAATTGATTTTTGTCATGTATAGTGGTTAAAGGCACCAGCGTATGAAATCATTGTGATTAAATAGAACTGGGTTCAATCATCTAGTCGGCCATCGATTTTCTAATTCCAAAATCATATTGAATCCAGCATATTTTTTTTGATTAAGACAAAATCGTTCTTAAATTTTTTATTTTAAAATTAGATATGATCAGGGAGTATCCGGTTTTATTCTCTATAAAAATCCCCCAAAATCAATCTTTTTTATGGCTCAAGCTTATTTGTTTGATCTTGTAAGGAGTAAAGTCCGAATATTTTGATAAATAGTGCCACGAAGGAGGTAATTAGTGGCATCACAAAATTTTATTTCTTTGGTTTCAAATAATAAATAAAGTTACAAAATCGTTTTTCCACAATTTATTTCGTTGCGGAATAGTGAGCCAAGTTACTTGGCTCATACCACATATGACGATGTACTATCGTTGCATCTTTTTTAACCTACGAGAAGAAATTGAAATCAAAAAACAAAGAATCAAAACAAAACTATAACATTTCAATGAAGAAAACATGAATTTGAATAAAATATTTTTAGGTGAGTAATGGGACAAGTACCAATGTTTGTGGCAGACGTGTCAAAAATGAAAAAACTTAAATACAGGATTATAATAATTGATTTTTGTCATGTATACACATGTCCTGCTGTGGCCTAGTGGTTAAAGGTGCCAGCGTATGAACCCATTGTGATTAAATAGAATTGGGTTCAATCATCTAATTGGCCATCGATTTTCTAATTCCAAAATCATATTGAATCCAGCATATTTTTTTTGATTAAGATAAAATTGTTCTTAAATTTTTTATTTTAAAATTGGATATGATCAGAGGGTATCCGGTTTTATTCTCTACAAAAAATCCCCCAAAATCAATCTTTTTTATGGCTTAAGTTAGTGTGCTAGTTTTTTGATATTGGTAGATTTTTAACAGACAAATATTTGGTCATAGATTGGGGGTACCACTCTAGAAACCCCCAAAAGTCAGATGTTGAACAGCTTAAGCTAAGGATCCAGTTTTTATTGATATCAGGAGATGTTTAAGAGACCAAAATGTTGACATAGTTGGGGGTACCATCCCTCCGAAACCTTCCCAAATGGGCCCCCAAATCCAAAATTCAATTATTTTGAACGACTTGAACTGGAACGCTAGTTTTTTTGATAACATTGGATATTCAAGAGACATTTTTTACATATTCTGGGAGTATCAATCCCCAGAACCCCTCAAAAATCACTTTTTGGAAGCTAAATTTAACAATTGATTTTAGTCAACTGAGTTCATGTGCTGTGGTGGCATAATGGTTAAAGACGCCAGTGCTTGAAACTGTTGTGATTGAACAGAGCTGGATTCAAATACTTAGTCGGACATCCGTTTTACCTAAACCACAAATGATTTAAAATCAACAATTTTTCACCAGAGAAAATCACTTTGTGTAAAATACTTAGTCGGACATCTGTTTTACCCAAACCACAAATCAACATTTTTTTTTCATCAGACAAAATCACTTTGTTTGCATTGCATACGAGTGAGTTTTACAGAAATATCAGTAATCTCGAATGTTGAAAAATTCGTCATCCTATTGTGCACGTGTGCTGCTATGGCCTAGAGGTTGAAGGCACCAGTAAATGAAATCTATGCGAGTGCCTAGACTCGGGTTCAATTCTAGTTGGCTATTGCTTTTTCTCAAACCGAAATCATATTGAATCTTGAGTATTTATGTTCTTTTTTTGAATACAACAAAATCATTTTTAATATTTTTGTTTTGGTACTATTTATCATAGGGTTTCAGATATCATTCTCTGTGAAGACTCTCCAAAAAAAGTTTTTTTAACAGCTTAAGCTAGCGCGTTAGTATATTTATTCATTTTTTGATATCAGTAGATATTTAATAGACAAATATTTTGACTTGTTTTGGAGGTAATAACCACTCGGATCCCCTAAATTACTTTTTGGAAGCTAAATTAAACAATTGATTTTAGTCAATTAGGTTCAGAGTGGTGCTGGCATGATGGTTTTAGGCAATGGTGTTTGAAATTGTTGTGATTGAACAGAGCAGGGTTTAAATACTTAGACAGACATCCGTTTTACCCAAACCACAAATGAGTTAAAATCAACTTTTTTTTTTTCAGTAAACAAAATCACTTTAATTGCAGTGCATACGATTGCGTTTTACAAGAATATTGATAATATTCAAAGTATGAAGGGGAGAATGCTGGGAAGCAAAACCAACAAACCTAGAAACGTGAAATTTGAACATATGATGTTTATACATGAAGTTGAGCATCAGCATTTTTGAAGTAGCTACGTCAGTTGGTTCGGGGCAGGCGCGCCAAAAACTTATGATTACGAAGTTTAATAAGTGATTTTAATAATCGGTTTTTGTTATGTATGCACATGTGTTGCTGTGGTCTAGTGGTGGAAGGCGCCAGTACATGGAACCTTTGTGATTGAGTAGACCTGGATTCTAATATTTAGTTTGTCATCACTTTTCTCATTCAGAAATCATATTAAAACAAGCATATTTGTTTTTGAGCAGGAAAAAATCTCTTTTAGTGTTTTTTATTTCGACATTAGATATGATCAGAGAGAGATCATTTGCTGTCCTAATTTCTGTGATGAAAATCTTAGTTGGGGCTTGCTATTATACTGATTTAAATTGCTGTGTTTTAAGCTCAAGTTTTTCGTGGTGTTATTTTCAGAATATTTTAGCAAAAATTTACCATAAATTGCGTAATGATAAAGATAAACATTGCTTTTTCTTTCTTGCAGCAAATTGGTGGCGACTATGCCACGAAAACTAAAAAAAAAACATAAAAGAAAATTGAGGTTGAAGAATAAATTTGATGCAAGAAACCGTTAAAATTATGCATACAGCAAAAGCATTTTTTTGAATTACGCAGGCTGTAATTGCTCGACTTTCAGCGTACAATAATATCATACGACATTGTATGTGATGCGACATTTCCTGTGCTTCAGACATTAAACTTCGATTCCGAATGTTAATCTTCAGCTTTAGTTCGTGGTTCGATTTCATGAGATGTTCAATACAACATACGTGCTTTTTATCAAATTTAGCTATGGTGCTATTAAACCACAGCTGTTCTAAAGCATCAATATCCACCCTAACGATAAATAAATAAATTGTAAATAGCATGCAAAGCATTGAAGCGGTGTTTTTCAAATCTTTGACCTATGTGCAAAGTGGTGACGCAAGCGCTAATTCCCGCTTCGAAATCTTTTCATCAAAGCTGGGTATTAACTACGTTTTAAACAAAAATCTTGCCTTTTAATAACTGATTTTTGTTATGAGTAGGGCGATTCACGGTCAATAAAGTCAATTTTTTTTTGGATGTAGAGAATAACTCTAAAAACGTGGAAACACAATTTTACGGTCGTGGATCAGTATTGACAAAGTTATGAAGTCAATAAATATCAATTTCTTGCTTTTTAGGTCAATTTTTTTTAATTAGGTCAATTTTTGCTTTCTTGCTTTTTTTGCGCGATTCTACTTTATGCTGAAAAAGAGATGACTCAGATAATTTAGAGAAGGAGGTTCGTAACTGTTAGTGGTACCAGGGAGGTGTATGTTACCGGTATTACAGTTTTACACATGCTTGATTTATTAATGTCTGATGTGATTTGATTGATTTTGATAGTAAAAATCCGTTCAGACAGCTTTGCAACATTGCAATCATAGCAAAATTGGTTTATGAATATGATGAAATAAGCTTTTCGTCGTGTTTTCATTTGTTACATATTTTTGTCGCTACGTACCGGTAGTAAAAAAACATTAGAATTGAAAAGATAATGCACTAGTTATTCAAACATACTTTGATGTTGCAAAGATTGCAATACAGCAAACAGCGAAACACTGAATACGACTCTGGATTCTGCGCAATTATGCAGAGCAGTTAAGCATGTCATTATTCAATACTTTATGTAATTGTTGCGCATTCACAATACCTCTGTTACGTTGCCCAATATAACAGATGCAAAACTGAAAAATAAGTTTTTGTTCAGTTAACAAGTTGGTAACCTGTACAAGTGTACAGTTTTACAGGAGTCAGATGGAACGAAACGGCATAAGAGACTAGCGTGGTAGTTTAAGAGAGCACCTCCTATATTTTTTTTATCTATGTGCTGTATATGTGTTAATGAGTAAGTTTGTGAAATATGTAACATATAAATAGGCTAAACGATGGCTATAAACTGGCTGCAGCCTACTTTGGAGATACCGTGACATCTGCAGCCTACTTCAGAGATACCGTGACATCTGCAGCCTAAGCTACTTCAGAGATGGGTCACGCCGTTCCAGTATTGTTTGCTTTGTGGGGAGCTTTGTGTTGAGTGCGTACCATATTTTTCTTAATCTTTCTATTCAATAAAAATGTCCAAAATAAAGACTAAAGTTTCTTATTGTTTTGCTGGGGCACTTCTGTTAAATATCAGCAGTTTTGGAAACCGAAGTTAAATATTGGTTAAGCTAAACATGGTTAGTGTAGTTGAACCTGTGGTATAGTTGAATATTCTCTTTCAATGTAGGAAAATATCAGACAAATTATACCGGTTCCATTGCAGTCAACTAATTCAGATATTTTTTAGAGTTGAGTTTATTTTAACAATTTTATTCAGCTATCATTATGCCTAAGGTTAAGAAGTCATTGCTTTCAAAGATCAATAGTATAATTACAAGATATCCTACGGAATTTCGTAAGACTCTAATCCCACAACTTTTTTGCAATATTTGTAACTGTGTGGTGAAATGTGACAATCAATTTCTGGTTGACAACCATAGAAGGACTGCAAAGCATCAAAAACAGTTACCATCGTCATCCACATCACCACCACAATCCCAATCTTTCATACAGTTGGGCCCTAAAGATTTCACTGAATCGATTACCAGAGCCTTCTTATCTGCGGATATATCTCTAAAAAAGTTGCAAAAGAAAGAATTGAAGAAGTTGTTCAAAGACATTGGAAAAACTTTGCCATCAGAGTCTGCAGGTCGGCGCAAAGCAGCTGAAATGGGAGAAAGAGAAATTGATCGAGTAAAGAATTTAATTCACGAAAAGAAAATATTTTTGATTCTAGATTAAAGTGAAATATCTGGCATTAAATATTTAAACGTTCTTGTTGGATTACTGGATGAGCCTGACAAAACATATCTGATTGCTTGAAAAGTACTTCCAAAATCTCCTACTACACAGAGTATTTGTCAAAAAATAGATGATTGCTTACGATTTTTAGATGTTACCAGAAATAACTTCTGTTTACTTTTGTCTGATGCTGCCAGATACATGCAAGCTGCAGGTAAAACATTGAAAAATATGTACCCCCAACTGTTCAATGTCACTTGTGTAGCCCATCTTTTGCACAACTGTGCATTACGTGTAAAAGCCAAGTACCCAGCAGTCGATGATCTTATTGCTTGCGTATAAGCAGCCACAGTTAAGAACAAAACCACAACCTATTACAACAAGGTGGGCAAGCAATTTTTGAAGCGATTGGAAAGCCACCACAACCTATTACAACAAGGTGGGCAAGTTGGTTGCAAGCGGCTTTTTACTACGCCACCAATCTTCCATCTGTAAGAGATATCGTGGACAGATTCGAAAGTTCTGGTCTTTTAGTGGAGCGAGCCAAGGTCAGTATCAATGCACAAAGCCTACCTCAAGACTTAATGAAAATAAACACAGAATATAAGAGTTTGGCTAGCTTAGTATCACAAATGGAAAACACTAAATACACAATCCGAGCAACCTACAATGATTTGACCAAACTTGGTTTTGGCGACGACAGTTGTGCCATCGCAGCATATGTCAGAAAGAGGTTGGAGAAGAATGAATTGTTGGAAATAATGGCCATGAATCGTCAGGAAATTTCTCCAACTGTTTACGGCTTACTCCAACTTTGCCAACCCACAACGGCTTCAGTGGAACGCAGCTTTTCGATGCTAAATAAGCTGCTGGCCAAGGACCGAAACTTTTTGCCAGACAACGTGCGGCATTATATGTGCGTACATTATAATCTAAGCACTATAACTGAAGTGACTTTGGTGCTTTTTTTCTTATGGACTGGTTCTTTCATTTCGTTTTTTCGTTAGGTCAATGAAGTCAATTTTTTGATAACATAAGGTCAATTTTTTGAGATTTTTAGGTCAATAAAAAATCGCCCTAATTATGAGTGTTGTGCACATGTGTGATGCTCTGGCCTAGTGGTTAAAGGCGTCAGCATATGAAACCTTTGTGATTGAACCGACCTGGGTTCAATTATCGAGTTGGCCATCGGTTTTCTCATTTTCAAATCATGTTGAATCCAGCATGAATTTTTTTTCTGATTAGGACAAAATATATAAAGTGATACACCTGCATTTTTTAAGATGCTTTGTCATGTAGTTTGGGGCAGACGCGTCAAAAACTTGTGATAATAAAGTTTAATACATGATTTTAATAATTAATTTTCGTCACGTATACACAAGTGCTGCTACAGCCAAGAGGTTAAAGGCGCCAGCATATCAAACCATTGTAATTGAGTAGACCTGGCTTCAATCATTTAATTAGCTATCGGTTTTCTCATGCAAAGATCATATTATATTCAGCACATTTTTTTGATTAGCACACAATCTTTTTAAATATTTTTTTACTTTGACATTAGATATGATCAGAGAGTTTTAGGTTTCATTCTCTGCAAAGACCTTCCAAAATCAATTCTTTAACATCTTAAGCTCGAAGACCTCACAAAGATCAATTTTTTTAACGCCTTAAGCTAGGATGCTAGTTTTTTTTATATCAGTAGATATTTAACAGACAAATACTTGGTCATAGTTTGGTGGCACCACACCCCCGGAAATTCTTGCGTGAACCCCACAAAAATCAATTTGTTAAACTTAAGCTGAGGCTCCAGTTTTGTTTTTTTTTATATCAGGAGACATTTAAGAGACAAAAATGCTGACATAGTTTGAAGTACACCACTCCGTAACTTTCTCAAATAGACCCCACAAATCAATTATTTTGAACGGCTTGTGTTAGGGTGCAATTTTTTTTTAATATCAGTAGACATATAAGAGACATTTTTTACATTGTTTGGGGATACCAACCCCCAAATGAACCTCCCCGAAAATCACTTTTTGCAAGCTAAACTTAACAATTGATCTTAGTCAATTAGGTTCATATCCTGAGCAGACATACTGATTAAAGGCGCCAGGGCTTGAAATTGGCATGATTGAACAGAGCTGAGTTCAAATACTTAGTCGGATATCAATTTTACCCAAACCACAAATGATTTAAAATAACATTTTTTTTCATGAGACAAAATCACTTTGTTTGCATTGCATATGATTAAGTTTTACAGAAATATCGGTAAGCTTCAAAGTATGAAGAGGAGAATGATGGTGAAATGGAACTGGCGGAAGTTTCATATTATTTTCCTTGGGGAAAATGAACATCTAGTTAGATATTGTTTTTCGTTTGAACAATGCGTTTGCCTGTGCCATTGTCTTGTGCTTTGAACGAAAGACGAGAAAAAATAAATGAAGATCAGCTAACTGTAACAGTTGCAGTAAAAAGGGCTTGTTTTCAATCTCTAAATGATGAAAAACATCATTTTGTAGTCGGCTGCTTTTGTATTCGAGAATTATTAGAACTGAACTTTTTAAAATTTGTTTTGATTTTGCAGATGCACCAGTCTCTACTGTTAAATCAATAATAAAAACCACAACAACACAACTTCCATTCATATTCATCACAAAAAGCGAAATATTTGGCAACAATACAAACCAATCTTCTACAGATTTGCTGAATATTTCTACAACAAAATTTCAAAGAGCGATAGAAACGCATACAGTTTCAACATGGAGACCAATCATTACAGCTTTCGATGCTCGGAAGTACAACGCTGAAAACGATTATGTGAATGTGATCATTTTGGGGGTTGCAGTAATTTTGCTGGTTACTATGGCGTTGGCTTTTGGATTGAAAAGGTGTGTTTTTGTTTCATAACTTCAACAGCTTCGCTATAAAACTGCGCTTACACAGGACGCGACTCAACCAAAATGTGACGTCATTGACTACTTGCGAAAGGTTGCAGCGGGTCGCAATCTTCTCAAGCGGTTGCTTAATTTCCTTCTGAGACAAAATTGTTGATGAATGGTTAGCCTATTGAAAAAGGGAACTGTAGTCAAGTCTGGCTATATATTAAGGCCTTTGCAAAAAGAACCAGCTCCCAAAGCCTGATAATTTTGATGAAATCCGCCAAAAACTGGTGAAATAAAATTCGATTCTGATTGGTTGCTTTGCACTCGGATGATGCAACTGTGTGATTTACAATTCGTGAATTCTGTGGAAGTCTAGATATCGCAAGTAAGTCGGTATTTCGTGAAAGAATAAAATACGGGTGCAGCTGGTAAGCGTTTTTGGTATTACTAGCACGTTTTGTGCCTAGGCAATGTAATAGGCACAGCCTCGACTGAAATACAAAGCAGACTCCCTGACTTTTCCGCAGTAGCTTACAGCCACTAGCCTAGAACTACATTCGCCAAATGTGCGGCAGCGCGGTCAAAAGTGTAAAAGCGTTGTTTTTACGACGACTCTGGTTGCGCAATCTCTGTTCAACCCGCAACCTGGTCACGTTATTGATGGATTGCAAGCGACGTCATCGCGCAGCTAGCCAAATCGCTGGACGTCAAAATTGCGGATCGGCGCTATGTAAATCCATGCAAAAACACTGTTAGCAAAGATATAGAGCTTATTTTCAGGCCCAAAATAAGTTGATTCTTTGTAACATTAAAGTTAAGTGCTTGATAAAAACCGGTAAAAACTGAAAAAGATTTAAATTAGTAAGAATTCGGTTTTTGTTTGCTAATTTTATGTGACGTAAATCCGGCTTACTGTTAAAGGCGGTGAATCATCCAGCCAATTCCGATGGTTTACAATAGCTAAAATTGAACTATAATTTTTGATTGTTTTTGTTTTAATTTTGGTGCTGCGGTTGCAAAGATATTCAGCAAATACAAAAAGATATCCCCCGAAAAAAAGTTTTTGGAAACTCTGAGTTTTGTTCTTCCCGCCAAAACCACATTAAGCCTAATAGTTTAGAGAACTGTGGTAGGCCTAATAGTTTAGAGATAGTTTATTTCTAAATAGTTTAGGCCTAACTATCTCGAAACTATTAGGCCTAATAGTTTAGAGATAGTTAGGCTTAATAGTTTAATAAGATTACAGTAGGCCTAATAGTTTAGAGAACTGTGGTTTTGGCGGGAAGAACAAAACTCAGAGTTTCCTAACACTTTTTTTGGGGGACATCTTTTTGTATTTGCTGAATATCTTTGCAACCGCAGCACCAAAATTAAAATAAAAAATATCAAAAATTATAGTTCAATTTTAGCTATTGTAAAGCACCGGAATTGGCTGGATGATTCACGGCCTTTAAGTAACCCATTAGAACTGGGGTGCAAATCTTTGTTGAGCATTGGGGGGATAATTTGCAATTTTACCCCAATTTTGCCCTATTTTCAACATTGGGGGGATGAACCTCGACCACCATTTTTTCAGGTAAGCAAGTTAAGTGAAGAGCAAAGAAAAAGGTCTTCACCAAAAATGGGACACTTTTTTTCCCCAAATTTAGGTGAAGACCAAGAAAAAGGTCTTCACCAAAAATGGAACCAGGCGCAGAGCCAGAAATTCGCAATAGGGAGGGGGCTAATTTTGGGATCTGGGGGGCGTAGCCTCCAGCCGCCGAAGGCCAATGGGGACTGGGGGCGAAGACTTCAGCTGCCGGAGGCTGGGGGTTTGCGGGCGGAAACCCCAGCGCTCAAAAATTTTGCATAATAGCATAATATTAGAGCTATTTTAATAAAAAATAATGTTTTTAAAATGTAGCATAAAAATTGGCAGCGTAACATGATTCAACTGACAAGTTTGACGTCCTTCGTGGTCGACTCCTGGGAAGTCATAACGACTTCCACTGGCAGTTAGGTGGCCAGATCAACCACCAACCCTGCAGCTAAAATGTGAGCAAAAAGCTCGAAACAGCGCTGTCCAGCTCTGTGCATCTTGTGATTCATCTGGTTGCATTAATGGGCTATGTGGGAGGTGGCTAATGTTACCATTGTAGTTTTCTTGTTTACATGCTGGTAAATCACAAAATTTTGTTATTCAATAAACTCACTCGGAGTAATGTGTTTCGTTTATATTTGATAAAGAAAAATAATTGCGGTGGCTAACGGAAAGTTATTTGAGAGAAGTGATGGGTAATTAACTAATACTGAATAGCCCCCCCCCCTTATTTCTGAGTTTATAATATATTTGTTGATAAAACTTATGTTTGGCATTTTTACATTTGCGATCAAATTTGATTGCTTATTTTTGGGCATTTTTCGAAGTTTTTATTTATTTGTGACTTTTATTTTTGTCATATTAGCCCCCCCCCTGAATATATGTTTCAAAAGATGCTTTAAATCACTTTTTAGTCCATTCCAGCACAAACAACAGTCTCAGAAAAGATAAAAACGAGGTATTTTCCTTATTCTGCATTTTGGTTGAAAAACTAATGGGAAAAGGGCTATAACCCCCCATCTCCCCCCTAGCTACGCTACTGAGTGGAACACTTTTTTCCCCGAATTCATGTGGAGACCTGCGCTCAGATGCACACCAGAGTCATATTATTAGAGGGGATGCATATGTAGACCATACTCAAATCATTGGGGAGATACAGTCAAATTATTGGGGGGATATATCGCCCCATCCTCTCCGGGTTTCGGCACCCCTGCATTAGAGTCATGTAATATAGATGGTGGTAGCTAGTTTCGGTTATCAAATTTGAGGCTTGCTATTCACAACGCTATAATAGAACAGTTGTATCTCCTTTATTTGTGAAAAAATTAGCTCATTTTTAAACTTTTGTGATTTCATTAGTCTATTTTGCAGGATCTTGGTAATTTTTTGCATTTCATGTTGTCATTAGCGGCTTACCGCTACGGTTATTGGTTGCTATAGGAGTTAAAAAGCATATGCAGTTGTTTTCATAGAATTATATCGTAGAGATGTCTGTGATTTAAATTTTAAATTAATGATTTAATTGGCCTCAGTGTTACGTTGATCGAGCTTTAATTTGGATGTTCTCGACTTGAGTTAATAATGTTAAATATTATTCGTAAATAGTGCTTAAACTAAACATTAATGTTACAGCTGTGGCCAGTGGCGTAAATCCGTAAAAATTATTGGGGGGGATGAAACAGAGTCAACAAAAGTTGCACTTATAAAAAAGCGTATGGTTGCGTAGCTGCAATATTAGCCGTACTGCGTCTTATACGCATCACATCCGCCCAAGCCTTTGGTTACTAACAACCAGTGACGTAGCAAAGATTTTGCAATGGGAGTGGATTTACATTGCAGAGACAATCACAGCAATGGGGGGAAGCCCCCGTCGCTGAAAAAATTTTACGATTTTTAAAGCCAAAATAAGCGTTTTTGGAGCATAGGCCCATGATTCAATGCTTTATTAAAATTGCCCAAAGGGTTCCAGTTGTGGAAAAACATGGTGATTATGTAATTGCAACGTTACTTAGGCCTATGAGAGAGGGAGGCTGGTCTGGCCCCAGAAACTACGCCATTGGTACAGGCGCGTAGCCAGAAATTCGCAATGGGGGGGGCTGTTTGGGGGGTCTGGGGGCGAAGCCCCCAGTTGCCAGAGACTGGGGATTTGGGGGCAAAACCCCCAGCCGCCGGAGGTACGGGGGTGTGGGGGCGGAGCCCCCAGCGCTCGAAAATTTTGCATTTTTTTTGCGAAAATAACTTCATTTTAGGGCTATTTTGACTAAAAAATAATGATTTCAAAACGTGGCTTAGAAATTGACAGTGCAAACAAGATTAAACTGGTAGCATAAATGGGCTATTTGGGAGGTGGCTAATGGTAAAATGCAGTTCTCTTGTTTAGATGTTGTTAAATTATAAAATCGAATAGTGCAATAAAACTCACACGGAGTAATCTATTTCGTATACGGTTTATAGAGAAAAATAATTGGGGGGAGGGGCTAATGAAAAGAGATTTGAGAGAAATGATTGGTAATTAACAAATACTGAATAGCCCCCCCACCTATTTTTTAGTTTATAGTATGTTTGTTGATGACACCTACGTTCAGCATTTTTACACTTGCGATCAAATTTGATTGCTTATTTCTTACCATTTATCAAAGGTTTCATTTATTTGTTGGTTTTATTTTTGACAAATTAGCCCCCCCCCCTGAATATATGTTTCAAAAGATGTTTTAAATCACTATTTAGTCCACTCCAGTGCATAAAACAGTCTCAAAGTGCTAAAAATGTAGTGTTTTTTCCTTTCTGCATTTTGGTCGACATGCCAAGAGGGGGGGCTATAGCCCCCCCGGCCCCCCATGGCTACGCTACTGGCTATAAAAACGTGGTATTTTCCTAATTCTGCATTTTGGTAGGCAGTTCATTAGCCCCCTCCTAAATAAACGTTTCAAAATAGTCTAATCCAGTGCAAAAAACAGTCTTAGAAATGCTAAAACGTGGTATTTTCCTTATTCTGCATTTTGGTCGGCAGCCCATTAGCCACCCCCCCCCCCAAATAACGTTTCAAACTATGCTTTAAATCATTTTTAGTCTAATCCAGTGCAAAAGAGAGTCTTAGAAATGCTAAAACGTGGTATTTTCCTTATTCGGCATTTTGGTCGGCAGGCCAATGGGGACTATAGCCCCCCCCCCTGCCTACGCTACTGCACTGGTAACAACTTGTATAAAGCAGAAACAGATCCATAAAATTTTGCAAGAGGAGGGGCACGAGGTAATATAACTGCCGGAGGGCATGTATTAAATGCCATTTTCGCATCATTTTACGTTTACCTTGGTTAAGCTGGGGAAGAGGAAGAGGGTCTGGAACCCTCTGGATCTGTTAACGACTGATAAAGACGTTAGCCACAAAATCTAAAATTAATACAAGTTCACTTGTGCTGAAGTTTGAAATTACGGTACCGGTATATAATATGCACAGGAAATCAGTAAAGATTAAAGAACAAGCAAAGAACGTTAGAATTCTACTGTACAACACCAACATTTAGCAATAGCCTACACATTACACAATACGACGAATTAAATAAACAATCGGGGCGCAAACATTAATTGCTAAAAGAACCATGAAGATGAATCCGAAGCAAATTTAGCATTATTGTAAAAACGTAAAACAGCTGCGAAAGCAAGAAAAAAAGACTGACAATTTCGGAAAGCGCTATAGACTATACTTTTAGATTTTACAGCCTACATAATTATCTTTGCGAATTTTATTATATTGCACAGTATTATAATTAGGTCAGCCAATTTTATTAGATTATACAGTATTTTGTTTCTGGCAAAGAAGCTCAAAGATTTTTCTTTTAACAATTTCACTGCGGTTTTTTCTTTTAACAATTTTTTTACTATCTGCAATGCTCGTCTCTTTTTTTCTTACTGCATCTCTGTTCCGTTGCATAAAGAAAGCAGAGCTTTTTCTTATTTTCTGCAATGCGAACGATTGACGTTTGTACTTTATTGATTGAGTGCGTGAATAAAAAAAGGCTGTAGCAAACCGTAACCATATTAGCAAGAAACGGGAAGCCATTGAATCAGCAAGATAAATCGTCAAAAATAGCAGCGTACGATAAATTATTGGGGGGGATGATTGGGGGGGTTGCATCCCCCCCGCATCCCCCCCTCAAAAATTATTGGGGGGGATGCATCCCCCCCATCCCCCCGGGATTTACGCCCCTGGCTGTGGCGTAGAATTTAAATTATTTTATGATATGGCTGAATTTACCATCTGAACCAAAGCAAAAAACCGGTCAAAGTTGGCAATAGCAGGCAATAGACGATGAGAATTCACAAAAAGCGTAACTTTCTAGACCCGCTGAGTTTTGTAGGCTGCTTAAATCACTTCTGGTAACTTTCAATTAAGGCCAGGGTATCTACAAAAGTATTACTTTACAACCAAATTGTTTAAATATACCCACTGAAAAAATTATACATTGATTGACGGTAACGTCCAATGCTTTCTAATGACGTTTTGACGTCCAATCGTTTTGGCGGGAAAAAGCTATGACGTAGCTGCAATATATCAATAGCGTTCTGGCATAAGACTCTTGACGACGTGTTTATTTCTCCTAATCTGCTTAGTGGTTTCAAACAATCCGCAAATTTAGGTGGAAAGAAGTCCAATCGTCAATCGAAAAGCAGCGAAAGAGGTCGTCAACTTCTAAGCGCGTGAGGATTCGTCCCAAAATGTCGTTAACTTCTAAAAGGGTAATGATTCGTCCCAAAATAAAAGCGCCACCATCGCTTCCTCGTGAGTGGAGGATAAATCAATCATATATGCGGTTAGCTGTAACCACTTACCAGTATTGATGATCAGCAGAGTGATTAGAGAAAAAGTGACTAAGATCGCTATTAATCCCGAAATGTACCGGTAGGTTCTGGGAATTATAAGGTTGTCTTGGTTGCCAGTATAAAACTATAATGTTTCAAATTAAAAAAGCTCAATAGCTGTTGCATTCAAAATTCAATAAAGCACTCATTATTGAACACTCAATATAGAAAGTAGAGCAGTGAGAATTGAACTCGGGCGCGAGACTCAACATACTCGTGCACGCGCCTTAACCACTAAGCTAAGCCATTAATTGTGACTATGCACTACGGTTTGTCAAAATCTTGTATTTAACTCAAGCTAAACAGAGAGAAAAAAATTAGAAATCGATCGTAACAAAATGAATAGAAATCGGAAAAATGCGTTTTCGACCCAAAGGTTTCGGCTTGAAATATTACATAATGCTTTGCGTATACCGGTAAAATACTGTATTTCGGTTAGTATCATAAAAAGCAAATTTCGTCAATTTTTAGTGAAAAGCCAATGCAAAATTTGTTTATTCTGAACTAGTCAGAATGGGTGCCATACGGTAAATGGCATAGGTGGGCAAGTTAATGCAAAACGTTAGCTTTGTTAACCACTAGTCCGTCAACAAACTTCACACCTCCGTTAACGTTAATCTGTTATTTTCAGCTTTAATTAACGGAAGTTAATCAAATCCGTTAATTTGTTAATATTTTGCATGTAATTCACATTTCTTTTTATTCACTCGCTTCTAGAACACGTATTGACGCTGTTCAGCTGATTGTAAGGAAATATTTATTGCTGAAGTGGTCTTTTTGTGTTTTGGAAGTTACATTTTACAGTCTAGTCTACTTTCAAGATAAAATCAAGTTCAAATGCACTAACGAAGCTGCGATCGGAAAATCTTTGGAAATTGCGAACAGCGATAATTAATAGACCTATGAAGCTGCAGCTTATTATTTGCCACAAAAAAGAGTTTCTGTCTTAGCTCTCGTCTATAAAACTCGTGCTAATACGCAACAAGTGTTACTTGTGCAAACTGGTTTGTACCGGTATGATGAACAAATGGTGCAAGATATTGACGATAAAAACCTTAACGGAAGTTAATAGAACTTAACGTAAGTTAATTTAGTCCGTTAACAGAACTTAACGGAAGTTAATTTAATCCGTTAACATGAAAACACTTTTTAACGGATTAACGAGTTATTGAAAAAGTTAGCTTCGTTATTAACGGATTAACGATTAACGGACTTGTGCCCACCTTTGGTAAATGGTACAACATTCTAGGAATAGTACTGAATGCTGTCTTTATGTTTAATTTATTAATTGAGTTTAATTTGTTTTTAATTAATTGAGCTTATGGTAGTGACAACAAAACAAAATAAATCTGAACTCAAAGTATCAATAGATAATAATCCAATCAAGCGATCACATCACATAAAGTATCTAGGTGTTCTCATAGACGACAATCTAAACTGGAAACAACAAATCAAGGAACAATGTTCAAAGGTAGCAAAGGGATCTTGGGCCCTAAATCAATTAAAACACTTTGTAGATGAGCAAACACAAAGATCTGTTTACCCAGTAGCGTAGCTAGGGGGGGGGCAAATGGTGCTATAGCTCCCCCATTGGCCTGAAAAGTATGCAAAATAGCATGTTTTTCGCATTTTTGAGGTTGATTTGTGCTCTAAAAACGAAAATAGCCCCCCAAAGAAAAATAGCCCCCCCAAAAATCGTGAGTTGAAAAACAGAAGTGGGTGTCAGTGCACATGAAGACCTTTTTTTTTTCTTTTGGAGATCACTTGATGTGGGAAAAAAACGCTCCAAATTTCGGTGAAGACTTTTTTTTATTTTTTTTGGAGATCACTTGATTTTGGACAGAAAAACGCTCTGACTTTCCTCAATCCACTTCAAGACAAACGAAAATTCGGGTCAACTTCGTTAACGGTTGAATCAAACTTCAAAAAAAGCCCCCCCCCCCTTTGCAAAATCCTGGCTATGCGACTGTGTTTACCACTGCCTCATATACTCTTTTCTACAATTATATTGGATAAGTAGTTAGGGGACTGCTTCCATAGGCGTAGCCAGGGGGGCCCAGGGGGCCCGGGCCCCCCCCCAAGTAAAATACTACCAATGATAAAAATTACGACAACGTGGGCTAGCGCTGTTTAGTTGCAGTTTTTTTCAGCAATTACGCACATAACAGTAATTAACAATAACATTAATGACAATGAGGGAGCCCCGGGGCCCCTAACTAACAACCAGGGGGCCCCAAACTAACGACTATGGGGCCCAAACCAACAACTAGGGGGCCCCATTGCCCCTAACCGACAACCAGGGGGCCCCGGGGCTCCTAACTGACGATCAAAGGGCCCCAGGGTCCCTAAATAACAACCAGGGGGCCCCTGACTAACAACTAGGGTCCCTGGAGCCCCTAACTGACAACCAGGGGGCCCCTAACCGATGACCAGGAGGCCTCAGGGCCCCTAACTGACAACCAGGGGCCCCGGGGCCAGGGACCACTGGGGCCCTGAGGTCCCTAACTGACAACTAGGGGGCCCCTAACTAAAAACCAGGGGGCCCTGGGGCTTCCAACCGACAACCAGGGGGACCCAGGGACCCTAACTGACAACCAGGGGCCCCGGGGACCCTAACCGACAACAAGGGGGTCCCTAACTGACAGCCAGGGGGCCCCCGAGGTTCTTGCCTGAGAACCAGGAGGCCTCTAACTGACAACCACGGAGCCCCAGAACCCTTGACTGACGACCAAGGGTCCCGGGCCAGGAGCCCCTTAATTAAGATTTTTAATAATTTATATTGAAACTGCTATAACACAGGCGGCAAAGCAAACCTCCCAATTGAAATGCTATCAATGATAAATATATTGAGAGCATAGCCAATACGTTGTCCTTGTCCGGAATTGCAGTTTCTTTAATTTGGGATTTACGCGTACAAAAGTAGGTAATAATAATGGCGACCACGTGCTCACGTCATAATAATGTCATGCAATTCTTGTACGTTTCAAAAAACTGTCAAGTGACCTGACTCGAGTCCTCCACGTTTTGGAAAAAAGTTATTTAAATTTTGCTTTAAATGTTTTCTTTTATGAAAGAACTTAAGGGCGCGATCTGATCTCAAAATCATAGGCGAAGCCAGGGGGGTGGCCCAGGGGGCCCGGACCCCTCAATCGAAATGCCACCAATGACAAAAATTTGACAAAAAAAGTGTTTTTTCATTTTCAGTTTCTTTTAGTATCTTAGCGTACAACAGTACACGCGCACAACAGTAATTAACAATAAATAATATTGACGACTAGGAGCCCGGCGCACCTCCTTAATTCAATTTTTTCCAACCAATTTAAACGCATAACCAGGGTGAAACCAAATATTTTGTCCTAAAAGTTGCTTCCGCAGGCCCTCATCTAAACTTTTTATGGACGTAATGAAATAAACAGCGCCGGATTTGCCATATGGCTCAGTGACAGGGCCCTCAGATAGTAGGACTTTTTTGGTCTTCACTTATATTTGGCAGGAAGATGTTGCAAAAATCCCCTAAGTGCCAGAGGCACCGCGCTATGTAAATCCTGCCCGGGAATAACATGTTTAGTAAGCGTAACCATTTATTGGATCATTTTTCGATAACGATTCACCTCCACCTCGCCAGTTTTTACGCACAAAATACTTTTTAAAAAATAGCTAGGAAAATGCTCATTAAACAAATCATTGAAGTTGAATTGTGGGGTCCTGGGTCCCCTGGCCGTACAAGTACTCCTATAACTGGTTAACTTCATGAAAGGAAATTCTTTGAGTGGATTATTATTTACTGCTAAAATATTGCAGAAGGCATGAGTCTTACTTCCCCGTATATGGACCAAATTACTAACAATTAAAATTTTACATCATAATGCAAGATTTTAAACGTGTTTTGAAATTTAATTGCAAGTTAAAAGAGGATTGAACAATCAAAATTTTTCGATTGGCTTTCAATGTTAAAAATCTATTTCTTGCAAATGGCTGTGAACACGTGCGAAATGTAATCGACAGAGATGAAGTCCTCGAGGACGTCCTTGGCCTCGAGGACGTCCTCGAGGACAGATTTTGAAGTCCTTGGCCTTGGCCTCGAAGGTCAAGACCTTGGCCTTGGCCTCGAGGCCTCAAGTCCTCGAAAATTGACCTGTCCTCGGCTCGAGGACAGCACTATTTTTTGAATTGTTAAAATTTTGTGGAGTGCTTGAAAAATTTTTTGGAAAAACGTTTTTTTGTGAAAATCGCCTGAAAAATTTTTTTGAATTTTTTGGAGAGCACTGGCGCTTGTGTCCTTGGTCCTTGGCCTTGGCCTCGAGCATTCCTGTCCTTGGCCTCGAGAGTGTCTGTCCTAGGAAAGGCTGTCCTTGGCCTTGGCCTCGGATTTTTTTTGTGTCCTTGGCTTTGGCCTCGAGCCTTGTGTCCTCGACTCCACCTCTGGTAATCGAATGGGATTAAAATAGCTTTTTGTTTTCCAAAAACTTAAAAAATCGCCCAGCGGCTGGGGGCTTTGCCAGACCCCCATAGCCACCGGTGCCCAGACCCCCGTCTGTGATACGTTTGAGTAAACTAACTTTCTCAACAAGTCTCCTAAGTTAGGCAGAGGTGGAGTCGAGGACACAAGGCTCGAGGCCAAGGCCAAGGACACAAAAAAAATCCGAGGCCAAGGCCAAGGACAGCCTTTCCGAGGACAAGAATGCTCGAAACCAAGGCCAAGGACACAAGCACAAGTGTTCTCCAAAAAAAAAAAAAAAAAGGTCTTCACAAAAATTTTTCAGGCGATCTCCAAAAAAAAAAAAAAAAAAAAAGGTCTTCACAAAAATTTTTCAAGCGATCTCCACAAAAAAACGTTTTCTAAAAAGTTTTTCAAGCGATACACAAAATTTTAACAATTCAAAAAATACTGCTGTCCTCGAGCCGAGGACAGGCCAATTTTCGAGGACTTGAGGTCTCGAGGCCAAGGCCAAGGACTTGACCTTTGAGGCCAAGGCCAAGGACGTCCTCGAGGACTCCACCTCTGAAGTTAGACATTTTTGCTTTTTAACTGTTAGTTTTCGCCCTCTCCCTTTACCAAAATCCTGATTAAGTGACAACAGATCACGACTTCAGAGTTCAGATCTTTCATTCAACGATATCTTTGCCCTACAGAAAGTTACTTTTTTAAAAATTTCTGATGACGTCATTGCATGTGATTTGTGGTTTGGGCCCCCCCCCCAATCAAAAATCCTGGCTACGCCTATGACTGCTTCAAAATCAACATTAGCACCTCTTTTCATTCTGCAAAAAAGAAGCAACCGATTGTTAATTGAAAGCAGGGCATGGTATGGAATGGAATGGAATGGAAAATGGAATGGAATGGAACGAAAATTTCGGTATGGAATATGGAAGATGCCAGAATGGAATGGAATGGAAGACAATCTTCCATACTTCCATACCAATTCGATACTAGATTTTGTGCATTGTATTTACGGAATAATACATACCGATGTCGGGTAGTGACGATAATATTGTCACAGAAGTATTCAACTTCAATATCTACGCATATTATTTGTCGACAAAACGCAGTACTTTGGTTGTGTACATTGCGCAAACAGTGTACGTATTGTATCATTGTAAGAAAATTGCAATTTAACTGCAGCAGTGATGTTACAATTGACGACCTTGATAGATTTGACTTGTTGTTGTTGTTTTTTTTTGAGGCTGACGATTTGCTCAGTCGTAAATTTTGTTTTCTTACATCGTCACAAAAACTCGCATTTGCTATTTCATCCCCGTTTCAGCTTAATTTTATATGTATTTTTAGTTTTTAAGCTTATAGTAATTCTTTTTGGTGTTAAAGTTTGGTATTTCTATTACGGTAAATGTTCTAGTTGATGTGAGGGTAAACTTGTACGGTAGTCATTCAACCCAAACCATGGGTATAGCCAGAAGGACCGGGCCTTCTGCCTTCTCCCCCCCATTGAAAAGCTAGCAATGATAAAAATGATGACACAAAGCCTATTTATTCAGTTTCTTTTAGCATTTTCGGAGTGCAACAGTACATGCCAACAGTGGCAATTAGCAATAACTTTTATTGACGACCAGAGGGCCGATGCCCTCTCAATTTAAATTTTTACCAACCAATTTAAATGTACTGTACAAGCCGGGAGAAATTCAGTGTTATTGTTCTATAAGGTGCAATCTCAGGCACTCATCTAACTTGTTTATGCAATAATATGTATTAGGCCCTCAGCTAACTTTTATATTACAATAACATGATTAGTAACCAATTATGGCATCTAATGTACCAATTTCAAATAACTTTAAATTACCAACTTCAAATAACAATTCTCCGCCATCTCGTCAGTTTTCACGCTACAAAATGCTTTTGAAAAAACCTAGTTAGGGGAAATGCTTATTGAACAAATTATTGAATTTGAATCGAGGGTGCCTGGGCCCCTGGTCGTACATATATTCTTAAAACTTTTTATTTTCATGGCAAAACAAAAATTTTTTTAAACAAATCTTCGATTGCATTATTTAATGCGAAAAATGTTACAGAAAGCAATGTACCTTGATTTCCCTGACTTGGGCCAAGTCGCAAAACTTAATCCCAAAATGCAAGATTTTAAACGTGTTTTGGACTTGACCTGAAGTAAAAGGAGTGATTTTTTCAATTGGCTTTCAAAACATCAAAAATTTTGGTCTTTTAAATGGCTCTGAAACCGTGCGAAATGTGATCTGAATCGCATTAAACTAGCCATTTTTTTTCCAAAAACTTACAAAAAATCGCCTAGCGGCTGGGAGCTCCGCCCCCGTGCCCCATCTGTGACATGTTGAGTTGCACTAATTTGTTCACCACCTCTCTCAATTTTGATAGGATAGAAAAATTTTTAACTTGCAGTTCTAGTCCTTCCTCAATAGCAAATCCAGGTAACGATCCAAATCAGACGCCAGCTTTTGATCTTTCATTTTTTGTCCCATAAAAAGTCCGTCTTTTCAACAACTTCTGATGACGTCATTGCATGATTTGCGGTTTAGCCCTCCCCCCAATTTAAAATCCAGGCTACGCCAAAGCATTAAACCATGTGCATTATGTATACGAGATACCAGACGTGGCATCATAGTATTGTTGGCACACCTTCACAAATGGTTGCTTACAACATTCCAAAGGTGCAAAGCAACAAAATGTGCGTTGCATTGCTTCCAGTCTAAAATTTCTTTGGTATGGAAGTATGGAATGGAATATGGAAGAAAATTTTAGTATGGAATGGAATATGGAATGGAAGATTTTTGGTATGGAATGGAAATGGAATGGAAGAAAATTGCCAGTATGGAATATGGAAAAATCGTCTTCCATTCCATTTCATACCATGCCCTGGCTGGAAGTGGATATCACGAGCATACTAATCCTTTGTTCTATCGAGCTAAATGCTTAAAACTCAAGCATATTTACTCTCTTGAAACTGCAAAGCTAATGTACAAAATTCGCAATAATGTATTATCTTTATTATCTTTTGCAAAAAGTTTAACCTAATAAAAACTGTTATACACATAAGACAAGATTGAGCCACAAAAACAACTTCTTTCTTCCTAGAACTAGAACAAGATTAGGGCAAAAGTCTCTATCATACGCAGGAATTAAAATTTGGAATGAAATTCCAAGCAGTTTAAAAAAAGTTTCATTCTACAGATTTAAAAAAGCTGTTAAAGCTCATTTTTTATCAACATATGAAACCGATAACAGCTAGAATAACAACTTTCTATCAGCAATGCAGCAGTAATTACAGTAAACATGGTTGCATATTTATGCTTGAGTTCAACAATAACCTATTCTATTGATTGAATGGCGGAGCTGGTGCATTTATCTATCACACATCTATACAATAAGTCATCTCTCATTTTGATGTGCCTCTCAATTATAAGTATTTTTGCAGTAACTGACTGAGGTTGATATATACTGATATTGGAAATTGTACTGGTAATAATGACATATTGGAAAACGATACTAAACAAAGCAAGGAGTTTTTTTACACTCCAATTGCCCACTTAAAATCCTATAAAACATAAATAAGCAATATAAACTTTATTGATTTACTTTCTATCCAATCTGTAGTTACAGTATTAGTTTTATTTATTTATTTTTTATTTTTTTAGTATGCTTAGAGTTAGAACGATTCTAATGTTGCCTTGCATTTTCTTTACATGTTGACTGTGAGTTTTGTGTACACACTGTACGAAGTGTACATATCTTTGGAACACTTTGTTTTAATTTTGCATATAATTTTTTATCATAGAAAGTAGCAGACTGAGAAAATCTAAAAGCTGCTTTTTTAACCTTAACTTGGTGAGGTAGCATAAAATTTTTTATCATAGAAAGTAGCAGACTGAGAAAATCTAAAAGCTGCTTTTTTAACCTTAACTTGGTGAGGTGGCAGTAGACTTAGATGACCTTTTGGTCCTTCTCTGTCTCCTCACCAAGTGACTAAATATCGCTTAGACTCTGCAAGTTTGTGTGTTGGTTTTGAAGGAATTGCATGTTTCGGTGCTTTGCTGATAGACCTGGAGGAAGTTGCAGTTTTTTCTTGTGATATGACGTCACTTGGTAAATAAATAAATATGATGATGGTGATATGATAATCGTTTTGCGTGCTTCTGGCCTAAAGGCTACCTGCGCGGAAGCCTTGGGAAGAACCACCAGAACGACAACTACTTAAAACAAGCAATGCAAAAAAGTTTTCCTCCAACAGGATTCGAATCTGCAACCTTTGGATTACCTGTCCACTGCTCTAACACTTGAGCCAGAGAGGATGTATTCTCGTATGCTTAATTTTGGCTATTGAAACCCAGTACCATAATTTTGATAACAATTTAATAGTGGTGTTTTGACATTTGTAGTCCCCGTTCTGGTGGCTCTTCCCTAGGCTTCCGCGCTGGTAGCCTTTAGGCCAGAAGCATGCAAAACGATTGAATATTGAAACTCTGGCCTGCAAAGCTCAAAACGTCACAACTAAATTATTATCAACATCATACTAATGGGTTTAAATAGTCAAAATTATAAATGCGAAGAGACATCTCTTCTAGGTCAAGCGGTAGAGCAGTGAACAGGTAATCCAAAGGCTTCAGGTTTGAATCCCGTGGAAGGATAACTTTTTCGCATTGCTTGTAGTCGCCGTTCTGGTGGCTCTTTCCTACGCTACCGCGCTGGTAGCCTTTACGCCAAAAGCACGCAAACCAATTGAACAATCTTTTATGTTTTAGTTAAAATCAGAGGTGGAGTCGAGGACATAAAGCTCGAGGCCAAGGACACAAAAAAAATCCGAGGCCAAGGACAGTCTTTCCGAGGACAGACCCTCTCAAGGGCCAAGGACAGGAATGCTCGAGGCCAAGGACCAAGGACACAGCGGCAAGTGCGCTCCGAAAAAAAAAAGGTCTTAAAAAAAACTTTTTCAGGCAATCTCCAATTTATAGGCGTGGCCAGGATTTTTGATTGGGGAGGCCTAAACCACAAATCACGTACAATGACGTCATCAAAAATTTGCCTGTTGGCAGTTAACCAGGATTTTGCAAAAGGAGAGGGCTTAAACTAATATAGTTGAAAAGTGCAAATACGTAACTTTGGAAACGTTTTGAGAAAGCCAGTATAACTCAAACATATCACAGACGGGGGGTCTGGGGAGCGAAGCCCCCAGCTGCTTTGGCGATTTTTTGTAGCTTTTTTGAATGCCATTAAATCACATTTCGCCATGTTTAGAGCCATTTGAAAGCACTAGATTTTTTACATTTAAAAGGCAATTGAAAAATTTAAATTGTTTAATCCTCCTTCTAGTTGCAATTTAAGTTCAAAACACGTTTAACATCTTGCATTTTGGTGTTAAAGTGTAATTGTACGTGATTTGGTCCAGGTAGGGGGAAATAAAGTGCATTGTCTCGTGCAACATTTTAGCAGTAAATGAAAACCCACTCGAAGATTTTCCTTGAAGATTTCTGCTTTGTCATGAAAATAACTAGTTATAGAAGTGCAAGTTAGGCCAGGGGGCCCAGGTCCCCTCAATTGAAGTTCAACGATGTGATCAATCAGCATTTTCCATGGCTAATTTTTATTTAAAGTATTTTGTGCGTAAAAACTGGCGAGGTGGAGGTGAATTAATAAATTGTTATTGAAAAATAGTACAATAGATGGTTACGCTTACTAACCATGTTATTGCCGGGCCGGACTTACATCGCACTGGGCCCCTGGTACTTTGGAGATTTTTGCAACATATTTCTGCCAAATGTAGGTGAAGACCATAAAAAGTCTTAAGATTTGAGCGCATGGCCCTTAGCTGGTAATGCGCCATTTTGTGGTAAATCCGGCCTTAATTAATGCATTACGTTCATAAAAAGGCCAGATGTGATCCTGAGATAGCAACTTTTAGAACGAAAACTATCCATTTCTTCCAGGTTTACGTTTAAATTGGCTGGCAAAAATTCATTTGAGGGGGTTCCGGGGCCCCTGATCTTCAATATTGTTGTTCGCTGCTGGTGTAAGCGAAAAACGCTAAAAAGAAACTGAAACTGAAGAAGCAATAGGCTTTTTTGTCACATTTTTGTCATTGGTGAAATTTCAATTGGGGGAAGGCCAGCTTGGCCAAGCCTAAGCTCCAATTGCGGAAAACAAAAAAGGTATTTGCAAATTTTTCGTGAGGTTTCTGGCGTTTTCCAACTAAGTTTCAACGGTTCAAAAAATAGTGCTGTCCTCGAGCCGAGGACAGGGCAATTTTCGAGGACCTAAGGCTTCGAGGCCAAGGCCAAGGACTTGAGGCTTCGAGGCCAAGGCCAAGGACTTCAAAATGTGTCCTCGATGACGTCCAAGGACTCCCCACCTCTGGTTAAAATATTGCAGTTATTTTTATACAATACCTGTGCCACAATCGAACCATTAACATAATGAGTTTTGTACAATTTTGAGGTGGTGCAGAATTTGAAAATGACTTTCAATAAAGTCGATTTCATTTTGCTTTCGCAATAAGCTTTTCGGACAGAACTCTTCAGTTGCGATCTCTGTCTGGTTTGGTATGTGGTGAGCAGGATCTTTTAAAGACTAAATGCAGTAAGGAGAAATGCACTCTGCAGTAGGGAGAAATGCATTCTGCAATAAGGAGAAATGCACTGTGCAGTAAGGAGAAATGCGTTTTAAGGGGATTGCAAGATAGTAAGGAGAAACGCAATCTATCCAATGCCAACAGGCTTTGATCTTACCGAAACAGTTGTGGAGTGAATACGAACTGCTTTTGCCTACACAAATCTGGTTTTTTCCGTGAAATATAAACTGCTTCCAACAGACTCAAGTGAAACTGAGAGCGAGCTGTGGTTAGGATTTTAAACTGCGAATCAGAATAGTCACGCAACTATTCTGATTCGCTGTTTAAAATCCTAACCACAGCTCGCTCTCAGTTTCACTTGAGTCTGTTGGAAGCAGTTTATATTTCACGGAAAAAACCAGATTTGTGTAGGCAAAAGCAGTTCGTATTCACTCCACAACTGTTTCGGTAAGATCAAAGCCTGTTGGCATTGGATAGATTGCGTTTCTCCTTACTATCTTGCAATCCCCTTAAAACGCATTTCTCCTTACTGCAGAGTGCATTTCTCCTTACTGCATTTAGTCTTTAAAAGATCCTGCTCACCACATACCAAACCAGACAGAGATCGCAACTGAAGAGTTCTGTCCGAAAAGCTTATTGCGAAAGCAAAATGAAATTGACTTTATTGAAAGTCATTTTTAAATGAGTTTTGTGCATTGCTTGTATCTTTTTCATGGATGTCAAAAGTTCTTTAGTGATTCAAGGCAGAGATGGAAACAGGTCGACCGGCCGGTCAAGTTACTGGTTTGGTCGAGATTCTTCGACCGGCCGATCAAGCCGGTTGAAACACCGGTCAAACTCTCCTTTCTTGCAACTAAAAGATATCTAAGCACTAACCGAAATATACATATATATTTTATAACTAAAACTTCTTTAAAAAACAGTATTAACAAAAACACCTTTTGAAAACACTCGTTGAATTGTTTCAAGCTGTTACTAGTATGCTGTGGCCATAAAGACAAGCACATCCACGGGCGTATTTAGGGGGGGGATTTTGCCATGCCCCGCCCGTTTGGGCCACAACACAAAGCAAAAAAGTGCCAAATATACGTTAAAATTGCGGAATCAGATTATAATAAAGCATGCATATGGAAGAGGCTTACGCTACCTGGCATTTTAAGCATCATTTTAATCAGCTTGAGAGTAGAAGTGGCGGAGATTTTAGATTTTTTAGTACATGCTAAAATCTTGCCGCTTTGGAAAGCTTTTTTAAATCAACTTACCACATTCAACAGCCAACACTGGGCAAGAAACACATAGCTCTTTTTTTATATCTAACTAGCCATGGCTTGTTCTGAAGTAGTATTTCTTCAAACTGCTGGGGCGCGTTATATTTCGAATGTTTCCTAATCGATGCCATAACAGTTTAGTGTTTGCTGCTCGGCGAATTGCAAGTAATCTGTAACCAATACCTGAAAAATTTTAACTTCTTTTCTTGGCCTTACGCATAGTATCATTAGAAGAACGACTGATAATTTACCTTGTGCCCTCCAGTTCTTTTTATGCTTAATTTGTGCACGTTTTGCGCTGCTCAAAACAGGTTTTTCAAATCAAAATTTAACCTAAAAAGGTCTTAAAATTGAGTTACTTTCGCAAAAAAATTGTTTTTCTAAAACCCCCGTTTGGAGTCACAAATTTTAACACCTCACTTACTCCTCCCCTCTCTCCTTTCGAAAATTTTTTCTAGATGCCTTGAATAGTAAACAATGACCTTCTGTAAAAAAAACGGTCGAACGGGCTGGTCAGAAACCGGTCGACCGGCCGGTCAACCGGCGTAGATTTTGAAATTTACCGGTCGGGTCGAGAAAATCCTGACCGGCTCCATCTCTAATCCAAGGTTTATTTTTTAAACACTTTTGCTTTCGGGAAAGTGTTTTAAGAGGTGCGTGAGCATCAAAAGTAGATGTAATTGAAGGAATAAACCTCATCAAATACATTATTTATATTGTTTTCTAAAATTTCAACAATTTTTGGCATAAAGGTTTGAATTTTTAACTTAGCTGTAAATCTTTTATGAAATATTTTTCATTAAAGTTAAAATAAGATCTGGAAATTTTATGTGGTTTATTTCCTTTCAAAGCAGCATCGCGATAAACAATTGCCAAAACCAGAAAAATACCTGTGATGCCATAGTCAATCACTATTGAAGGAGTTTGATGGTTATTTTCATTTGTAATTATGTGATCTAAAATTGTAGCGGTAGTTGATGTGACTGTAGTCACTAGCGGGTAAATCAATTATATTGCTTGAACAGCGAGAGTTTAGCATATTCAAATATTTTTTGTTGTAGAAGGACAAAGTCGTAGGCCTATAGGAAGTATTTAAATTCATATCTCCTAGAATAAAATATTTCTTAAATTGTAGTTTATATTTAGTTCGGTGAGATTGAGAATATCGTTCAAAACTTTGAAAAATCGGTTTGCATTGAAAGTTAAATGACAATACGCAGTACCTGCGATATAAATAATTTTAGTGTTGTGGCAAGTAATTTCTATCCAAAAATTTTCGCAACCTGCAAAAGTTGGAAAAAACGTCAACCGTTTATACTGTAGCTAGTCAGAAACATATATGCCAACACTACCAGCATTTGAATTAGAATTAACATGCAAAAAGTATAATCTTAATTCTCGGAGGAGAAAAATTGATTAAGATTCTATTTGAATAAGTTCTACCCCGCCTGACAAACCCTTTGGGGGAAAACAGACTGTAGGTTTTTTTTTTAATTTTTATTGATTTTAATTTTTAACTAAACTTTCTGCATCGTCAAAAAGTAAAACCAGGTATAACAAAATTATTAGTACGTTCACTCCTAATTTTTGTTTCAGTCAGTTCAATGATATGAGGTTGAAAAGCTAAGACAGATAAAAACATGACAAGACTATCATAGTTCTTAGCTAACGACCTATATTGTGATGCAGCAGCAGTCCATCTTTAGAACCAATAATTTTAGTAGGGAAAGAGTTTACATTTGAATATCGACATACTTGAACATTTTCAAAAATTGCTCAACAGGCTTTATCGCTGACGTCAAAATCGTCAAATATACCATTACTAGTGGTGGGCACAGCGGCGCTGTTCACCAGCGCCGCTACTTTTTCGATAGCGATAGCAGCAGCGCCGCTGCTTTTTTTGTCGCCAGCGACAAGCGGCAGAGCCGCTGTTTTTTTAGCCGAAAAAGCGGCAGCGCTTCAGCTCCATATTTTAAGCAAATTTTCTGCCGCTACCGCTACTGTTAATAAACTCCTTCCAAGACCATCGATTCACAATTTCAAACGTTACCGTTTGGAGTCTTTATTCTCCGCTTGTTTTCACTCTGCTCTTGTTATCATGTTATTTTAGTTTAGTAGAAAATACAAGGTTACCTTTGTGACGTTTTGTCGTTTCTCGTACATGTATAGGAGAGTTTTATCGTACGTGGTCCTATTTTTTCTGAACCAAAATTGAACAAATAATGTGGTCTAGTAGAGGGCCAATTTGAACTGACAAAACCAATTTCAATCAAGCCGATTTCGAGCAGTATCTCTTTACCAAAAATGCTATAATTACAGTTCGATAAATTGCTAAAAACTTGCAGCCCGTGATATTTCCTCAAAATGCTAGCATTTAGTAGAGCAGATAAAAATGATTAGTTGGCTATATGGTCACAGACCACAGTAGAGTTTGTGCACTGCAAGCAAAACTAGTATAGTAATTGACCCGGCGCCAGAGTGGTGTGTTTCGGGAGGCACAAAAACTTTTGGAGGGGGTGGTGGTGGTGGTGATGGTACTACCCGACCCCTTCCGAGGGATGGGGGCGCGGAAAGACTCCGCGGAGACCCAACACTCGGGCCACACCCCAAGGTCTGGATCATAGGTCAAGGATAGAGAGAGAGGAGCCAAAGATAGATTTACGAAGGGGTTCAGAGGCAGAACAGTCGAGGAGGAGATGATTTGCAGAATTCTCCTTCCGACTGATCCTGTGAAGATATGAGGATAAAAGAAGACTGTGGCCATGGCAACGAAGACGGGAAAGCTCACAGCGAATAGGGCGAAAAAGGAGAAGTTCCTCCGAAGAGACTTTGGGGACTTGGAAGTTCAGATGGGAGTGGGAGATGTGACGTCTCCAATTGCGGTATTGGGAATAGCGACTTTGGCAACGACTGGGGGGAGAGGGCATGGGTTTGCGTCAGTGGGCAGAGAGGCACCAGTTTGGCAAGTAAGTCCGCTTTTTCTTTACCGCGGAGACCTGCGTGACCGGGGACCCATTGGAAGCTCAAGGTGGTACTGCTGGAGAGAGAGGAGGCGAGGTACCAAACATGCCAGAGGGGCTCGGGCAGGAGATAAGAAGGGGCTGAAGAAAGGATAGAGAGGGCTGATTGGGAGTCGATTAGGAAAAGGACTGACAGGAATTTGCGGATCATCAAATGGCTAGTGCACCAAACGAGACCTTGCTTGAGGGCAAAGGTTTCAGCTGTGAAATTGGAGGCAATTGGACCAGTGGAGAAGGACAGGGAATTGGATGTGTTGCATTTGGAGCATGTGACATACACTCCAGCACCACTGGGACCAAAAAGGGAGGGGACAATTCCGTCAGTCCATACGTGGATATCAGAAGGGAGGAGGGAGGATAATCTGTTTAAAGCAGACTGGAGTCGGGCTGTACTGTTGCCTGTGCAATCGGGAATGAATGGGGAAATAGTGAAGTGGGTTGTAGTTCATGGGGGAAAGGGGGGCACATGATCAGAATCTCACGTGGGGATGGGAGTGGTTGTGTGGCCGAAGAACAGAATGATCTCCAGGAGGCTTTCTTCTTTAGTCGACAGGGAACGTTTCTTGTTGCCAGAGCATGAAGGCTGGAGAAGTCTGGGGGGAGACGCAGAGCACATTCGAAGGAGGAGAGGGTCTGATGTTCTAGAGTTAGCTTTAGAGGAGGAAGTTGGGCCTCAAGAAGGAGTAGTAATGAGGGGGTGGAAGAGAGGCACCCAGTAATGACCCTGCATGCAGGTCTGTGTAGAACTTCCAAGTGATTGGTTGCGGTGTTCCAGAGGAATGGGAACCATCCAGGAAAGGCATATGTGAGCACCGGACGCACAAAGGATTTGTAGCGTAGGGAGAGAGATTCTTTTGTGGGACCACAGGAGACAGTGGCTATGGAGCGAAAGGCTTAGTGGCGTGGATAGAATTTGGAACACAGGGATTGGATGTGGGCCCCAAAGGATAGAGTTCGATCAAAGGTTACACCAAGGAATTTAGGGGTGGGATTGAACAAAAGAGGGAAGCCTAGGAGGTTCAGCCGGGACTGGAAAGTTGCTTAAGCAGCCGAAACCAGACGCATTCCGGAATGCGGCAGCAATCTTGTTAATATTTTGCTGCAAATTCTATGTTATCTTCCTTTGGTGTGGATTTTGTCCTCAAATTTGGAGGTGAAGACCAAAAAAAATAAAAAAAGATCTCCATCGCAAAATCTTAGGCTACTTGATCACACAAACTCGACCTGTGTTGCTGTTTCATAAAAAGTGACCTGTTTTCGGGCAAAAGTTTGCTGGTCCTCTTGTGTTATACTAAGGTTTGCTATCGCTTGAGGAGTACAGTGATTGGAGGGGGTGATTTGGAGGGGCACGGCCCGAAATGTCCGCTCCCCTCGTCTATAGGCATAGCCAAAATTTTTGATTAGGGGGTGCCAAACCGAAAATCACATGCAATGACGTCATCAGAAATTTTCTAAAGAGGAACTTTTTGTGGCACAAAGGCATCGCAGAATGGAAGATCAGAAGTCGTGGCCAGGGTTGGCCCTTAACCAAGAGTTTTGTAATGGGAAAGCGCCTAAACCAAAAGTTAAAAATGAAAATATCTAAATTGGGAGACGTGTGTTGTGTAAGAAAACTAGTTTAACTCAGGGCAAAAACCCACAGCCGCTGGGCGATTTTTTGTAACTTTTTGGAAAAAAAGCAATTTTAATGCCATGGGATCACATTTCGCATGTGTTCAGAACCACTGAAAAAAACTAGATTTAACATTTAGAAGCCAATTGAAAAAAAATTAAATTGTTTTAATCCTTCTTTTACTTATAATTTGGTCCAAAATACGTTTATAGTTTTGCATTTTGGGGTTAAATTTTGTAAGTATTTTAGTAGTAAATGATATCGAAGATTTTCCTCAGAGATTTTTGTTTTGACATGAAAAAACCAGTTATAGGAGTTCACGTGCGGTCAAGGAGCCCCAGGTCCCTCAATTCAAATTCAATAATTTGTTCAATGAACATTTCTCCTAGCTTTTTTTTTTCTAAAGTATTTTGTCGCTTAAAAACTGGAGAGATGGAGGTGAATTGTTCTTGAAAACCGCACAATAGATGGTTACGCCTACTCACCATGCTATTGCTCGGGCACGATTTATATTGCGCGGGGACCCTGGCACTTAAAAAATTTTTGCAACATCTTTCTGCCAAACATAAGTGTAGTCCAAAAATAAAGTATTACCATCTGATCGCAGGATCCCTGGCACTGCGCCATATGGTAAATCCCGCCCTGGTTATAACATTACGTTTTTAAAAAGATTAGATGAGAGCCCGAAACAGCAAATTTAAGATAAAAAATTTAATTTCAGCCGGGTTATACATTTTAATTGGTTGGCAAAAATTAATTGAGGAAGTCCGCACTCCCTTGTCGTCAATATTATTGTGAATAACTGTTGTACGCGTGTACCGTTGTACACGAAAAATGCTGAAAGAAACTGAAACTGACAAAGCAATAGGCTTTTTTGTCACATTTTTATCATTGGTCGCATTTGAATTGGGAGGAGGCCCAGCCCCCCCCTTGCTACGCCTATGCCCCGTAGCGCCGGGCCTGAGTAGTTACATAAATGTGTAATAAAATAAACTTTGCTACAACAGTTAACAAATAAATTGAGAATTGAATTAATTGTGCGCTGAGAATTGAACTAGCAAATAGAACCAGGTAATAAATCAGCTTCAAAGACAGCTTAGTTATGGAACTACACTCGTAGAAAAAATACTAACTGTGACGTGAATCGCATTGAGCATCTTTTGTTTAACATATACGTCACTACTTCTTATCTCCTTCGACTTCGTAAACACCAGTTCTTTAACGCTCGATCTACTTCAGTGTCAAAGTTGGACAAAATCATCGCAGGGATGTGAATCACCCACCATTTCTGCAAAACTCCAAGAAATGCTTTGTAACTCGGTCGATAGATAAATTTTTCTGTCGGATCTCTACACTAGGAATTATTTTAGTGGTTGAGGGCCGAGCGTGTGATTAATAGATCGACTAATTCATAGCTGTAAGAGCCGGGACAGAATTGTACAGAAGCTGAATATTATATGTCATCGTACTTTAATGGCAAAACCTTAATTTAGTTGAGTCGATATTTCTTATTGCCTTTTGTTTGTGTAAAAAATGCGATAAAAAATTTAACTTCCTAGTGTAACTTCCAAGGGTAACTTCTTAAGTAATTTTCAAAGCGCTGGTTTGACCAATCAGCATTTTGAAATGCTTGCTTTTTTGAAAGGAGCATGCCAACCACTAATTGATTGGTGATTTGCTTACTTGTCTACCATTTAAGCCTGCTAATGCCGACTGTGACCTGTCCAAATATTTTAAAAGTTTGAATAATTAACTTTCGTGAATAAAGTTGAAATTTTACCAATCACCATTAGATGTCGTATTTGAATGCATCGTTCTTTTTACTGTTTATTTTTTGAAAGTAGCGGCAGCGGCCGCTATTTTGCATGCAAGTAGCGGCAACGGCGCTATACTTTTTTATTTGAGTAGCGATAAGCGGCAGCCCGCTGCTTTTTTTGCCAAATAGCGGCGCTAGTGGGTGCCCAGCCCTGACCATTACTCACATTAAAATAATGCAAAACGCTTCATCGTCGTGCTCTTAGAAAACTAATCAGTACCGAACAGGGCACGTGGTAATGAGCGTCATTTTTACAACAATTATCATTGTCCGAAAACACTAGTTCATTTCGCACCTTCGTCGCGTTGTTTCGATTGTAGGTAAGTTCTTTCACGACATTATCTATGCTTGCTTCTGCTGGATTGTAACTAACTAACAGTACTGGTAATAAATACAACTCCACAGGATAGACGCATATAGAAAACGTTTTACAATACGTAAACCGCAAATCTGAAATCCTTTTCTTTGGTGTGATGGTGTAACCTTATTATTAATTATTACATAGCCCATCATTTTGGGTGTGATCTGATATTTATTGGTACCTCTACCATTTCTCCTCCAAGAATTAAGGCCAAAAGGCGTTATATGAGTTAAATAGCTTCAAGCTTGGCGAAACTGATGTTCATGAATCCTATTTTAGAACATATACGCAGTTAAACTTTTTTTTAAAGCACAGAAAGCGTAAACTTCAGAAAAAACTGAGAAATTTTTTTTTCACCTACATATCGTACCTTTCAAGTACGGTAGGTTTAGAGCTTATCATCCTTTAACTGATCTATGTATTGTACCTTTCAAGAACGATACGTTTAGAGCGTACCATCCGATAAAAAGTACTTAGGTACGGTATGGGTACAAAATTTGGTTTTGTAACGTTGCGTTAGTACTGCACGTTATATTTTTGAAGTACGCCAAGGTCAAATTTTGAACGTGCCTTACTGCCATCCTTGTTATTTAGCCATTTACATAACAGTACATTCGGTGTACACCGTACAGTATTTCACACCTTATGTTTTCACGTGGTCTCGTTTTAATTTGGCAGACGTCTACGGGAACATCACCTCAGCACTTCGCCGCTTGTTAGTCGGACGGCTCATTCTCGGTAGGTTTAAACTTTGTGTATTTCCTATTCTTCGTACAATTGCCTGAGAAAAACGTTATTAATTCCTACGTGTAGTCTATCACTGTAGCGTTTGTTTAAATGAGTGTAAATTTTTTTATGTTCAATCTAATCGGCTAGAATTGATTTGTAATTTTTTTACGCAGAAAAAATGCTTCGCTTCGTATTTGCTATTTGCTTGATTCGTTGCCATTAAAAATAATCCCAAATTCCCTCTGTTGCTTCAGCTACAACTACCATTTGTATGGCTATGTTCATTTAGTGCAATTAGGACAGGGTGTTGGAGCAGGAGTTGGACCTAAAGAGCAACTTACTTTTTGCTGGAGCTGGAGCTGGATGAAGCCAAATTTTTGTCGAAGACGGAGCTGAAACTGGAACCACGCTATTTTGGAATTGCTCCAACTCCAGATTTGCTCCAAATTAACAACTGCTTGCTGAGGCTTCTTGCTCGATTGTCTAGACTGTTTTAGTACTATCATTGCATTGTTCATTTCGCTAGGTATGCATAGGCAAGCGCAATATAAGCGTAAGACATCGTGTAAAGCGTAATCTTTCGACCTTGTTTTTAGAAAATTAAAGAGCAAATTTTAATGGGCAAAAAATTTTAATAAAGTTTAAATTCAATTCAAGTATAAAAATGCTGGGGCAGGAGCAGTTAGTTTTAGGTAGCTCTTGAGCAGGAGCTAAGTCCTGATAGAAAAGAGCTCCAGAGCAGGAGCCGGAACAGCTTTGAAATTTATTCAACTTCAACAGCTTAGATTAAGGACACTTTTTCTTTTTTTCTTGTTTTTGTTAATCCTAAGCTATTAACTATTGAAACCGCTAAATGCGGGGAATTTAAACATTATCGATGTTTTGTGCCGATTTGAAATCGGGGATGTCACGTTAGTCGTTATGAGGTATAACCGTCTCAGTATGTTGAGTGAATTTCTTCTTTGGTAGAGATTAAAAGTTTCGAAACACGCTGTATCGAAATCAAGAAGTAAAAAAATATTAAAAACTTAGATTATCACAACGGGTGTCTCTCACATTAAAAAATTTTGAATCACCTCGAAATAGACAGACAAAATTTTCAGGTAGAGGAACTACGGGGACCTTCAAATTATTAACCCAAAATTGAAAAGTTTTTAATCGCTTAAGACACACAAATTAAATTTTGGGGTGTAGGCTAATATGAAGAAAAGATGAAACATGAGTTTAAAAGCGATTAATAAATTTTTTGCCTGTTTTTTTAAAAGTTTTTAAACTTTTAAAAGGATTTTTTTCTAGTTTTTCATGACCTTCAAATTTATATGAATTTTCTATGACTCCCAAGGTAAATTTATTTTTCCACGATTTTCAATAATTTTTCATGACTGTGGGTACCCTGCGTGGACCTTAACTGTGACTCACAGACAGGGGTGAAGTGGGACGGAGATGGCGGCTTAGCTAGTAGGCCCTCAATTCAATTTTTGCCAACGAATTTAAATGTTTAACCCCATTGAAATTAAGGGTTTTTGTATTAAAAGTTGCTACCACAGGTCCTCATCTAACCTTTTTATGAATGTAATGTTATACTCAGGGCAAGATTTACCATATGGCACAGTACCAGGGGATCCATGCAATGTAGATCCGGCCCGGGAATAACATAGTTAGTAGGCGCAACCGTCTATTATATACCATTTTTCAGAACAATTCACCTCCACCTCACTAGTTTTTACGCGAAAAAATACTTTTGAAAAACAAACCAGCTAGGAGAAATGCTCATTAAACAAATTATTGAGTTTGAATTGAGGGGGTTTGAGCCCCCTGGCCGTACATGTACTCCGATAACTGGATAATTTCATGACAAAACAAAAATCTCTAAGGAAAATCTCTGAGTGAATTATTATTCACTGCTAAAATATTGCACGAGGCAATCAATGCACTTACTTTACTTTCCCCTACCGGGGCAATGCACGAGGCAATCACTTACAAAGTTTAACCTCAGGGTGCAAGATTTTGAACGTGTTTTGGACTTAAATTGTAAGTAAAAGGAGGATTGAACAATTTAATTTTTTCCAGTTAGTTTTTAAATGTTAAAAATCCAGTTCTTTCAAATGGCTCTAAACCAGGGTTGGAAGTCGATGCTGTTTAAAAGCAAAGACGAATCGATATCGATAATTCACAAAAAAAGCAAAGAATTGTCAATATCGGAAACAAAAGCAAAGACTAAAGATTAGTAATAGATGCCGACAAAAACTTTTGTTCTATTTTTCATTAGGATGCACTAAAATTTTTGCTGTATTGGCCATTAAATGAAACTTGTGAGTGAAAAAAATATAATTACCGTACTATAAAGAATATAAAAAATACACTTTTAGGATAGGTATATAGAGCAAAGTAACATAAGAAAAACGACACGGTATAAGCTTAGACAGACTCAACAAGAACAAAAGTAAAGTATAAAGATACTCTACTACCAATAGATAACACGTAAGCAAAAAACATAGAAAAGGCAATAATTGATAGAAAAAATTGAAAACAAAGAGTCGGTTATAATCGATAACAGAAAAGCAAAGAAGGTAGTATCGATTATTATCGATATTTCCAACCCCGCTCTAAACACGTGCGAAATGTGATCCAATGGAATTAAAGCAGCTTTTTATTCCAAAAAAAAAAAAAAATCACGTAGCTGCTTGAGGCTTCGCCCCCAGACCTCCTTAGCCTCCAGCGTCTTCGTCGGTGGTCCGTTTGAGTTACACTAGTTTACTCAACACGTTTCCCAAGCTAGACTCTTTTCACTTTTAGCTATTGGTTTAAGCCTTCTGCCTTTAGGAAAATCCTGCTTAAGTGCCAAACCAGACTACGGCTTTTGATCTTCTATTCTACCATATCTTTGCGTCATAAAAAGTTCCTCTTTTGAAAAATTTTGATGACGTCATTGCATGTGATCTGTGGTTTGCCCCCTAATCAAAAATTCTGGCTACGTTTATGCATTCAAGTACCCGATACATCAAAGTTTTAAAATATTCAGTTCACGATTGTAGAAACTGTTTAATGTTTGGTTCACAAAAATGTTCTGTGCTGTCAGTCAGTCAGTATCAGTTTATTTAGGTACCAGTACACGCAAGCAAGAAAAATCCACATTTGGCATGTATAGTGTATATAAAGCACGGTACATAGGGAGACCACGAAAGAGCGAAACGCTCACGGAGTCATGGCCACCCTATTTCACATATTTTTACTTTTGTGAAATAGTGCACAGCGTTTCATTTTAAGTCGTCACGATGACATACCTAGCATTGACGAAATATTCATTCACAGTTCTTTTAAGTAGAGTAAAACACTAGAACAATCTCATTTTCTCGTTATAGTCAACACAATATAAATGGATTTGGACTTCGAACTAGTATGTAAGGTATTATATTCATTTTTTAGGCCATGCACTTCTTCACAACAATCCTTGCAATTATAACTGAATTTTAAAAAAAAAAAAAATTACGCAGAAAAAACAGACTTCGCTTCTGCTAGCCCACCCCCTCCCCCTAAAATGCAAATAACTTGTTACAACGTGCTGCATTGACAAATTTAGATTTTTACACAATCGCAAGTAAAAGAATTAATTTTAGCAATATTTTGAAAATTAGAAAAACATGCCTAATTTTATTTGTACTTTAAGATGAGATCTCCTTTAACTGCTTCTTTAAATTTGTGAAAAGAAAGATCTTTCCACTTCGGTTGCAAACTATTCCAAATTTGGGCACCACTAAATTGCAATGCCTTTTTTGCAACATTCGAGCTTACAGAATGTAAATAAAAGTTGCTGTAACTAGTGCATCTTGTGTTGTACTTGTGTACTGTTTTAGTAAATGTGAAATATTGATTGTATAGATTTGGAAGTTTGTTGTGTTGAAAGAGATACATAAATTTTGCCATTTCAAAATGATACATATCCTTGACTTTTAAAAGTTTCAATTCATGATACAAGCTGTTGTTTCTTACATGTTCGTTTTCACTGACATTGCAGATAATTCTTAACATTTTATTTTGAAGGACTTGTAATGGCTGTAAGATTGAATGGTTTGTTGAGCCCATACTAAAATCCCATAAAGTATATGGGAGTTCACTAAACTATAATACAACATTAGAAGTGTTTTCTTACAGATGTAGTGTCGAAAATAACAAAATATACCACAAATTTGTAACAATTTTTTGCAAACATGTTTAATATGGGCATCAAACTTAAGCTTTTCATCAATAAGTAATCCTAAATATTTTGCAACATGCGTTCTGTTGATTCTTTCTGCTTGTATATTTAAGGAAAACTTATCGATGCTCATTTTCTTAGGTGAGAAAAGCATAAAACAAGTTTTTGATGTATTTAGGGTTAATTTTTTTGAAGTTAACCATTCATCAATTATCTTAGCCTCATTATTTGCTGCATTGTTTAATTTCTCTAAACTATTGTCACTCATAATCAAAACTGTGTCATCAGCAAATAATCTGACACTAAACTCAGTGATTTTAGGGAGGTCATTAACATACAAAGAAAATAAAGTGGGGCCTAGAATTGAACCCTGAGGCACCCCACATGTCACTTTTTGTTTGCTAGAAGCAATTCCATTAACACACACAAACTGAAATCTGTTTGACAAATAACTTTGGAAGATTTGAAGTTTATTGCTCCTTCTTGTCTTGCCACTTTAGAAGGAGCAATAAACTTCATCAAAACTTGCATTATTTACAACTTGACACCAAAATTTTTACAATTTAAGTTATACAAAAACTTTGGAAGAGTTTATTACTACTTCCTCTAATACCATACTTATCTAATTTTTGTAACATTATCTCATGATTGACTGTATCAAAAGCTTTTTTGAGATCTAATAACAGTACGCAAGAATGTTTACCATTATCTAGGTTATTGCAGATATGAGAATAGAGATCAGTAACTGCATGGGTTGTAGAATGACCTTTGCGAAAGTCTAGTGGTTGGTCTGCAAGTATATTATTTTGTTCCAGGAATTTGTTTAATCTTATTGAAATCAATTTTTCAAAAACTTTGGCTAAAGGAGACAATAATGATATGGGTCTATAATTGTTCGCAGAGCTGTGTTTACGTGATTTGAAAATGGGTTTAACTTAGGCGAGTTTTAGTGCTCTAGGAAAATATCCATGTTCTAAGCACTTGTTAAAATATTCACTTAAAAAGTTAGCTATCCATTCACCAGCAATTTTGTAAAATTTAATAGGAATATTTTCGGGACCAGCTGCTTTTTTTTAAATTTTGATCTTGAATTGCTTGATAAACTTCTAGTGGTACAATCGGTTGAAAAAAACAAGAATGCGTATTTGATGGCATTTTATTAATAAACGAAGCTTTAACGTTACCAGTGCCTGCTTGAGCACTCAAGTTAGCTCCAACATTTACAAAATAATTATTTAACATATTGCTTATTTCAGATTTTGACTCTATATTCTCATTAGCCATAGTAGTAAGCTTATGAATAGTAGTACTGCTGCACCGTTTGCTTTGATCAAGCAATTCATTGATTATAGACCATTGTTTTGATATGTCTTGTTTATGCTTTAGTAGTTGTGATGTGTAATATTGTTCTTTTGCTAGTCTTTTTATGAAGGTTAGCTTATTGAGATATTTTTTGTAATAAGCAATTGATTCTGGATTATTTTGTTTGTAACATTTAGTGTATAATTTGTTTTTAGTTTTGATAGACTTAAGTATTGCTTTAGTCAGCCAAGGTTTCAATTTTTGTTTCTGCTGTCTTCTGTTACGTAGTTTTAGTGGAGCATGTACATTAACAATGTCAGCAAAGCCATCAATAAAATTTGTACAAATGTTTTCAAGATTAATTTCAAAGTTTTGTTTCATCGAGTGTAAGTCAATTGCTAATCTGTCTACTTAGCAGCAAACATCATCGGTAAAATTATCACAATTAAATTTAGCAGTGCATCTGTATATCTTCATTGTTAATTCTATCAGGTTTTAGAAATACTGAGCATGTGGTGGGTAAATGATCAGAAATTTCATATAATTTCATGCTGTTATGTCAAAGGGAAACGGCAAACAACGTGAACAAAATATGTGATAGGGGCGAGCGGTCTTGGCACCCCTACGCGCTACAAGGCACAGAGTTACAGTACTGTAGGTTCGAAAATGAAACGTATTAGTTATTCTGTGTGCGAGATAGCGTGCTGTGGCGTAGCCACCAAAACAACAAAGCCTTTGGCGTTGTTATGAAAAAGGCGATGACGTCATAGCGAGTAGTCCGTCTGGCGAACGGCGAAGGTTTTTGCTTGCTAGCGGTAGGTGGCTGGCTGGCTGCTGTGAAAAACTGCATTAGTCAACGCTAAAAATTAAGTAATTAAGAATGCTATGAACTATGTTAAGTAAACCAGTATTCTTGTAATATCAAATAATTGAAATAAACAAACATTCATTCTGTTTTTGGTCTTAGCTCATTAAAACACGTAATGATTTGCATTTGTGTAAGTTAATCATACTTCAACTCGGACTACAGATAAGCAGAGGTGGAGTCGAGGACACAAGGCTCGAGGCCAAGGCCAAGGACACAAAAAAAATCCGAGGCCAAGGACAGCCTTTCCGAGGACAGAACCTCTCGAGGCCAAGGACAGGAATGCTCGAGGCCAAGGCCAAGGACCAAGGACACAAGCGCAAGTGCTCTCCAAAAAAAAAAAAAAAAAAGGTCTTCACAAAAATTTTTCAGGCGATCTCCAAAAAAAAAAAAGAAAAGGTCTTCACAAAAATTTTTCTAGCGATCTCCACAAAATAACGTTTTCTAAAAAATTTTTCAAGCGATACACAAAATTTTAACAATTCAAAAAATAGTGCTTTCGAGGACTTGAGGTCTCGAGGCCAAGGCCAAGGACTTCAAAATCTGTCCTCGAGGACGTCCTCGAGGACTCCACCTCTGCAGATAAGAGTACAAATATTACAATTCAAAGAATTATTGTGTAACAACAAACATTGCTTTTATAACAAATACAGGTTACAGTAGAAATGCTGTAATTTAATATTGTGATTTGCAAAATTAGACATTGTAAAAATAAACCAAGCCAGGCGCGGCGCCAGCGGGGGGGCAGGAAGGGCAATACCCCCCCGATTTTCGTTTTTGCCCTCCCGATTTATTTCTTGCCCCCCACGGTATTTTTTTGGGAGGAAGAAGTTGGGTTTTTTTGGCCGGAAAAAACGTTGAAATTTGTGATTTCCGTCAGAAAAAGCCTTCGGATTTCGGCGAAGACCTTTTTTTTTGGAGATCATTTGCTTTTGGCCGGATAATATGCGATTTCGGCCAGAAAAGCCTTCGGATTTTGGCAAAGACCTTTTTTTTTGGAGATCACCTGCTTTTGGCCGGAAAAAAACGTAAAAATTTTGGCCAGAAAAAGCCTTCGGAAATCGGCGAAAACCTTTGCCCCCCCCCCGATTTTAATTTTGCCTCCCCCCCTCCCCGATCTCGCGAAGCTGGCGACGCCCTTGAACCAAGCATGTAACAGCACAAATCCCTGCACAAAGCTTCATTGCAGAGTTATTATTTTAACATAAAATTTATGTTGAAAATGGTCTCAGTGGGCTCTACTTTCTTTTTGAAATTACTTAACTGATACGTATGTGCTGATCACAACATCAAAAACAAAATTGCACTATCATTGCCAGTAACTTTTCCTGGAAAATACAAAAACATATTATACATCATTTTGTGCAATACTAGTTACTATACTCATCCCATTTCCAGTATACCTACCAGAATAGTCAACGCAACACATTGACAGAAGTTGATGGCAGCTATTACGCATAACGTCGAATGAGAGAAAAAACATTTTAATACAGCATTGCGCAATAATGAGCACCAAACGATTGCAAGTTATTACTCGCATACAGTAAATAAGTTATTGAAGAGTCGTCAATTTTCTTCTTTTTGCCAACTTAGCAGTCACTAATGCATTGTTTTTATAAAGCGATAATTGTTTAGTAATATGTTACCACAAGTGCGCTATATTTTAATTAATTGAATGACTCATGATTGGATGAACAGAGAGTAGAAAATCGAGAAACAGCACTTCACCTTATCATCCAGTGCGGCTAAAATGAATTCACGGAAAGAGTATGTTGTGAAGTTAACCGGAGAAATTTCTCCAAGCATGAAATCTTTTGAATTACGATATAGTTAATGAGTCCTATGTGCACAATGTTAGCATCAGGATATAGAAGATTTCCTCTACTTATGCCTCCAATGATTGAAGCTGGTTTCATCCCCATCAGTGGATGGCGGCTCGGCGAAGTTTGCATCCTCACACTTTAACTTCTTGTTGGTGTTATAACAACAATAACTGCCAATATAAGCAATGGCAGGAATGGTGTCGTTAGCAGAAATTATGTCCTTAACAGCAATTGGAATGGAAGGAAGTTGGATAAAGATGTTTCTTCATTATTTTTCTTCTTTCTTCATTATTGCTCCCATTTGATCGAATAATCGGACAAATTGATGTCGACATTGAATCTTGTTTTTGCATTCATGAACTTGACACCAAGATACATCATATTTTCCACCAGCAAGCCATCTGTACCGTCTAAATCGGATTCTAATTAGTCGGTTTCGAATTTGCCAAGTAGAACATAATTTGCTCAGAGTTCGTAAATGCAATACTCAGACATTTTTTGAAGAGCATTGTGGCATATCAAAGCACGAAAAGTTTCTTTTGTCAGCTTTCCACCAGCAGTTAAGAAAATTAGCCCATTAGACGTAGGAAATTTGCCCACAATTAACTTATACACTACATCTATAAGGCACCACTACGAAAGGTATATTTACAGCGAGTGTAGGTTGGCAAATTTTTACTGCATAAACTAAAATTTTGTCCAGTGACAACAGTAGGAGTGAACTGAAAACAAACCCAGTATTAAATTTGCAAAAAACTCAGTTCAACAACATTTGCTAACTATTCTTGTCTTAGCTTATACTTTCTATAATTTACATGCATGGTGATGCAGGCAAAGGTGGTAGACGTACTTATTGCAAGCGATTTCACGCAACACAATAATGAACATGATCTAATTAATTGCGAACTTTTACACAATCACGGTTTCACAATTTTCGGCGGTTGTGCTAACTCTAATCATTTCAGTGTGCTTCTAAATACTTTTAAAAATATTGTACGCTGCCAATTTTATTGTATTTTTAGTCGTTATTAAGGATTCATACTAAAATGAAATAGCTTACTGTACACTGCAAATAACTTATACACTAGTACTAATCAAGTTTGTTACTGGCAATAATTTGGAAATTTCTTAACATACCAACCACTAAACCATATTGCCAAATACTGCAAACGTTAACGACATACAGTATTTCTTAACTTAATATTATAAGCTGAGTAAAAACATTTTGCTAGACTGCTGCTATATTACTACAACGATTCTAATTGCGTGCAACAAACCAATGCAACTCCTCGCGATTTCGCACTTTTGTTTGCGAACAAAACAAACAGCACAGAAAACTAGGACAATCAATCGGACTACGGGTGATGACGTCACAAAACATGCGTGAGGCCTAGTGCAAAATTGATGGAAAAAATCATGTCCCCCTCAAACATAGGCGTAGCCAAGGGGGGCCCAGGGGGCCCGCTCCCCCCAATTTAAATACCACCAATGATATAAAATTATGATAACATAGCCTAGCGATGTTTAGTTGCAGTTACGGACGACAAGGGAGCCCAAGGGCCCCTGAATAACATCCAGGGGGCCCCTAAGTAACAACCAGGGGGCCTTAAGCGAAAACCAGGGGGCCCTGGGGCCCCTAACTAACGACCAGTGACCCCTAACCAACAACCAGGGGGCCTAAATGAAAAACGGGGGCCCAGGGGCCTCTAACTGACAAACAGGAAGCCCCTAATTGATGACCAGGGGCCCCCAGAGCCCCTAACTAACAACCAGGGGGTCCCAGGGCCCCTAACTGAGGACCAGGGGGCCCCTAACCGACAACCAGGGGCCCCCGGGCCCATAACAGACTACCAGGGGGCCCCAGGGCCCCCAACTAACGACCAAAGGACCCCGGGGCCCCTAACCGAAAACCAACGAGCCCCGGGGATCCTAACTGACCAACGGGTTCCCCATAGCTTCTAACTGACAACACAGGAGGCCCTAGGGCCCCTAACTAATAACCAGGGGGGCCCAGGGCCCCTAACTGACGACCAGAGTGCCCTGGGGCCCCTGACTGATGACCAAGGGTTCCAGGCCAGGGGACCCGCAATTCAAATGTTTAACAATACATACGCAAAACCTGTGAAAAATCGAAAAGCTTTGTGCTAAAAGTTGCAATCGCATGCCCTCGTTTAACGTTATTATGAACTTAATGCTATAAAACAGGCGGTAATGCAAACCCCCAATTGAAATACTACCAATGATACATATAATGAGAGCATAGCCAGCATGTTGACCTTGTCCGGAATCGCAGTTTCTTTAATTTAGGATATACGCGTGCAAAAGCCAGTAATAATAATGGCGACCACCTGTCCACGTCATAATAATGTCATCCAATTCCTGGAGGTTTTAAAAAACTGTCAAGTGACTTCACTCGAGTCCTCCACGTTTTGGAAAAAAAGTTTGTTTAATTTTGCTTAAATGTTTTATTTTTTTATGAAAGAACTTAAGGACGCGATCTTATCTCAAAATCATTGGCGTAGCCATGGGAGTGTCCCAGGGGCCCGGGAACCCTCAATTGAAATGCCACCAATGACAAAAATTTGACAAAAAAACCTTGTTTCTTCATTTTCTGTTTCTTTTTGCATCTTTGCGCACGATAGTACAAGCGTACAACAGTAATTCACAATAAATAATATTGACAACCAGGGGGCCCGGCGCACCCGCTTAATTCATTTTTTCCAACCAATTTAGACGTATAATAGGGTATAACATTTTGAACCTCATTTTTTAAAATTGGTTTTGGTTAGCAATTGTGGTTTGTGAAATGACCCAACTTGAAGAAAGAAAAAAAAATTTTGAAAAAAAAAATTTGTTTAAGCGGCCCACACTCCCCTTTTTTGTTTTGGCCCACCCGCGACCCCCCGATTTTTAATATCTCCACTTCTAGTGATCATAGAGCTTTAATTTTGGTGTCAAAAGTTGCAGAACACCAAAGTTGATATCTAACTTCTTAACATACCATAGCCTTAGAACCTTTAGTTTTACTGTAAAACAAGAAAAAAGATTTTTGAGGGCAAATTTTGCCATTTTGTTAACTTACAGTTGCTATAAAATTTCACATGCAAATGAATCTTGTGCAATTTGCATTCTTTGTTATTTCTGCTTATTAATACCACTTATGAATAGTTTAAAAGTAGAATTACAACACCTACAGAAACATAATTAATTCTGTATGGAGATATATTGAAAAAAATGAAAAAAACTGGCTGTTTTAACATGAGCTTTCCTATGTGATCAAAAACAAACTAAAAACTACCAAGATAATCAACCCTAAAGAAGAGTTAAAGATGGGACTATAAAAGATTTTTACAAAGAAAAAAGGAGTAACTGATATGCATGTGTTTGATGAGCTGTTGTTGTTAGCTTAGTAATATGAAGTAATAGTAGCTCCAATTTTTATAGAGCGGTAATGGTCTACCAATGCAGGTGTAAGGGAGCACTATTATCAAAATAAAGTTCATTTACGCAAAAAAAAAAAAGTTTCAACTTATGAGTTTTGCAGAGATTTTAGCAAGTTAGTTTTGAAAATCTTTAGCTAGAAATATCAAGGTTTGATTGTCAACTGCGATGTCACGTCAGAATATTCTAAATAAAGTTAGCGTGATGGAAAAGCTGACCAAACTACGTTCCCTACCAACGCTGCAAAATGTTATGCAAAGATATTACTGGAGGCAGAATGAGAGCTGGAAAGGGACGCAATTATAATCCAACTATATCTGAAGTAGCAAGCTTGTTGGAAAGTGACATACGTCACACTTGGATTTTTGCTAATTTGAAAAACACTTTGCTGTCATCACGAAAAATTTGTGAAAAAATTTAAACCAGTATACAGCTTCTTTCCAACTTAAAGGCACAGCCCGAGGCAAGAAAGTCATCCCCTAGTTATTTGAAAAAACTTGCTGATTTTGAAAAGCAACGTCGTCAGCTTTTTGACATTTGTGCATGCAAAAGTAAATTTTTATTTGATGCTACTGTGGAAGAGGAAAACATTCCTTGCACGGATCATTGGAGAACTAAAGTAATTTGCTCCTGCCCAATATCTGCCCGAATTCATCCAAGGGAATTAAAGTTTTTACTTGATTAACGTTCAGAACGTCGCATGAGAATTGGAGGTTTTGATGTAGCTGTAAGTCAAGACAACATGAAAACATTTCACCGCAACAGTAGTCAAAAACCAGCTCGTGTAAAAGTGGCTCCGATAGAAAACATAGACAACCTGATTACTTCATCTGAAAATGAATCTTCAAGTCAATCACCAAGCGAATTTGAACAATCAAGCGAAACAGAGGAAGAATGTGCTGGGCCATCTCACCTTGTAAGCTCTGATGTCTGTAAACTTACAGATAAAAAATTTGTTAGTTTACGGTCAACAAGTAGCATCTTGCCAGATGCTACAGGTCCCTTTCCAGCTTTAAGCTCATTCTGCTTCCAGTAATATCTTTGCATAACATTTTGCAGCGTTGGTAGGGAACGTAGTTTGGTCAGCTTTTCCATCACGCTAACTTTATTTAGAATATTCTGACGTGACATCGCAGTTGACAATCAAATCTTGATATTTCTAGCTAAAGATTTTCAAAACTAACTTGCTAAAATCTCTGCAAAACACACAAGTTTAAACTTTTTTTTTTTTTGCGTAAATGAACTTTATTTTGATAATAGTGCTCCCTTACACCTGCATTGGTAGACCATTACCGCTCTATAAAAATTGGAGCTACTATTACTTCATATTAATAAGCTAACAACAACAGCTCATCAAACACATGCATATCAGTTACTCCTTTTTTCTTTGTAAAAATCTTTTATAGTCCCATCTTTAACTCTTCTTTAGGGTTGATTATCTTGGTAGTTTTTAGTTTGTTTTTGATCACATAGGAAAGCTCATGTTAAAACAGCCAGTTTTTTTCATTTTTTTCAATATATCTCCATACAGAATTAATTATGTTTCTGTAGGTGTTGTAATTCTACTTTTAAACTATTCATAAGTGGTATTAATAAGCTGAAATAACAAAGAATGCAAATGCACAAGATTCATTTGCATGTGAAATTTTATAGCAACTGTAAGTTACCCATTTGAAAACATTAACTTATACAAACAATGGCACAAAATGGCAAAATTTGCCCTCAAAAACCTTTTTTCTTGTTTTACAGTAAAACTAAAGGTTCTAAGGCTATGGTATGTTAAGAAGTTAGATATCAACTTTGGTGTTCTGCAACTTTTGACACCAAAATTAAAGCTCTATGATCACTAGAAGTGGAGATATTAAAAATCGGGGGGTCGTGGGGGGGCCAAAACAAAAAAGGGGAGTGTGGGCCGCTTAAACAAATTTTTTTTTTCAAAATTTTTTTTTCTTTCTTCAAGTTGGGTCATTTCACAAACCATGATGACTAGCCACTAGGTAAGTTGGTCGAAGTGTTACACCCTAACGTATAACCATGGTGAAATCTAGGATTTTTGTCTGAAAGTTGCTATCTCAGGCCCTCATCTTAACTTTTTATGAACGTAATGCAATAACCAGCGCAGTATTTGCCATATGGCTAAGTGCCAGGGCCCGGCCCTCAGATGGTAAGACTTTTTTTGGTCTTCACATCTATTTTCCAAAAAGATGTAGCAAAAATTCCCTATATTGCAGGAGGCAATGCGCAATGTAAATCCGGCCGGGGAATAACATGTTTAATATCTATTGTACCAACGATTCACTTCGCCAGTTTTTACGCACAAAATACCTTAAAAAAATATAGTTAGGGAAAATGCTCATTGAACAAATTATTGAAATTGAATTGAGGGGTCCTGGGCCCCCGGGCCGTACATGTACTCCTGTATCTGGTTAACTTTATGACAAAACAGAAATCTTCAAAGAAAATCTTCGAGTGGATTATTATTTACTGCTAAAATATTGCACAAGGCAATGTGCCTTACTTTCCCCTACATAAACCAAATCACCCAGAATTAAAATTTTATACTATAATGCAAGATTTTAAACGTGTTTTGGAATCTAATTGCAAGTAAAAGGAGGAATTAAACAATTAAAATTTTTCGATTGGCTTTTTAATGTTAAAAATCTAGTTCTTTCAAATGGCTGTGAATACGTGCGAAATGTGATCCAATGGGATTAAAATAGCTTTTTTTTTCCAAAAATTTACGAAAATCGCCCAGCGGCTGGGGGCTTCGCCCCCAGACCCCCGTCTGTGGTACGTTTGAGTACACTAGCTTGCTCAACACATCTCCTAAGTTAGGCATTTGCATTTTCTAACGATTAGTTTTCGCCCTCTCCCTTTACCAAAATCCTGGTTAAGTGCCAACAGACTACAGCTTCAGATCTTCCATTCTACGATATCTTTGCCCCACAAAAACTTTTTTTGTTTGAAAATTTATGATGACGTCATTGCACGTGATTTGTGGTTTGGGCCCCCCCAATCAAAAATCCTGGCTACGCCTATGCCCTCAAATGGTTGATTTCGGTATCCCGTGAGACAAACAATAAATGGTTCGAGGCTGAAATTTTCAAATTGACTGTGATTGAGCAAAGAATAATATATTATCAACAACCACCTAACTCTTTTTATCACGGACTTCTATTACAACCAGTTCAGCAAACAAAAAGACACGGAAAAAAGCAGAACCTTCTAAATTGATGATGCAACAGTAAAAATTTAGCTACAACAACCAATGTCATTAGAGACCACTTTCGACTCAAACAAGTGGCTTGGGAAGAAAAAACTTGTGCGTATCAGAGATGGAACCGGTCAGGATTTTCTCGACCCGACCCGACCGGTAAATCTCAAAATCTACGCCGGTTGACCGGCCGGTCGACCGGTTTTTTACAAAAGGTTTTGTTCACTGTTCAATGCATCTAATGAAAATTTTTCAAAAAGGGGGGGGCATGGGTGAGGTGGTAAAATTTGTGACTCCAGATGGAGGTCTTAGAAAAAAAAACGTCAATTTTTTTTTACTTTTTTTGCAAAAATAACTCAAAAGACCTTTTTAGGTTAAATTTCGGTTCGAAAGACCTGTTTTGAGAAGTGCAAAACGTGCACAAAATAAGCATAAAAAGAACTAAAGGGCACAAGCTAAATTATTAGACGTTCTTGCTAGTGATATTATGCGTAGGCCAAGAAATGAAGTTAAAATTTTTCAGGTATTGGTGACAGATTATATTTGCAATTTGCCGAGCAGCAAACACTTAACTGCTATGACGTTGGCTAGAAAATATTCGAAATATAATGTGCCCCAGCAGTTTGTAGAAATGCTGCTACTTCGGAACCAGTAGCGCACGCAGGATTTTAAAAAAGAGGGGGTCAGGAAACTCAAAAAATTTGAGAACAAAGCTCAGAATGAACATCGTTTTAGTTCAATATTAGTCTCATTTTTCGCCCAAAATCAGGTGAAGACAAAAAAAGCAAACTCAAAATTAGTCCGATTTTTCGCCCAAAATTAGGTGAAAACCAAAAAAAAAAAAGGCCTTAACTCAAACTTAATTGGATTTTTTTGGGTGCGGGCCGAAAACAAGCGTTTTCGCCAACCATTTGTTAGCTCAAAGCTTCTGCCCAACTCACAAAGGGGGGGCATTCCGCAATTTTGCACGCTAATCAATGCTAATTATACTATCCTGGCGACCCAAAGAAGGGGCCATGGCCCAATGACCCCCCTAAATACGCCCCTGTTCGGAACAAGCTATGACTAGTTAGATATAAAAAAATAAGAGCTATGTCTTTCCTTGCCCAGTGTAGATTGTGGTAAATTTAAGTTGAAAAAAAATTTTCAAAGCGGCAAGATTTTAGCATTACTAAAAAAATTTAAAATCTGCGCCACTTCTACCTGGTGCGTGGCCAGAAATTCGCAATGGGAGGGCTATTTTGGGAAAGGACGCGCGGGGATCTGGGGGCGGAGCGCGCAGCACTTAAAAATTTTGCGCTTTTTTGCTAAAATAACGTAGTTTTAAGGATATTTTGATAAAAATTAATGCTTTTAAAGCGTAGCATAGAAATTGGCGGTGCAAACATGATTAAACTGGTTGCATAAATAGGCTATGTGGGAGGTGGTTAATGGTAAAATTTTAGTTCTCTTGTTTACATGCTGGTAAATCATAAAATCCTATACTTCAATAAACTCACACGGAGTAATCTATTTCGGTTATACTTTATGGAGAAAAATAATTGCTGGGAAGTGGCTAATGGAAATTTATTTAAGAGATGTGATTGATAATTAACTAATACTGAACAGCCCCCAACCCCCCACCCTTTGTTTCTGAGTTTATATTTTGTTGATAAAACTTATGTTCAGCATTTTTACACTAACGATCAAATTTGATTGCTTGTTTTTGGTGATTTTTCAAAGTTTTCATTAATTTGTGAGTTTTATTTTTGACAAATAAGCCCCCCCGGAATATATGTTTCAAAGATGCTTTAAATCTCTTTTTAGTCCATTTCATTGCAAAAAAACAGTCTCAGAAGTGCTAAAAACGTGGTATTTTCCTTTTTCTGCATTTTGATTGACTGGCCAATGGGGTTTGGGGGGTCTATATCCCCATGTCCCCCACCCCTCCGGCTACGCTACTGACTTCTACTTTCAAGATGTTTAAAATGGTGCTAAAATGCCAGGTAACGTAAAGCCTCTTCCACATGCATGCTTTATTATAATCTGATTATGCGATTTTAACGTATATTTTGCACTGTTTTGCTTTGTGCCGTGGTCCTAAGAGACGGAGCATGGCGCGATGCCCAGCCCTCCTAATTACGTGCCCGGATGTGTATGGCTTAATGGTCACAGCATATTAGTCAAAACTTGAAGTCATTCAACAAGTGTTTTCAAAACGTATGGTACTTAATACCATTTTTTTATAAAAAGTTTTATTTATAATAAAACATTTATGTATAATTCCGTTGCAGCTTAGATGTCTTTTAGTTGCAAGAAAGGAGAATTTGACCAGTATTTCAACCGGCTTGACCGGCCGGTCAAAGAATCCCGACCGGCAACCCGACCGGCCGGTCGACCCGACCGGCTACCATCTCTGGTGCGTATACAGGGTGAAAGCGTGACGTCTGCGCCGTGTGACGTATTATGTAGCTACCCTAGCCTTGAAATGCTTGAATGATGTGAAAATGTGTTATTTGAGAAATGTGAAATGTGAAATATTGTGAAAATGTGAAATGCTAGGATCTCAAGCTCCTATCGCCTTGCGCTCGTGCGGTTAAAAAAACTTGCTTTTCGAGACTTCCGTTGCCGGCGTTGTTGCTGGCCTGGCAAGCATCGTCACTCCATGTAAGCAGATGATCGATATTCTCCCGAAAATTGCTCCAAATCATAGAGCATCCTTAAAACCAAATGCACTCACGTCTAATTTGGAAATTTTAGCTTTTTTTAAAGTAGACGTGGTGTAAAAAAACGCAATAGCATGACTCGGGCTGAGCAATTTGAAGTCATCTTTTACGACACACCCTGCTCCACAATGAGCAATATCTCTATTCTTTCCCTGGTGAGACATGGGGTGAGATGTGGAGTGTATACCCTTAAACTAGTGTATGGAAAGAAAAAAATTACATAGCTCTTCGGTTTGCGAATTATACGCCCATGACAAGTTTACAAGATAGGCTTGAGTTGTTCATTGTAAGGGTGGAAGGAAGCTTCCGGATGGGATGGCGGTTTTGCGAGTGTTTAATATTAAAGGATGTTCTTCAACACGCTGTTGTGTTTTAAGATCTGTCGGCTGAGAAAAGATGAGCAGCTTGAAGTCTGTCAATGGAAAAAACGTCTTTGCAAGTAATCAAATCAAGCGTAAAAAATGTCCCCCTTTGTTCAGCACTTTGTAATACGGTATTGTCGATTGTATGGTAATTGTAATTGCATGCCTTCGTATGGTCGATCAAACGAGGTGCAGGTAATGTCATTCTTGAAAAAGATGTGAGAGCAGTTTTGGAGTTTTTTTTCGACATGAGAACGTCCTGTGCCATCATGGTGAGGGGTGGAGCTCTGAAACTCGACAAGAGCTTGCAAAGTTGAGTGCAGTATTCAGTTTGAAATGTCTCTCAAGGGGGCTCAAGAATTGCACAGGTAATCATAGAGAGGTTCCAAAACATTGCTGTGAAGAGGAAACTCGAAGTCAGATTGGGGGTGGAGCGTATGCCTAATAGGACAAACCCAGATTGGAAAATCAATCACGAGGGTTTTTTTAAGCTTTGAGAGCAATTGAAATGTTTGATGCTGGCATTCCAAAATCCACTGCGCTCAAGTTGAAGGCTGGCTGTGGCGTAGACTAATTTACAGCCAAGAAATTTGCACAGCTCTTCCCATAAATGGCTGGTAAATTAGACGCCCCTATCATATGTCGTGATTTGTGGACAACCGAATTTAGCTACCCAGTTGAGGACAAAGGCGTTGGAATACCCTTTAGTAGTGATTTCGCGGAGAGGAATACATTCGAGATGCGGAGTAAACCAGTCTAGGATGGTGAGTAGATAGGCGTGCCCAAAGCTTTCAGAAAGTGGACTCACCAAGTCACAGTGTATTGCTAAAAATCGCGAGTCAGGCTGTAGAAACGATTACAGCAGGACAGAGTTGTAACGGCAGATTATGGACTGTTGACATGAGACACAAGCTTTCGTGAATTCACCTACTTTTGTATTCCATCCTAAACTAAACGTTCGCTGATCAGGTCCCTCGAAACCCTTCTTCCTGGATGGGAAAGGAAATGTACTGCATCGAAAACGTGTTTCCTGATACAATTACACTTGGAATGAGCAGAAAGGTGTCAAGTAGCAAACGGGAATTGAATTCTGGTATAGTGTGTTCTTTGTAATAACGTGATTTTTTTTTGAAGCGGCAAAGCTCAAGCTCTTATGGGTCCTCGAGTTGCTCCCGGGTCAAAAATTCTAGATCTATCCCTTGAAATCCTTTGAAAAGAGCGTTCACTTCCTTTTGGCGACTGAAAATGTCAGCATCAACATTATCTGTCCTTTGACAAGCTAAATAGCCAGAGGTAACTCAGGCTGCGTTTACAGATAGGTTTGACGACTAGATTTTGCTCCTGGTTGTCAAAACTGTCGCGTTTACACATGACAAACAAAGTCGTTTACACATAGCGGTTTTGACTAGAAACGAAACCTTCCGTATGTGGAAACGATGAAAGGTACTGAAAACCAGTTTTCAAACTCGGTTTTCAAACCTCCTTTTTTCGAGGTTTGAAACCTGAAAGGCATTAAAAGAAGTGCGAAAGCAATGTCGCAGGCAAAGCAAAAGCACCAAGTGCGCTTCAGCTGTATTTGAAGATGTTACCGGGTCAAGCACTGTAATCCCAAAAACGCACAATAAAAATCATGTGATTGAGGTTTTTGTGTCAAGAGCGTTCACACCTGAAATTTGGCAATTTGAGGCACGAAACCCAGGCACGAAAACCGCTCGAAAATGAAAGTACGAAACCTGGTTTCACGAAGAGAAAACTCGTTTACACGTGGCTGAAGTTTCATTCCTGATTGCGATAACCGCTTTGTGCAAATGCAGCCTCAGAAATAGATTGGAGCTGGCTAAGGCACGTCCTGGCGCATCCCTCAGAAAAGAGGAGATGGCGTGAGTGAGGAGGGTATGGTTTGTGTAAATGGTGAAAGGGCGACCTTTCATAAACTAGCGAAAGTGCTTGAGAAAAAGGTAAATTGCCATAAGTTCTCGGTCGAATGTAGAAGAGTTCCTCTGGGCACGTGATAAGCATCGAAAAAAAAAATCCCAAGGATTGTTGATAACCATCGACTTCCTGTTACAGAGTTGCCACCACTGCTACATGCGATGGGCGTCTGTCATAAAACATATCTTGACTCCCGAAACGAGAAAAATGAGGCTGGCCGCTTGAGTACGAGATGACTTCGCAACTTGAAAGGCTATATCGGCGTTTGTGCTTCATTTTGCTTTTTCTTGGATCAAAACACAATCCAGCGACTGCAAAATTCCACCTGCGTTGGATATGACACGGCAAGAGAAATTGATGGCTCCCAGAAATTTACGAAGATCTTTCACTGTCTTAGGCATGGAAAAGTCACGAATGGCTGAAACTTTGGTGGGCGTGCACCCTGGGAGTCGACCCTGTATCTAAGAAAATTCACTTCCTCAGCTGCGTAAACGCATTTGTCCTGGTTCAATATGAGGCGGCAATGATCTAAGCGGTTAAAAACTTTTGAACGATGCTTCCAATGATACAGTTTTGACTCAGAAAGTATCATTATGTCATCGATGTATACGAAGCAGTTTGGAACTCCCCGCAGCACTTCATGCATAAATCGGCAAAAAGTGTTGCCATCTGATTTAAGACCCATATCAAAGCGTTTGAAAGCATAATTTCTAAGAGGAGCAATCATAGCGGTCTTGTAAAGATCTTCTAGAGCGATTCAAATTTGATGATATGTCGTGTAGAGATCCAGAGTAGTGAAGATTGTGGATCCTGCCAATCTCCAAGGAAATCAGTGAAAAGAGGAATTGAGTATTTGTCTGTGATCGTCTGCTAATTCAACAAACAAAAATCACCACTGATGCGAAACCGCCCGGGGTTCTTTTAAGGAACCATTTGCACTGGGGATGCATATGAAGACTATGTTGGTTCAATAAACCCCAAATTGAGTAGCTTTTGGAGCTCAAATTTTAAAACTTTAAGTTTTTCAGGGCTCAAGCGGCGAGCTTTAGACCAAACAGGCGGTCCTGCTGTTCCAATGTCATGAAGTGTTTGATGTCTGTCGGGGCGATAAAAATTGTCCACTTAAAAAACCGATAGGTACTGAGAAAATAATGTTTCCGAAGAAAATGCAGTTTGAGCTGTGGTAATCGGTTGTTGCTGCTCAGAAATTGCCTCGTGTTCCACAAGTACGGTAGAGGGTATACTCGGAATGCTCGTACCCTCGCTCCTCTGTGGAAGAGTCATCAGGCGTTCATGTGGGTTCAGCAAAATTTGTAAATGCTCTAAAAAATCCAATCCAATGATGGCATGAGAAGTTGTTGCCTTAAGAAAATCTTAAGTGAATTCGGCAGGGAATCCCAATATCACCCGCAAAGGTCGTTTGTTCGTTTGAACCAAGCACCCTGCTCTTGTCCATCCACATCAACGTAGAGCACCTTTTTTTGGGTTCTGTATGCAAGTCTTTTGTCAGGCTGGGCCGCCACAATGCTAATTCTTAACAAGCAAGGTAAATTCTCTCGTATGTGGCTATTTCACTACCATTGATAGCAGAGAAATAGCTGGGAGTTTTGGGTCATTTGCTGATCGCGGGAATGGTATGATGGGATCCTTATTCCCGGTGTCGACGGTGAATGCTAGTATTGGGGTAACGAATGGCTTAAGGATGGATTTCCTCGGTAATGATGCTGATATATGGACCATTGGGGTTGCGAAATGTATTCGGTTTGACTCTCTCCGAGCGCGGTTGCCTGCGCAATTTTTGACGTGATCTCCATATTTGCGATGAATGTGTCAGGTTGGTAATTGAGATGTGATCCCAAGGGCGAGAAATTAGGCTACTTGGTGCGGGTGTCGAGGAGTGCAGTGGGTGTTCACCCCAAGCCGGCTGTCTTCGTAGGCTTCATGAACGAGCATGTCCATAACTTGACGACGTGGGTGAAAACGATCGCAGTTTCACAGAAGTTGAAGATAGAGGTGGGGTGGTGCGTCAGGCAAATGATGAACGTTGAGATGGAAAAGTGTTTATGGAATTGTTGTCCCTAGTGTTCATGAAGTGATGTGGTTAGCAGAGGTGGAGTCGAGGACACAAGGCTCGAGGCCAAGGCCAAGGACACAAAAAAATCCGAGGCCAAGGACAGCCTTTCCAAGGACAGAACCTCTCGAGGCCAAGGACAGGAATGCTCGAGGCCAAGGACCAAGGACACAAGCGCAAGTGCTCTCCAAAAAAAAAAAATCTTTCAAGCGCTCCACAAAATTTTAACAATTCACAAAAATAGTGCTGTCCTCGAGCCGAGGACAGACCAATTTTTGAGGACTTGAGGCCTCAAGGCCAAGGCTAAAGACTTGACCTTCGAGGCCAAGGCCAAGGCCAAGGACTTCAAAATCTGTCCTCGAGGCCAAGGGCGTCCTCGAGGACTCCACCTCTGGTGGTTAGCGTGGCATAGAACTATAGAGAATAAGTGAGATGACAGTTTGTGCAAGGTCTGTTACTGTCTCGTGCAGTGTTGATAAACTGATATTAGAGGTGCCAACTGATGATGGGGGGTCATAATACTGAGGTCTGCTTCCAACAGCCGATGTGCATTTACGGCTGTCCTTCACGAGTCAATTCGCAATTTTAGCCGATTGATCTAAATTGTCGCACGGGTGCGAGACAATAAAGCGGCGAACACCTGCAAGCAGGCGATCTAGAAACAATTTTTGCAAAAGCCTATCCTGTGAATCACACTCTGCTAACAACGAATGCATTTCAGCCATTAGCCTAGACGCTGGCGTGCTATCTCTCATTTCTGCTTTGAATTAATAAACAAATCAGCACTCGAGTTAAGCTCGTGTTCCAAAAACCTAAAGTGCTGTAAATTTAGAGCAGCTAAAAGACTATTAAGTTTTGTCTGCTCGTCAACAATCCCTTTTATCCAAAAACAGTTTTAATAGTTGGGAAAAAAAGGTCCGCGTCCTCATCTCAACATTTTGATAACACAACCCCGCTCGTGCCTATTCCGGTGCCACTAGATCTTCCAACGAAATCGTCTGGGGCAATAATGGGGACAAAAGGAAGTTAGCATCGATTGGCGATTTGGTTGTTGTCGCACTAGGGCGAATTCTTGCACTTCCTATGGAAGTTATTGAGTTCGCGTACGCACTGGGTAGTGGCCTTCTTTCGGTTGGGCTCTTCAAACCAGCAGCCATCGTCTGTGCTAACTACTAACATTTGTCTCTACTTTTCTTGCTTGGCTCGCCCTTATCTGATTGTGTTTAATCTTTTCGTTAGGTTGCTGTCTGATTGTTTTCAAATTCTGTTCAACGTAGTGGTCACTAGTTTAACGTTTGCTGCTATATAATCCAAGGAAGGACAGGCAAGTATCCAGAGATGGGCAGTAACTAGTTACTGTAACTACTTACTTTTTTAGTAACTGTAACTTAGATACTTTTTTAGTAACTGTAACTTAGTTACTTTTTCAAAAAAGTAACGAAAGTGGGAACTGGTTACTATTTGGAGACATTAAAAAGTTACTAGGTACAGTTTTAGTTTTGGTTCTGTTGAAGAAGATTCTTTAATCGTTAGATTTTAGTGAAATGAAACACTTCTATGTAATTCCTGCTGGCGCTACGGATTACAAATTTTTTATTGTGCACTAACGTGCTAACAGGAGCTATTGAGGGACGTACTAACTGGTGCTATTGAGCCCTAACGTGGCTAACAGGCTTAGCGGTGTAAGCGACAATGATGGTAATCCGGTAATAACGATGAATTTTTTGGAGTTTGTTCTACCAATCTGAACCAAAAAATGGTGCTGCAGCAAAATGAATAGAAGGGTTTCTATCAGCAGTACCAGCGAAAAAGATAGATGATAATTCCTTTGCTGATGCAGCGCTTAACAAACTGTTCGTCCAATACAATACTGCTTTTCCCTCGAGCGCTACAGTTGAAAGGCTTTTCAGCAGTGCTGGGCTCCACAAATTTAAACTCTATTCCGCAACCGCAAATTCCACAAAATAGCAATAGGTGGTCCGCAACCGCAAGCTTGCGGTACGTTTGCGTAATTTTTTGCACTTTCGCAACCGCAAGTGAATTTTTACTTCTGCAAACTTGAACCGTAAACTTTGCTGTTTTTTTCCTGGTTTGATAAATAGAGTAGACCTATAGCAATATAACAATGCTTGATATTTTCCATCAGACCTATAGTAAACATCAGTAAGTTTTCTTCGGTTTATTTAATGACTTGTTTTGTAAGTTATTATATACATGTCAGCAGCAGGGCCAAGTGAAAATGTACGCAGGTTTGTTTAAACAAAACTGCTACCGTAGTTGAATTACGGCTGCAACTCTGGTGGCTGGAGTAGACACTTGGAATAGAGTAACTTCACCTGCCAGTCGTCGCTCGTACTAACTTCTAAGCCTGGTCACGTTTTAGTACAAGCAACTCAAAAATATTTGTGTCCGGACACTCGGATCCCTTGCTATGGCCCTGAATGGTTTTAGTGTTTTGCTGTTGCATCACCGGCTCCGGAAGTATTAGCAGAAATAAAAAAAACTGTCTACACTGCTTTTAATCTCTCATTCTCCGATATGAGCTTTCACACAAAGCCATTGAAAATTAGGTTTACTATGGCTTGGCGACCACAGTATATTGTTTATCAAATAAGAAAAGGAAACAAATTGACGGGCTAGAAGTCATAGGCTTAGCCAAGGGAGGGGGTCAGGGAGCCCGCCATCACCACCAACGATAAAAATGGATAACAACAAAGGACAATGTTTATTCAATTTCTGTTTTTTTAAAGATTTTTAAGTACAACTACAGTAATTAACAATAATATTAATATTGATGACCAGGAAGCCGGTGCCCCTCAATTCAAATTTTTGTCAATCAATTAAAATGTATACCCTTTGTGAGAAGTTTAAGGTTTTTGTTCAGCAAGTCGCAACCTCTGGCCTTCATCTAACCTTTTTATAAACTTAATGCAATAACATGATTATAATAACCATTTCTTACACCAACTTCAAATAACAATCCGCCTCCACCTCGCCACTTTTTCCGTGACAAAATATTTTTAAAAAATACCGAGTTGAAATGTTAGACGGCAATTTATCTTGCTTCCCTTCACCTGGACCTAATCAATTACAAAATTTATCCAAAAAATGTTAGGTTTAAAACGTGAATTGTAAGCAAAAGAAACACTGAACAAATTAATTTTTTCAATTGGCTGTCAACTCCTAAAAATTTAGTTCTTAAAAAAGCTGTCAAATCTTAAAAATTCACTCGCTTCTAGAACACGTATTTACGCTGTTGAGCTGATTGCAACGAGATATTTATTGCTATAGTGGTCTTTTTGTGTTTTTTAAGTTACATTTTACAGTATAATCTAATTGCAAGATAAAAATAGGTTCAAATGCACTAACGTAGCTGCGATCGGAAAATTTTTGAAAATTGCGAACAGCGATAATTAATAGACCTATGAGGCTGCAGCTTATTATTTTCTATAAAAAAGAGCTCCTTTCTTTTATGAAACTCGTACTAATACGCCACAAGTGTTGCCAGTGCAAACTGGTTTGTACCGGTACGATGAATGAATGGTGCGCGATACTAACGATAAAAACCTTACCGGAAGTTAATAGAACTTAACGGAAGATAATTTAATCCGTTAACACAAAAAAACTTTTAAACGGATTAACGAGTTAATGGAAAAGTTAGCTTCGTTATTAACGGATTAACGATTAACGGGCTTGTGCCCACCTATGATTATTAGCAAAAAAAAAAGATATTCCCCCAAAATATTTTTGGAATCCTAAACATTCCTGAATCTTGTTCTCAGCCTAAACTTTTAGGGTAAAAGGGAGACTAAATAATATTTATCCTTCCAGTAACATCACATGATCTATCTATTGGGTTGTCGCATAAGTTCGTTCGCTTTTTGTTATTGAGATGTTTATGTGTGCTTATCATTTTTTGTGACACTTCTTACGTAAATATTCACATTATACTAATCATTTATGCATTTTCAAATTTGTTGTCAACCGATTTTGTCTATTCGATAGCATTATTCCATTCCCTTTCAGATGGAGTGCCAAGTTGAAAAAAAACTTCATTTCCGACATTTACTTCTTTTTCATTTCAATGGACAGGAAAATGCATCTGAGGCAGCCAGGAATATTTGCAAAGTGTATGGAGAAGAAGCGATAACAGAGCGAACTGCACAGAAATGGTTTCAGAAGTTTCGCGAAGGCATTTTGGAATTCGAAAATTACCGGAACGATGGAGCAAAATTGTTGAACAAAGTGGAGACTATCTCATTGATTGATTTATTATGGAACATTTCGCTCAATAAACAATGATTATTTGGATACATTTTTTTTACGTGAATGTTATCTTTTTATCAGATACAAATTTGCAAAGATATATTATGTTAATTTTTGAGTGCAATTCCATGTATTAAAGTAACATGTTCCATAAATACGAACGAACTTATGCGACAACCTAATAATTGTATCAAAACCCTCCCTTTTTCTGGAAATTCGACCTGGGAGAACAAACTCAGGGTTTCCAAAAACATTTTTGGGGATATATGCAGAGGTGGACAAAGTAGTCGAAAAATCTACTTAAGTAGAAGTATTGTTACTTACTCAAAAATGCCTTTCAAGTAAAAGTAGAAGTATGGCGAAGCATTTCCACTTAAGTAAGAGTAGGAAAGTAGTCAAAATTAATTCTACTTAAGTAATGAAAGTAGAAAGTAATTTCGAATTTCACGTGTTTGTTTATTCTTCGAAGGTTTGCTGTCGTGACGCTTACGATCAGTGTTCAAGCAAAGCCATACTTACGGTAGCATATCAAAAAATCAAAGTTTTATTATTCTCTTGAAATTACACCGAAGCGTGTTACGAATACGATTTAGTAGGGACTCTGGGCTCATCTCCGCGCCTGGACAACACAGCTTGAGAAGAAATGTCGCAGCGATGGCGAGTCTTTAGCAACACTGTTCGTTAACCGGCTAAGGAATTGAACCCCAGACGGGCCGCAGCAAACGCAACGCCGTTAACCGCTAATCTTTTTCGTATAAACCAGGAGTAATGCGCATGTCTAGTTTGTCTACTGTACTATGCTAATCAGGGTTCGGTATGTTTGTTTTTTTTTAGTGAGACTGAGTCAACACCTGGTATTTGATGCAACGCAAAAACACACTACCCTAGATGACCTGTAAATGAATTGGCGTAACTATTGAATAAGTTTTGTAGTACTGTACAGTAAAACAAACTCGATACGTACTTATTGTACACGTTGTGAGGTGGAATAATGTTTACTTCGTTAATGTACACGTTGTGAGGTGGAATAATGGCTAGGTGTTTACTTCTGTTTTACATAAAAGTCATTACTACTCAAGTAGCGTTACTTCGAGAGGATTTTACTTGAAGTAAAAGTAGAAGTATCAGAAATGAAAAATACTTAAGTAAGTCGCTCGTTACCGAAAATACTACTTAAGTAGTCTACTTAAGTAGAACTACTTCGTTACTGACCACCTCTGGATATATGTTTGTATTTGTTGATATCCTTGTAACCGCAGCCAAGAGAAAAATTTTGAAAATTATTTTTCGATTCTAACTTTTGTAAACTACCGAAATTAGCTGGATGCTTCATCCCTTTAAAGAGGTTTTCTTTCATCTCACTAATTTTTCGCTTCATCTGTAGCCAACTTGTCTTTTTATCTACTGTGGCGTATCAATAAATAAACTTTAAATCTCTCCTTGTCTTTTTAGCTAACGAGATTAATTTTTTTGCAGGAATAAAAGGAAACGAATGCCAGCAGCAGCAAGAAAGATGAAGATAAAAGACATACCCTATTAAAAACAAAAGAGACCGTCAAAAAAATCAACGCAAAAAAATACAGTTATAGTGCTAAATTTTAATACCTTCTCTAAATTGAATAGAGCTAATGTGGTTTGAGCGTAGGCGGAGACAGTCTTCCGGTTTTTTTTATAAACTTAGTATCAGATCTGCAAAGCCATTAAAAAATAGGCATAATTCCGGCTCCAGAACTGTAATTTTTTTTTAATGACTTCGGCTCCGCATCATTGTTACTTGTCTGTCGCAACAACAAAAAGGTTTGTTCCTGCAGTCCATCAAATTCATGAAGTCAACTGTTGACAAACGCGGAATTAAGATTTGTTTAAGGGGGGAAAGCTTGAACCTAAAGGTAAATTTTGGTTTCGTTTCATATACAGGGGTCTGGGGGTCGAGCCCCGAGCCACTAGAAACTATAGAGGTCTGCCCTCAACCGCTGGGCGGTTTGTGTATTTTTTTGACTAATTTTGCCATTTTAGCACTATCATTTGGATCGCATTTCGCACCTTTGTCGAGACATTTGACAAAAACTAATTGCTATGATCAAGAAACCTTTGACAGTTATCTTCTCAGCCTCGTCAGCTTTTGCCCCCCTTAATTACATAGTGGTTGAATCCAAAACAAACGTTTAAAAATATTCATATTTGGGTTAAATTTTTAAGCGACTTGGTTAAAAGGGGATTTCAACTTTTTTAGCCCTTCTTTCCTGGTTAACTCACTGGCTGTTGACTATCGATCGTAGTAGTCATCCACATCAAAAAATTATTAAGGACTGCTAACGGACAAAAACTTGAATTTAAAATTTCCGGTTTTATATAATTATATGAGCGTTTGTTTGCCTTTGACAAGGTTTTTCGTTAGAGGAAAGTCGGAGCTGGAGCTTGTAGATATTTTTGTGGCTCCGTCTCCACAAGAAGTGCAGGTAAAGGATCCGGATCCAGCAAAAATGCTTGGCTCCGAGGCTCTGCAGCCCTGTTCAGTATGCTCAAATTTAAAAAATAATTCAAATTACTTTCAATAAAAAACAACAATAAAAATCAATGCAACACAGCCTAAAATATAGGAAAATGCTACAACATTATCCCCCTAGCTCTTAGGTGTCTCCGCCTACGATCATAAACCACAATATTGCCGTAATTTTTAGGGTCTTCAACTGCAAAAATAATGTCAATCATTTTAGAATTTTGTTAAAAAAAAGGAAAGTCAAATGTACTAAAATTGGCATTTTATTCATTACTCACTAATGAGTAAAAGAAACGTTGAAGAACCTTAACAAAAATTGCAAATTAAGCGCTTCCACGGGTTCGTTATACGAACCCGCCGAATAGATATTTTTGTCAAGAAGATCTTGCCCCGATTACCGTGTTTAAACGAAAAAACGTAACAAAGTTGATGCCATGGCACATGGATATCCAGGACCACTGTACACTCATTCCCTTGAAAAATGCATTATTTGAATGCGACCTGCTGGCAGTTTTGCGACTTTTGCAATAAACTGCACTGATAACACAACCTTGTCAATAGTGTTTCTTATTGGCTACCAATATCAACACATTATAGTTCCTATACTGGTTATTAGTGGTTATTGATCAAGTAGAAACTTTTGCAAAAATTGGAATAAAAGTTAATCATAACTGTAGGTTGAATAATATAAACTTCAGAAAAATTGTAGTTGGTTTTGAAAGCCGTCCGTACGCAACTTACAAACTCCAACAGTCTTGCGGTAAAAGAGTCATGCAATAGACCCCTCCCGCTACTCAACGTCCACAAGAAAATTTACAAGACGATTTTGATATTACTGACCCACTAAAACACGCATAACTAAAATCATAATAAATAAACATGCAAAGTCTTTTACAATCGCTATGATTGCGTAATTCCCTAACCTGCAAAACTTTCTGATTTTGAGTAACCAGGGTTGCCACTCAAAAAATACCAATTTTATTTATGATTTTATGACAAAAAGGACAAAAACAATAAATCGACATTTATTGTTTAATATTTCATTGGATATTAGACTTAGTTTGAGATTATAATGATTGCTCCAGTCACCACCCATATATAGACAGAACGGCCGCTACGGAGAACTATCTCTCTGATCTAACCCCTGCAGATTTCTGTGTCTGGACTATAATTCCGTCGCGACGCAAGGACTCAACATCACTTTTTTTCCCGACAGTCCAGGATCATCTAGCTTCACCGCAAAGATCACAGTTCTCAGTCATGCCCTTGGATGGTGCCTCCAACATTACTCCACTTGCTCATTCATGTCCCTGGCTGTCTTTACAAACTTCCAGTCCTCCCTCTTACTCCTGAACTCTGCCTCTAACCTCCTTTCCCCCGAATGCTGTGTGGACAATCTGGTCCTCTATCGCTGTCTATCTGATTTGGCCCAACTGTCCTTTCATTGGATTCCCGCCACTGCGATATATGTACCGATCAGATCGCGGATCTGCCAGCCAAGACCGGCGACTGCATCCCCTCCTCTTCCCTGCCCCTGGGTCTGCTTGTCAGCACATACCCGCAACTCTCTCTACCCCTCTTGTAAGCAAATCACAAGGTTAATAGGGTAGCCTGATTGCAACGAAACAACCACAAGAACAAGAAGGCCTACTTTTGATGTCACATAAATTTTTTAGGCTATGTAGAAGTAGTACGAAACAGTAAATAACAAATGAAATTTCTTATTAGCATCATGGCAGTCCGAAATAACGTCACAGAATATTTTGGTCATATTTGCTGTAGGCTAAACTTTAAACGGACCTTGTTTACTTACCAGATCACTGTTACAACTGTTACAACTATGTCATGTTCTAGTCAACAGTATTGTTCTACGCAACAGAAACTAATCAAGTTTAGAAAAGTATCTACAATAGGCTGTAGCATACGCAGGGCCACCGAGTGGGGGGGCAGGGGGGACAATAACCCGGGGCCCATGGACTTTAGGGGGCCCACGAGGGGCCCATGGGCTTCAGAAGGGCCCATTCAAATGAGACTATGAAATCAGCATGTGAGGCCCGATGAACTTTTTTTTTGAGATCACCTAATTTCGGCCGGAAAAACCGTTAGAATTTCGATAAAGACCTTTTTTTGGGGGGGGGTCACCTAATTTCGGCCGGAAAAACCGTTAGAATTTTGATAAAGACCTTTGTTTTTGGAGATCACCTAATTTCGGCCGGAAAAACCGTCAGAATTTTGATGAAGACCTTTTTTTGGGGGGGAGGTTCACTTAATTTCGGCCGGAAAAACCGTTAGGTTTTCGGTGGAGACCTTTTTGAAGCGGCATTTTCTCCGTCTGTTTTGGAGTTCACACAACCGGAAATCCGTTATATTTGAGCTGGCCGAGGGCCCACGTTCGGCTCTCGGCTCCCCTGAGCATACTTGCTGTACAAAACTGGCACTTAGTATGAGCTCATATTCTGAGAAACACGAAATAAAAACACAATGACTTCCCATAATAGTATATACACTGTTAATCGATAGGCTACATTAACTCATCCTTAAGAAGTCAAAGCTAATTAACTCATCCTTAAGAAGCTAATTAACTGATTCTTAAGAAGTCGAAGCAAAACAATGGTTTTTTCTTTCATTACGTACCCATGGCTTTGCAAAAGCTGCTTATTTATCAAAAATCCTCGTTCGGGATAAGCATGTTCATGACTGAGGGACAATCTCGCCTGAACTAGTGCATACAACTTCGGATATTTAAGGATGCCATGCTCATCTGTCAAATAGCCAATTTAGGACCAGAAATTGTCAATCCGCCTGCATAATGTGGAATCTTTGCATGCTGGTTGTAATCAACAATCTCTAAGAACTTGCGGCCAGTAGCTTTGCCGCATTGTACTGCAATCTGATGTGCCACTATCTATCTGCTCCAAGGGGTTTTTGAACCATTCATTTAGTAATGGTTCCGTTTGGAACTTCATCTACTGATTTTGGATTTTATCGCAAATCTCTTCAGAAGTGATGAGTGACTGGATGTCAAAGACTTCACCGAATTTGTTGGTTAACACAGACGTCATGCACAGAGACTAATTACTAATGACATTTGTGGTACCAGAGTCGTTTTTTTTGCAAGGGTGAAAATTGTGAGCATGCTTTATGACTGGTTCGTGAAAAAATAACCAATGTGGAAGATGAGTTGTTGCATAAAAATAAAAATTCAAGCAATCTTTTCGAAATTTGTCCAGCTTGTCTTGAGTAATTTTGACCTGGTGTGTCTGTTCATTAAGTATGCTCTTTGCTTTTGTTCCAATGCCAACAAACTGTAAAGCTTTCTTGTTTCACTTGAAATGAATATCAACTAAAATATTTTCGGAATCCACACAGTGCCGTCGCTACGGGGGCCAGGGGGGCTGTGCCCCCCTTAACGGCTGCTTGTGCCCCCCATTTTGGTTTGCTCAAGGTACTGTTTTTGGAACATCACGCAACGACAAAACAACCAATGATGGAAAAAGGATTAAATTAATTAGGTTCAAACAAAATTCTTCTTTGACGTTTTTTTTTCGATTTTTTGCGAAATTGCAGGCAACCAACTGCTGTAGACAAAAACGATGAGATATTTCGTCTTAAGGTGAATTTACGCAGTATGCGTTTTTATCCGTTTTTTTACGTTTTTGCTTCTCCGTGAACAAGTAGGCTATGTCCTTTTTTATCCGCATTTTCAAACGTCCATATCCGCACTAACCAAATTGTCACATACGGGACAAAAGTTGTCCGAAAAAATTTTTTGCAAAGGGGTACAGCCTTATTTAGAAATATCGCTCTTATCGTTCATACACAAAATTTTTGAACAAAATTTTCATCAATATATAACAGTCTACTTAGTGCGGTAATGGACTCATAAAAATGCGGATGAAAAAGAGCATACTTTTTCAAGAAGCATGTCGCGATCGTTGATACTTGGTTAGAATACAACCTTTGATCTCTAGAATTGCCCACGTCGGCTGAAACTAGAGAACGACTGAGATGTTAATTGACGAATCGAAAATGGCAGTTGATAGTTCCTTTAGCTTCTTTAATCTCAGAAAGCAGCACATCAATCTTAAATTAAAACTTCTATTTAAGATTGAAACACAAAACCACTCTCACTGAGCCAAATCGCTCCACTAAACTTCTTAAGATTGACCACATTCAGATCGTAAAATGCTTAACACGACCGACTAGGTTCAGGTCGCACCTTACACACTCTCGCGATCGTCCGATTCAGATCACCAACTATACGGCTACACAAGCCAACCACAGATACACAAACTCGACAAAACTGCCTACGAAACTAATACCTAAAATCACCTACTCTTAGAATATAAGAATCCTGAATAAAAAACAACCCGCCTATTTATACTACGGCAAAAGCTATCGAATATCCCAAAACAATCCCTGATACGTCACAATATAAAAAATACAAGAGCTTAGATAAACAAATTTTGACATAATTATGACATCACAACTTCAAGTCTAAATATAGCAAATTATACATGTAAACAACCCAAACAACGACAACTGCAGAAAATAGCTGAATATACTAGAAAGGAATCATCTCGAATATTCTAAATCAAAAAAGGCGGCAAAAGTAGTAAATCAGTCATGTACACGTTAAAATACAGCAAATAATTATATCTCAGGCATTCAAAATTATTATTCGTGACAAAGCAAAAACGTAAAAAACAGATAAAAACAGACGAAAAATGGATACTGTGTAAATTCACCTTTATTAACATACCTTTACGGATGTGTCGCGCAAGCAAGCAGACATGCAAGCCCAAGGGCTTTGTAGGGGGGAGGGATTGGGGGTTCAACCCCCCCATTGGTCTGTCGACTAAAATGAACAATTAGTTTTTAGCACTTCTGAGCCTGTTTTCTTGCAATGACATGGATTCCAACATGATTTAAAGCCTATTTTGAAACATTTTGAGTTTCTTGGGGGAAGGGGGGGGGGGGTTAATTTGTCAAAGATAGAACTTACAAATCAGTAAGAACTTCAAAAAATTGCCAAAATTAACAAATTTAACCGCTAAAAATGTTTAACATTGGCTTCATCAAAAACATGGAAATATGGTTTCAGTATTTGTTAATTAATCAGTATTACTTAATTATTAATCCACTCAAATCTTATTCCATTAATCCCCCCCCCCATTCCCAACTGTCTCACTTTATAAATTACAGAATATAAATGCTTGTGAGTTTTCTCAACTTATGCTTTTGTGATTTACCGGCTTACAGTATAAAATAGAGAACTGAAATATTACCATTAGTTACCGCCCTCATAGCCTATTCATGCAAACAGTTTGATCAGGTTTGTACTGCCAATTTCTATGCCAGTTTTTAAATGCATTATTTTTTATCAGAACAGCCCTAAATTTAAGCTATTTTTCAAAAAAAATGCTAGATTTTCAAGCGCTGGGGGCTCCGCCCCCAGACCCCAAACACAGCCCCCATTGCGAATTTCTGGCTACGCACTTGACAAACTTTGTACTGTTTTTAATAATATTCGTGTTTGCAGCTTTTGTTTTGAGCAATTTTTTCTTGATCGTTCAGTTGCAAACCTTATGATATTATTTATAGATGTATGCCTAATGCTTAATTGTTTTTTGTTTGAAAAGTTTTATTTGCATTACGCACTGCGTGACTTTGATTCCATTTGTGACATTGCACTAAGTTATTTATTTGCCAAAGTAAAGATCGCGAACAAATTTTTGATGTCACTTTTGAAACCCCCTCCCCCATTGAAAAATCTTGCGTACGCCCCTGTGCAAGCCTGCAGAATTGTTACCACTACTTCGCTAGTGATTGTGACATGAAGCAATAGGTGAAAACATTTTTTTTCAAAGACGAGCTGTTTTAATTTTTAGAGAGCACTTAAAATTTTGAGGTCGCAGTCAGTGGCGCAACCAGAGTGAAGGGGCTTAAGCCGCATTAGCCAAGTCACTTAAAAAATTTAACCTCAAAATACGAGCGGTTTACGGGTTTTAGACGTGACCTGAAATAAGGGGGAAGGGGCTGAAGGTGCTAAGCAATTTCATTCTTTGAAATAACTTCTGGATTTTAGCAATTTATTTATTCATGTGGCTTCAAAAAGTGCGAAATGTGATAAAAATGGTGTTAAAATCGCTATTTTTTGCTGCAAAATTCCCTGTAGTTAGGGGCTACTCTCCCAGGCGCCCGTCCTCGGTTACTAAATATTTAGTGACTATGCCCTCCTTTAACACGCTTGGATTGATTCAGTTTGTTCAGCACGGAGGCTAAATCAGGCAATTTTTGAGCAAAAAAAAATTTTTTTGGTTCATCTCTCTTAGCAAATCCTGATTGCACGTCTGGTAGCATTCACCAATGTACAGTAGAAAGATTTTTCAAGCGATTATGGGCCGCAGAAGAAACAAGCTAAGAAATGTTGCTGGCATTATTTAAAGATTGCGCACAATTGTAGCCGTACAAGATCTGAAGATCAGTTTTTGTATGCAAATTTTAGTGCCCCTTACTTTTGGCTGGTGCTCCCTTACTTTGTTTGCTCTGGTGACGGCACTGAATCCACACCAGACAGTAACTTTTTACAAAAAGCTTGTGTTGCGAATTTGACACAAGTTTGTATATGGAAAAATAAAGCAAGTGTATTCCTGGTTCATGTCATTGAAACCGAAGAAGAAAATCAACAAAACCTGTTATGGAGTAAGCACAAAAGCTGGTATATGCTTCAGTTAGAGGATCCTGTAATGCTGCATAGTGCACATTAGGGTTGTTCAAAAAAAGATTTTTTTCAAATTTAACCCATACCCCCCAAATAGTTAGGTTGGTGATAGAAACCCACAAACCAAATTTCAGCTTATTCGGTTCACAGGGAGAGGAGGGCATGCGATTTAAAATTTTGAATTTTCGTCAAAAAATGTGGATTTTTTGCCCACTTTAGCATTAATTTTTTCAGTCAAAATCTGGTGTGTAAGCTTTTTTGATTTAATATCGCTCAAATTACATAATAGACCCAGTCTATACCAGTTTTTAGTGTTTGCTTTGCACATTTATGAACAAAAAATTTTCCTTTTTTTTCGCTATTTTGACTAAAATGTGGTAAAGTGCTTATGCCATCTCGACCGCTCTCCAACATTAGACAATTTAGACCTTTTTATTAGCCAGAAAGTGCTAAGTAAGCATTTTCATGAGGAAATCAACCGCGCAAAAAGACCTTGCTGGCCACACAAAACAGCTTCGCGGGCCACATTTGGCAGGCCTGTTCTGCATCATATTCCACGTGATTCTTTAGTGTACGATTTATGGCCAACCCTAAATACGAACGGGCAATGCACCTCACTTCCCCCTACCTGGACCAAATCACTTACAATTAAAATTTAACTCCAAAATGCAAGATGTTAAACGTGTTTTGGACTTAAATTGCAAGTAAAAGGAGGATTAAACAATTTGATTTTTTCAATTGGCTTTCAAATGTCAAAAATCTAGTGCTTTCAAATGGCTCTGAACACTAGCAAAATGTGATCCAATGGCATTAAAATAGCTTTTTTTCCCAAAAAATTACAAAAAATCGCCCAACGGCTGGGGGTTTCTCACCCAGACCCCCAAAGCCTCCGGCGGCTGGGGACCCCGCCCCAAAACTCCCGTCTGTGATACATTTAAATTACTCAAGCTTTCTCAACACGTTCCCAAAGTTGGATATTTGCATTTTTCAACTATTAGTTTAAGCCTTCTTCCTTTGCAAAATCCTGGTTACGTGCAAACAGGCAACAACGATTTCAGATCTTCCATCTTACGATATCTTTGTCCCACAAAAACTTCCTCTTTGGAAAAATTTTGATGACGTCATTTCATGTGATTTGTGGTTTAGGCTTCCTCCAAGCACAATTCTTGGAACGCCAATGAAATGGAGATCGCCTGAAAAAAATTTTTGAAGACCTTTTTTTTATGGAGAACGCTTGCGCCTGTGTCCTTGGTCCTTGGCCTCGAGCATTCCAGTCATTGGCCTCGAGAGGTTTTGTCCTCGGAAAGGCTGTCCTTGGCCTTGGATTTTTTTGTGTCCTTGGCCTTGGCCTCGAACCTTGTGTCCTCGACCCCACCTCTGATAAACACTATTAGTCTGCCTGAGACTTGGATAAGATGGGCTGCAGCTCCCTTAGCTTCTGCTTGCGACACTGCTCACTGGGTAAGTAGCTTCACTGTTTTGTCCCGATGAACCATGTGAAAACCTTCCAGATATTTTTTAGGGCTTAGGAACAAAACTCAAGAACTTTTCCTGGATGTGGCAACCCTGCATTTATTATAACTGCAAAGGGCTAAAGAATACAAAAATTAATAAATTAGTATAAATCAAACAATTAGCGCAGTTACATGCAATCGATTTAAAAGTTAAATCGATTTTATCCCTTGTTTCTTCATTATAGGGAAAAAGAGCGAAAAAAAGTGTAGTAAAATAAAACAAAAAAGATAAATCGATATAAGTTTTGAACCGATTGCATGTTAACGTGGTGAATGATTTAATTCATGAACAGTTGAACTTGAGAAATATTCCAAAATTCAAGTTAATAATTATTCACAAAATGCTGAAAAAATTAAAAGTAGCTTTAAAATAAAACTTTTTGAAAAAAAATAAAAAAGGCAAAATTAAAAAAAATGTCAGTGGATAGTCTGCACCTGTCTACACTACTGTACAAGGGACGAAGTCACGAGCATACTTAACATGGCTCAAACTGCGTGAACTGCAGCTGCGCATCGTAGTGCCAAACTGCCACATCACACCGAGTCAAGTTTTCAAAAAAAAAAAAAATCGACTCAGAGTCCGAAAAAAGTACACAACTTCGGCTCAGAATTTTTTATCTCTGATATACGCGATTTGGATAAATTGACTACGTCGCTATGTAGGGCAATCGCAAAGCGCACGCTCTCGCGCCTAATTCGAGTAGCGCTCTTTCTACTTTTATCCTTGCGTTAGAGATAGGATTTGTTCAGTTAATTCACCTTTCGAGAAAACAATACGTTATATGTAACAAAAAGGTGACAAATCTTACAATGTACCCGGTTGTACTCGTTCCACCTGACAATTATGTCCCTAATAAGCGTAACTGGTCATAACTTTCAAATGTAACACAGTAATTACTACCCCTACTCTAACTAATTTAAAGTATTTAATCGTTTGCGTCCTATCTGGCCTAAAGACTACCAGGCCGATAGCACGCAAACGATTAAATATTAAAAGCTCTGGCGAGCAAACGTTAAAACATCACAACTAAATTATTATAATTTTGAAGTAATTGTACTTTTTTTTACGCCAATAAATCTGCAAAGATAATTTTCAAACAAAAGCTGTTGATTACTTTGCAAACAGTTAAAAGGTTTAAAAAATGGTTTTCGCTAAATGTTAATGCGCGTTTGCGAAAATGAAGTTTCGTTCCTAACCTTGAAAACCACTACTCTGTATGTGACGCCACCTTCGACAACTTGTAGCCATACATGGGCACAAATCGTTAATTAGCGAAGCTAACATTTTCATTAGCAGATTAGCGGTTCTGCTAACGTTCCAAAATGTTAACGGACCGGTTATCAAAGCTAAATTTTTTAGCCAATGCGCTATTCAGCTAAAAAAAATATTTGCAACCGTACTTTCAATAAAGCATAGTCTAAAATTTACCACATTTCGCCGTTTTTGCCTGGCAGAGAAATATGTCCTTAGAGTAAGCTATACGATGTAAGGCGTTTTTAGATCAGAATTGTGGCCGCAAACATCAGGTGTGTAGCCAGGAATTTGTATTTGGGGGGGGCTGTTTTGGAAGTGTAAAACCAACCTATAACGGTTTTCAATTGGAACGGTTTTGAGTCCGAAAATAGGTGAAGACCAAAAAAACGTCTTTACTCAGATCTGGACCGCTTTTTTGCCCAAAATTAGGTGAAGACCAAAAAAAAGGTCTTCACTAAAAATTGGACCAGTTTTTCCCCCTAAACTCGGTAGAGACCAAAAATTTAAAAAAAAAAAAAAAAAAACGGCTTCGCTAAAAAAAATCAGGTAACGCAAAAAAAAATTTAAAAAAAAGGTCTTAAATTAGGCTTACATAGGTTTTTGTTTACGATCTCACTTACAAACCCAAATTCAAATTAGACATGCCGGTACTCTGCAAGCCAATGGGGGGGGACTATTTTTGCTCTTAGGGCAAAAATCAGTCTCAAAATAGCTAAAAACGTGGTATTTTGCGTACCCTGCATGCCAATGCGGGCTGTAGCCGCTCTCCCCCCCTGGCTACGCTCAAAGCCGCGACTAGAACGTTGTTCTTAGGGGGGCAAGATTTGTTTCTGGGGGAGCCAAAATTTTTGGGTTGGTCTACTTTTTTCCGAGTTCTATGTTGATCTTCAAAAAAAAAAGGTCATCTCGCCAAATTATTCTACTTGTTTCCTAGTTTTCTGTACAATTCCAAAAAAAAAAAGCCACCATCTTCAAACTGCCGCAAGGGAAAGGGGAGTTTGGATGGTCATGCAGGGCATTTTAGGGGGGCGGAATTTTTGTTTAGGGGGGCGCCACCCCCTTTTGGCCCCCCTAGTTACGGTCCTGGCTACGCTACTGACAAACATCGTGCTTCGATATGGTAATGCTTTTCGCGCGTTGGTAGTCTCTCCAGTCTATGACATCATAATACTGGCCTTGCACAATCACAAGCCAGTAGGAGGTCAAAATTTCGAAACCAGCATTTCGAAAAAGCACGATTGAAATTGTTAATGTCATATCGAACTTCGGTTAGTCGAGACTTCGCGCGAGCGCGTAGTACCATTGAAGCACGTTTTGGCAAAAGTTGATAAGTCGCATTTCGCCGTTTCGAGAAAATCACGTTTAAAGTTTTAAACTTTCATTTGGCTTTGTTGTCAAGTGGAACATTATAAGCCATTTATTACCAAAAAATAAGTGAAAAACTGAAAATAAACATAATTTTCTTCTCAGGTACATTTTAGTTTCACAACTTGAAAAACACCAAAAACTCTTTTTTTGAAAAAAGCTGCTTATCAACTTTTGCCAAAACATATGCTTCCATAGGTTTTGTTCACGATTTTTGGCAGATGAGGATTGATTTGCTTATAACTAACAAACGGTAAAACTAAAACCTAGAAAGTTGAAATTTGGTCTCAACATAACAAATAATGAAAGCGTCTTGTGTGCCAATTTTGGGGATTCTAGGTCACGTGATCGTGAATTGGAACCCAAAAAAACATAAAAAATGGTAGTTTTTGGCTTCAAAAGTTACTAAATCGCTTATAATTCCAAAACCACTTGACGTGCAAAGCTGAAATTGAAACACAATGTGTGTGCTTATAGATGCTTTATGTAAACCAAGTTTGGGGGCGCCCGGTCACGTGACTTAAATTTTACAGCCCAAAAGTGGGCAGAAAGTGGACGATTTTGAACCGATATATCTCGGTAATTACCGATATTGATGAAAAATGGTTTGTGATTTTTTAGCACACTATCAACTGCCTTTCTTTTGGTTATGTTCATTTACCCCACTTGAATACTATTTTTCTTCTTTTTTCTTACTTTTTTTTTTTCTTTTTTTATTCTTCTTCTCCGGCTATCTACTTTTAAACCGCTAAACGCACTGTATTCAAATTGGGGGTGCCAGGTTGGGGAAATCCCCCTCAAACTGGTCCTCCAAAATTTTGAACTTTTAAACTGTTGGAGCTAGATGAATCAAATTTTCGGAATGGGTAGATACTAAAAATAAATTAAACCTACAAAAATTGGGGAGCCACAATGGGGGGTTTCCCCCAAAACGGACCCTCTAAAATTCAAACTTTTTACCTTTTTAAGCTCAATACATGAAATCTTTAAGGTAAGTAAATGCAAAAGAAAGATAAAATTTGGGGTACCAAAATGGGGGGTCACCCTCAAACGGGGCCGCCAAAATTTTGAACTTTTAAACTCTTGAAGCTAGATAAATCAAATTTTTGATTTGGTAGATATCAAAATCAAACTAAGCCAAATAAAAATTATGGGTTCCAAAATTGGGGATTACCCCCAAACAGGGACCTCCAAAATTCAAAATTTTTGACCTATTAAGCTTGGACATATAAAGATTTAAGGTAAGAAAATTTAAAACATAAAATTTAAAACAATTTGGAGTACTAAAATGGGGGGTCCCCTTAAATGGGGCCGCCCAAAATCAAACTTAGTAACCACACATGCTAGACACATGAAATTTTTAGGGTTGGCAAATATAAAGAAAAAATAGAATTTGACGAAATTTGGGCATATCAAAATGGGGGGTACCCCTCAAACGGGGCCGCCAAAATTTCAACTTTTTAACCACTCAAGCTACTCACACATGAAATGTTCAGGATATGCAAATATAAAAGAAAGATAAAATTTGACATAAAGTTTGTGGCACCAAAATGGGGGTCTTTCAGAATTCAAACTTTTCAATCATTCAAGCTAGACATATGAAACTTTCAGAATAGGCAAATATAAAACTACGATGAAATCAGAATAGATAAACAAAATATCACTAGTTTGAAGTGCCAGAATTGGAGCATCCTCCTCCAATGGGTCCTTCAAAAGTTTTTAACTCCTCAAGCTAGACAAAAAAACGAGGCTCTCATACTATATATAACCGATCGGTGGTCGAGTGGATAGAGCGTCTGCTACTGATGCGGTACACTCGGGTTCGATTCCCGGCCGGTTCAAACCAAAAACTACAAAAATTGGTATTTACAGCTTCCCTGCTTGACGTTCAGCAATTAAAGGGACAGTGTGAAACCTCCGCCGTGTGTGGTAGACCTGTGGCAGCTTGACTGGAAGACCGAAAGGTCCCTTCGCAGTCTCCTAACCAAGGCAACTTGGTGAATAAAATGTAATTACAATACAATTACAATTTTAAAAAAGTATAGGGGTGCTCCAGTTGCGTTGGCACCTCCCCCCATTAACTACAAAAGCTAAGCAAACTAAATCTATTAGACAAGTTAATATGAATCAAAGATTAAGGATAACAAATTTAATTGGCCACATTGAGGAGACCCTGCCAAATGGGCTCCTTAAAATTTCAAAATTTTTATTACGAAGAACTCCAGCCAGACCAATGACATAAAACTAGATGATACGCAACTCTTTTTCCCACTCTTTTTCCTCTTTGTTTCTTTATTATGCGGATTTTTGCTCTGTCTTTGCCCGCGCTGATCTGCTGACAGTGACTGTACTGCACAGCCTTAACCTTGCTAAACAACCAGCAGGTAGCAATAAAAATAAAAGTCGTTATCTCTAAAAGTAGTAGCTTTGCGTAATTTGCTTAAGAACTTTTCTCAACTGCTAAATTACCACCCAAAATTTAATTTTCGACTGGAAATGATATAAATAATGTCATAAAACTCGTAGTTTTTTGCTGCATACAGTTAATGGTTGGTTGCTTGGCTAGTGGTTAGTTTGCGCGGTTTCATTTTTTTAATGATTTTTTTTGTATTTGAATTGTTTTTATTGATTTTTAAAACAATGACGTTAATATTTTTGCGTGAAATTTCGGCTGCCAAGTTTATTGTGGGGGGTCACCGCTCCAAATAATTTTGCCTTTTTCAACGAAAAATCGAAAAACAGTCGATTTTAAAAAGTTTTCGTTAAAAATTTCAAATTTGGATGTGATTAAAATATGGTGTCAGTGTCACCTCTAAACGGTGAAACCCTGAGCCGACCCCCCTCTTTCTCAGTAACGCCACTGGCTCTTATGTCAATGGTTTGCCTGAATTTTATTCTCGCTTTCGTCGCCAATAGCAATAAAATCAAACTTTTTGCAATTGATTCAGATTTGTCCGGTGTTGTGTGATTTAATTTTATTTATGACTCTTTTATTGACTAGAAACAGCGCAGTCCCGTAAAGTGTGGAGTATTGTGGAAGTTTTAAGCAATGCTGAGCTCCATATCCATTCTGCTGTAGATGAGGCTGGACCGTCTCATACGTTTAGGTGAATCACTTGAATGTCCATCGTTGACAGTAGTATAAAGTGAACGAAAACTATACGGTTTGCGAGATGGGGAGGGTTTGCGGGATTGCGGGTTTGCGGGATGCGGGGTTATCCAATTGCGGGATTTTCGAAATGCGGGATTAAATCCTGCATTGTTTCAATACGGGATTGTGGTACTCTTAACCCTAACCCTAGCTAATTGTTTGAAACTCGGTCCTACCTGAGTACCGAACCACCGCCGGTGCCTGGTTTCAAGTCAAAAGACCCTTAGTGTCTTGCTCGAGTACCGGACCACCGCAGGTGGTTTGCCTGGCTTCAAGTGCAAACACCCTTAGTGTCTCACCTGAGTATCAAACCACCGCAGGTGGTTTACCTGGAAATTGGTTCAAATCAAAAGACTTTTAGTGTCTTGCTCGAGTACCGAACCGCCGCAGGTGGTTTGCCTAGCTTCAAGTTCAAAGTAGCCGGTTAAAAGTGAATAACCTGAGAAGATAGTTTCTAAAAAGATTATCTAGTTTATGCTATGAAGTCTATTTTGTACGTATGAGAATAAGCTTCGTGTAACTTGAAACGTTTCCTGTCGCGTTGAATTTTCGCTGCTGTGTCGAAATCGTAAAAAAACAGCTGTTTACATAAGCTAACCTATCTAAGGTTTAGCTGTGAATTACTACCTTTTGTTAATCTTTGTTAACTCTTCGAATATGGAACAAGCATGGTGCAACAGAACTTGTTTAATTCCAATGATTTTAGGGTTAGATTTTTGGCATATGTTGTCTTGGAGTCAAACTAATTTCAACTTTACTAGCGTTTAGAGATTTGGTTTGTTTTCGAATCGAACTAATGTGGTTAAAGCCATTCAAGCTTAGTGAGTCTAAAATTAGCAAGGCTTAGTTAAGTACCGAACCACCGAAGGTGGTAAGTCTAAAATTTGTAAAGCTTACCTGGGAATCGAACCACCGAAGGTGGTGAGTCTAAAGCTTAAAAATTTGACTAGGTTTGCCTGAGAACCGAACCACCGAAGGTGGTGAGTCTTAAGCTTAAAAAATACTTATCTAAGAACCGAAGCACCAAAGGTGGGTTTAAAACAAGTAAGACTTACCTGAGAACCGAACCACCAAAGGTGGTGAGTCTAAAATTTGCCCGGAAACCGAACCACCGAAGGTGGTGAGTCCTAAGTTTAAAATACTAGCCTGAGAACCGAAGCACCGAAGGTGGTGAGTCTAAAATTAGTAAGGCTTACCCAAGTATCGAACCACTGAAGGTGGTGAGTCTAAAGTTTACCAAACCAAGTTTAAAAACTACTTGCCTGAGAACCGAACCGCCGAAGGTGGTGAGTCTAAACTTAGTAAAACTTACCTAAGAACCAAACCACCGAAGGTGGTGAGTCTAAAAGCTTTAAATTTGAGGTTAAAGTGTAAAGGTATGAGCCATCTGGTCTGTTGTGAATTCACCTTTAAAAACTCTTTTCATCCGCTTACACTAATGACATTAGAATTAGGACTTCAATTGGAATCGCTAACTGTGTCTGATCGTACGCGAGCTTTCGGGAATCCCCTCTTTGTGGAAATTCCTGTTAATTTAAAAGCGAATTTTTTCAAAAGCTTTCAACGAGCGCTCTAAAATAGATCTATCAACCTCAGGTCATGGACTGAATCTCTAGTGGAAGAATGCGGCAAAAACCTTAAATTTTAAAACATTTGCCTGGGAATCGCGGGGAACCATACCACCAAAGGTGGTGAGTCTAAAGTGTAAAATTGGTAAGACGTTCTGGAAACCGAACCACCGCAGGCGGTGAGTCTAAAGTTTAAACTACCGCAGGCGGTTAGTTAAAGCCTAAAACTTGTAAGGCTTCCCTGGGAATCGAAATACCGAAGGTGGTTAGTTAAAGTCTAAAGTTTAAAATTTGGACTAAACTTTAAAGGTCGTGGACCGTTCTTTGGACGGGTGGTTAGCTGTCGCAAAATCGCTTTGAAGTTTGCATGGTTCCAACAATTCGATAGTTTTAATCTAAAAAAATTAAAAATTATGAAAACAAAACTAAATTTTAAGACATTTAGTCGATAACGTAGAAATATGTCTGAAATATGGTTGTATATTAATTCTGGAGTTTGAATAACTACGGTATTACGCTTCAACAAGAAAATGGCGAACTCGAATACAAGTTGACCAATAGTATCCTTTGACTTTTGCATTAAAATATTGCAACAACGACTGCTAGAATATTATGTGAGTCAATATGGAAAGGTGGTATTATGTTTGGCTTTTGTGTGGTTTGCCTGCATGACGTAACATAATCCAATTTGTTTAATTTCCGATCGCCTTGGTGTCACAAGCTAGTTTGTTCGCTGCGATACATACTCGAGAGCTTTAACGCTATAATCATTCTATCAAAGTGAACGTATGTACCTATTGTCGGAAAACCTTTACTCAAAATGGTGCTATACTACATCACAAAAGAGAAGTATATGAACGGTTTTGAAATTAGAGTGCGAAAAACGTAACAGAAAATTTAAAAGAGTCCCTTACCGATATAACGCACCCGCCGCTGTTACCACCAGTGTCATGTTCAATTTCATAAAAACACCTGAAATTTAAGTTTAAACTGACACGTCGTATCACAGCAAAAAATTGAAATCGAATTGCGAGCACTACAATCCGGTGCAAGTCTGACAGTACGTGCTTCGTTTAACCTCAACCATTCGAATCATATTCTAGTTATTTTGATGAGAGACTTGTAATATTTCGATTTTAAAGAATTTTTGTTCTTCAAAGAACATTTGTGTTGGAGAACTCAGACATTGATGTAAGAAATAAAAAGTTTATGGTCGAGTTAACTAATTTTTTTAATTTGTGGTACTTAATTTAAATTCGGATTGGTTATTAATTTTATTTTTATTCGTTTCATTTTATTTGTACCAAAATACAATTTTAACCAAATGAGCAATAATTCAATCAGAACAGTACAATTGTAACCAATTCAATAAAAAACGAACAATATTTTTACTCAAATAGAAGCAGCAAAACGAATAACGTTATAACAGGCATCAAGTCAAGGTAATATGGTCGAAGTTATCAATATTATGCGCGGCTTTGAAACAATATGTTATACGCATGGTTTTGAAACAATATGTCTTACACATAAAATGTAAAACCACGATATAGACTAAAGAGAGGACGACTTAAAAGCATTACTTAATTGATAAAAATACTCAAGTATTAAGTTTGAACTAACGTTTGAAACGATGAGATCACAACATAAATAGAACATGAATCAAGAGCACGACGTAGCGGTGAGGGATAAAATCCTGACCTTGCCTGTTTTTGCATAATTCGAATAATAAACAATGAACTTAAAATAGAAAGATAAACTCAATATCCCAAACACACTACAGACCAGAAAGGAAGCAGATGAGTCCAAAGCACTACGTAATAAATACATTTTACCTCACGCTTTTGTCTGAAGTAACATTCAAAGTCAAAATATAGATAAAAAATCAATCAAGAGCACTATCTAGTGATGAGAGGTAAACTTCTAAACCTTGTTTGTTTTAGCTTCAACAAATCAAGACAATTTGAATACTAATAAAGTATTGAGAAACGGTTGGTCACAAGCTTTTGATTTCAGACCTTGTTGAGGATATGACGTCATATCTTTGACGCCAGTAAGGTTCATCTTTGTGTCCATTTTGTGTTCACTTAAAACGCAAAAAGTGGGAGTTCAACAAAGATCATGCAATTTTAGTCACCGTGAAAACGACGCAGTCCAAATTCAACCAAGTTTAACCAATGATAAAAGCGGTATTCAGAATAAACAGACGATTTTCAATATTTTGATCAAATCACTCTGACATAAAGACAAAGTTTATAAAAAGTTAAAGTATCAAACGAGTTTTTTGGATTAGTTTTTGTCGTACATTATAAAAAAATATGAATTTTTAGTTAAAAGCTATCAAATTTTTGATTTGTTTGTGTGAACCAGGTACTGCATCTGGCTAACCACACCAACGTAGAGCAACGCTTCTTGAGTTCTTATCGCAAGATCAGGCTGGGTCACCGCAACGGGTAGACTACCTGGTCGCAATGAGAAATGAGCGTAAAGTGTCTTTCCCAAGGACACAACAGCACATTATCAGTTCTAGCCAGGGGTCAGCAACATTTCGATCACTAGCCCAACGCTCTACCACTGAGCTATTGCCGTTGCCTTATCGCAAATAATACGGCAAAAATCATCGTTAAAAAATTGTATTACTTCAATTATTTACACAAAACTGTAAGAATATTTCAAACTTGTAAGATTTTAAGTGAGTTTTCGGTTTTTTTAGATAAAATTTTTATTTAAGTCAAAGAAATTGAACTTTGAATGTCTTTTTTGATCAAACTACTCTTATGTAAACAAAAAACTTACAAAAATTTAAAATTTTTGACCAACGCTTTTCATTGTTACGTTACAGTTTTTGCTCACGACAGAGAAATTACAAGGACTGAAGAGAATTTATTGAATTTGTTCCCATAAAAAAAACAATATTAATTGATAAAAAACAAAATTTTAGAGAATTATTAATTAATTGAATCATATTCATTTTTTAGTATACAATTACTTTTTCACAAGTTTACCTTTATGTAAACACGATTACTCAAAAAACTCGAAAAATGTTGTTGAAAACAAATTGTATAACGTTGAAATATCCTCTAAACAAATTACCACAAACAAGAAAATCGTTACAATATTTAAGAATTTAGAAACTATTTGGTAAAAAGTACATGTTTCAGGTAAATTTACAACCGAGATTATGAAAAAAGGTTTAATTTTGAACGATTCTCCGGAATAACTATAAAAACTATTGGTTTCAAATAAGACTTCAAGGTAAATTTTTGAAATGTTTTACAAAATTATCACCATGTTGAATATTCCAATAAAATATATGATGAGCGGAGTTTGAATTCAACCGATTCCAAAAAAAAAGTCTTTGACAGCGTAGCTCAGAGTGAGTATCATAACATAATACTCGTCAAAAATAAAGGTTTAAGACCCTACAGTCTGTTTTACCCGTAATCGCGATCATCAAGATGTCTTAAGTTTAGGCAATTTTTTTTTTGATTAAAACTCTTATTCAAATCAAAGAAAATGCAGTATTTGAATGACTATGATCAAACATTTCTCTTAAAAACATGAAAACAGTTAAAAATTTTACTATTTTAGGTAAAAAGTAATAACCATCATGAAGAAACCCAAGATTTCGATCAAATTATCGGCACACAAAGAAAAAAATTATTGAAAAGTTCAGGTTTTAGGTGAATTTTTGGGTTTATGTACGTTAAAATTTTCACTCAAGGCAAATAAATCGCAACGGTGTAAGATATTTTAATGAATTTACCCCAATAAAACTAGATCAAGTAATAAAAAACACACTTTTTTTAGAAAAATTTTGATTAAAAGTTTTCAAATAATGTTCGCTTTAAGGTTGAATTATCGCTTTAATCAAAGAAATTGTAAGATTTTGATTTCTGCAAAAAAACATTTTGACGCAAACAAGAAAATCGCAAAAACTAACGTAAATTTTACAACTTGAAACTACAAGGCAAGGTGTAATATCGAATAATACCAAAAAAATAGCAAAAGTTCTTGTTTTAACTCAAGATAGAGTGTAGTTGAATAAAATTTTACGGTATTTTAGTAAAAAAATCAGTGTAAAACTAAAAAAAAATTTAAGATGTTAGGTAAACGTTTTAGTTTTGTAGTACAAAAAGGATTATTTTTACTGAAATTTTCAATTTAAAATGACGAAACGTAAGATTTTTTACAAAATTATCACTACGACCACAAAAAAGTCGAGATTTATTGACTAAAATTAATAAACATTATCTATTTCGGTCAAATTTTATGGTATTTTAGTAAAAAAAATCAGTGTAAAACTAAAAAATTGTTTAAAAATGTAAAATGTTAGGTAAGCGTTTTAGTTTCATAGTACAAAAAAGTTCATTTTTACTGAAACTTTCAATTTAAAATGATGAAATGTAAGATTTTTTACAAAATTATCGCTACGACCACAAAAAAGTCGAGATTTATTGACTAAAATTAATATATATTATCTATTTTGGTTAAATTTTATTGCTTTTTAGTAAAAAGATCAGTGTAAAACTAAAAAAATTTAAAATGTTAGGTAAACGTTTTAGTTTTGTAGTTCAAAAAACATTATTTTTACTGAAATTTTCAATTTAAAATGACAAAACGTAACTTTTTTTACAAAATTATCGCTACGACAACAAACAATTTGACTAAAATTAATAAACTTAATCTATTTTGTTTAATTTCATAGCATTTTAGTAAAAAAATCAGTGTAAAACTAAAAAGCTGTTAAAAAATTTAAGATGTTAGGTAAACGTTTTTTGTTTCTAGGTAGAAAAAAATATTATTTTTAATTAAAATTTCAATTTAAAATGAAGAAATGCAAGATTTTGAGTGTTTTTTGCAAAACTATGGCTACGAAAACAAAGAAGTTCAGACTTTTTGATTAAAATAATAAACATTATGTTTTTTGAGTAAGCGATTTACTAGACATTTTATTACTTTGGAACATTTTCTATCAAATTTAAGGTCTGAGAAAATTGCTTGAGTAAAAATTGTTAAAAAATTACCGTTTTTAAGGAAAACATGCAATTCAAAACAAATAAACCGAAAGAATTTAAGTTATTTTTTCACAAAAAGACTTACTTTAAAACGTGGAAATCAGTAAAAAATTACTATGTTAAACAGATTTAATGCGATTTATGGTAAAAACTTCATTCAAGACAAAGGAATCATACAATTTTAAGATAGCTTTGACATAATTATTCTTCACAAATGCAAGAAAGTTAATCAAAGGTTACGATTTATTAGAATGTTTTTGTTTAAAGTAGAAAAAATAGCTGCTTTTTACGTTAAAACAATTATACAAGTCTTAGAAACTTGAACTGAAACAATAACAACAATAATTAACTCTTCAGATTTTGCATATTTGTGTGTCTAACGTCTAAAATACCGATACTTTGAAACTTACAGAAGGATCTACATGTTGCTTTTTAATATCTTTGAACTTCGACTTTGTTTAACACGTTATCAAGTAAAAAATCAAATTTGAGAGAAATGCGAGAATGGGTTTTTCTTGCAAATTTTACGATACGAAATTTCAAGTAACAAGCATCTATAATATGGAAAATACGGACATATTAGAGCAAATCATGTGTTTTGACCGCAAGGATGTGTCGCTCAAATTTGATTTTTTACTTGATAACGTGTTAAACAAAGTCGAAGTTCAAAGATATTAAAAAGCAACATGTAGATCCTTCTGTAAGTTTCAAAGTATCGGTATTTTAGACGTTAGACACACAAATATGCAAAATCTGAAGAGTTAATTATTGTTGTTATTGTTTCAGTTCAAGTTTCTAAGACTTGTATAATTGTTTTAACGTAAAAAGCAGCTATTTTTTCTACTTTAAACAAAAACATTCTAATAAATCGTAACCTTTGATTAACTTTCTTGCATTTGTGAAGAATAATTATGTCAAAGCTATCTTAAAATTGTATGATTCCTTTGTCTTGAATGAAGTTTTTACCATAAATCGCATTAAATCTGTTTAACATAGTAATTTTTTACTGATTTCCACGTTTTAAAGTAAGTCTTTTTGTGAAAAAATAACTTAAATTCTTTCGGTTTATTTGTTTTGAATTGCATGTTTTCCTTAAAAACGGTAATTTTTTAACAATTTTTACTCAAGCAATTTTCTCAGACCTTAAATTTGATAGAAAATGTTCCAAAGTAATAAAATGTCTAGTAAATCGCTTACTCAAAAAACATAATGTTTATTATTTTAATCAAAAAGTCTGAACTTCTTTGTTTTCGTAGCCATAGTTTTGCAAAAAACACTCAAAATCTTGCATTTCTTCATTTTAAATTGAAATTTTAATTAAAAATAATATTTTTTTCTACCTAGAAACAAAAAACGTTTACCTAACATCTTAAATTTTTTAACAGCTTTTTAGTTTTACACTGATTTTTTTACTAAAATGCTATGAAATTAAACAAAATAGATTAAGTTTATTAATTTTAGTCAAATTGTTTGTTGTCGTAGCGATAATTTTGTAAAAAAAGTTACGTTTTGTCATTTTAAATTGAAAATTTCAGTAAAAATAATGTTTTTTGAACTACAAAACTAAAACGTTTACCTAACATTTTAAATTTTTTTAGTTTTACACTGATCTTTTTACTAAAAAGCAATAAAATTTAACCAAAATAGATAATATATATTAATTTTAGTCAATAAATCTCGACTTTTTTGTGGTCGTAGCGATAATTTTGTAAAAAATCTTACATTTCATCATTTTAAATTGAAAGTTTCAGTAAAAATGAACTTTTTTGTACTATGAAACTAAAACGCTTACCTAACATTTTACATTTTTAAACAATTTTTTAGTTTTACACTGATTTTTTTTACTAAAATACCATAAAATTTGACCGAAATAGATAATGTTTATTAATTTTAGTCAATAAATCTCGACTTTTTTGTGGTCGTAGTGATAATTTTGTAAAAAATCTTACGTTTCGTCATTTTAAATTGAAAATTTCAGTAAAAATAATCCTTTTTGTACTACAAAACTAAAACGTTTACCTAACATCTTAAATTTTTTTTTAGTTTTACACTGATTTTTTTACTAAAATACCGTAAAATTTTATTCAACTACACTCTATCTTGAGTTAAAACAAGAACTTTTGCTATTTTTTTGGTATTATTCGATATTACACCTTGCCTTGTAGTTTCAAGTTGTAAAATTTACGTTAGTTTTTGCGATTTTCTTGTTTGCGTCAAAATGTTTTTTTGCAGAAATCAAAATCTTACAATTTCTTTGATTAAAGCGATAATTCAACCTTAAAGCGAACATTATTTGAAAACTTTTAATCAAAATTTTTCTAAAAAAAGTGTGTTTTTTATTACTTGATCTAGTTTTATTGGGGTAAATTCATTAAAATATCTTACACCGTTGCGATTTATTTGCCTTGAGTGAAAATTTTAACGTACATAAACCCAAAAATTCACCTAAAACCTGAACTTTTCAATAATTTTTTTCTTTGTGTGCCGATAATTTGATCGAAATCTTGGGTTTCTTCATGATGGTTATTACTTTTTACCTAAAATAGTAAAATTTTTAACTGTTTTCATGTTTTTAAGAGAAATGTTTGATCATAGTCATTCAAATACTGCATTTTCTTTGATTTGAATAAGAGTTTTAATCAAAAAAAAAATTGCCTAAACTTAAGACATCTTGATGATCGCGATTACGGGTAAAACAGACTGTAGGGTCTTAAACCTTTATTTTTGACGAGTATTATGTTATGATACTCACTCTGAGCTACGCTGTCAAAGACTTTTTTTTTGGAATCGGTTGAATTCAAACTCCGCTCATCATATATTTTATTGGAATATTCAACATGGTGATAATTTTGTAAAACATTTCAAAAATTTACCTTGAAGTCTTATTTGAAACCAATAGTTTTTATAGTTATTCCGGAGAATCGTTCAAAATTAAACCTTTTTTCATAATCTCGGTTGTAAATTTACCTGAAACATGTACTTTTTACCAAATAGTTTCTAAATTCTTAAATATTGTAACGATTTTCTTGTTTGTGGTAATTTGTTTAGAGGATATTTCAACGTTATACAATTTGTTTTCAACAACATTTTTCGAGTTTTTTGAGTAATCGTGTTTACATAAAGGTAAACTTGTGAAAAAGTAATTGTATACTAAAAAATGAATATGATTCAATTAATTAATAATTCTCTAAAATTTTGTTTTTTATCAATTAATATTGTTTTTTTTATGGGAACAAATTCAATAAATTCTCTTCAGTCCTTGTAATTTCTCTGTCGTGAGCAAAAACTGTAACGTAACAATGAAAAGCGTTGGTCAAAAATTTTAAATTTTTGTAAGTTTTTTGTTTACATAAGAGTAGTTTGATCAAAAAAGACATTCAAAGTTCAATTTCTTTGACTTAAATAAAAATTTTATCTAAAAAAACCGAAAACTCACTTAAAATCTTACAAGTTTGAAATATTCTTACAGTTTTGTGTAAATAATTGAAGTAATACAATTTTTTAACGATGATTTTTGCCGTATTATTTGCGATAAGGCAACGGCAATAGCTCAGTGGTAGAGCGTTGGGCTAGTGATCGAAATGTTGCTGACCCCTGGCTAGAACTGATAATGTGCTGTTGTGTCCTTGGGAAAGACACTTTACGCTCATTTCTCATTGCGACCAGGTAGTCTACCCGTTGCGGTGACCCAGCCTGATCTTGCGATAAGAACTCAAGAAGCGTTGCTCTACGTTGGTGTGGTTAGCCAGATGCAGTACCTGGTTCACACAAACAAATCAAAAATTTGATAGCTTTTAACTAAAAATTCATATTTTTTTATAATGTACGACAAAAACTAATCCAAAAAACTCGTTTGATACTTTAACTTTTTATAAACTTTGTCTTTATGTCAGAGTGATTTGATCAAAATATTGAAAATCGTCTGTTTATTCTGAATACCGCTTTTATCATTGGTTAAACTTGGTTGAATTTGGACTGCGTCGTTTTCACGGTGACTAAAATTGCATGATCTTTGTTGAACTCCCACTTTTTGCGTTTTAAGTGGACACAAAATGGACACAAAGATGAACCTTACTGGCGTCAAAGATATGACGTCATATCCTCAACAAGGTCTGAAATCAAAAGCTTGTGACCAACCGTTTCTCAATACTTTATTAGTATTCAAATTGTCTTGATTTGTTGAAGCTAAAACAAACAAGGTTTAGAAGTTTACCTCTCATCACTAGATAGTGCTCTTGATTGATTTTTTATCTATATTTTGACTTTGAATGTTACTTCAGACAAAAGCGTGAGGTAAAATGTATTTATTACGTAGTGCTTTGGACTCATCTGCTTCCTTTCTGGTCTGTAGTGTGTTTGGGATATTGAGTTTATCTTTCTATTTTAAGTTCATTGTTTATTATTCGAATTATGCAAAAACAGGCAAGGTCAGGATTTTATCCCTCACCGCTACGTCGTGCTCTTGATTCATGTTCTATTTATGTTGTGATCTCATCGTTTCAAACGTTAGTTCAAACTTAATACTTGAGTATTTTTATCAATTAAGTAATGCTTTTAAGTCGTCCTCTCTTTAGTCTATATCGTGGTTTTACATTTTATGTGTAAGACATATTGTTTCAAAACCATGCGTATAACATATTGTTTCAAAGCCGCGCATAATATTGATAACTTCGACCATATTACCTTGACTTGATGCCTGTTATAACGTTATTCGTTTTGCTGCTTCTATTTGAGTAAAAATATTGTTCGTTTTTTATTGAATTGGTTACAATTGTACTGTTCTGATTGAATTATTGCTCATTTGGTTAAAATTGTATTTTGGTACAAATAAAATGAAACGAATAAAAATAAAATTAATAACCAATCCGAATTTAAATTAAGTACCACAAATTAAAAAAATTAGTTAACTCGACCATAAACTTTTTATTTCTTACATCAATGTCTGAGTTCTCCAACACAAATGTTCTTTGAAGAACAAAAATTCTTTAAAATCGAAATATTACAAGTCTCTCATCAAAATAACTAGAATATGATTCGAATGGTTGAGGTTAAACGAAGCACGTACTGTCAGACTTGCACCGGATTGTAGTGCTCGCAATTCGATTTCAATTTTTTGCTGTGATACGACGTGTCAGTTTAAACTTAAATTTCAGGTGTTTTTATGAAATTGAACATGACACTGGTGGTAACAGCGGCGGGTGCGTTATATCGGTAAGGGACTCTTTTAAATTTTCTGTTACGTTTTTCGCACTCTAATTTCAAAACCGTTCATATACTTCTCTTTTGTGATGTAGTATAGCACCATTTTGAGTAAAGGTTTTCCGACAATAGGTACATACGTTCACTTTGATAGAATGATTATAGCGTTAAAGCTCTCGAGTATGTATCGCAGCGAACAAACTAGCTTGTGACACCAAGGCGATCGGAAATTAAACAAATTGGATTATGTTACGTCATGCAGGCAAACCACACAAAAGCCAAACATAATACCACCTTTCCATATTGACTCACATAATATTCTAGCAGTCGTTGTTGCAATATTTTAATGCAAAAGTCAAAGGATACTATTGGTCAACTTGTATTCGAGTTCGCCATTTTCTTGTTGAAGCGTAATACCGTAGTTATTCAAACTCCAGAATTAATATACAACCATATTTCAGACATATTTCTACGTTATCGACTAAATGTCTTAAAATTTAGTTTTGTTTTCATAATTTTTAATTTTTTTAGATTAAAACTATCGAATTGTTGGAACCATGCAAACTTCAAAGCGATTTTGCGACAGCTAACCACCCGTCCAAAGAACGGTCCACGACCTTTAAAGTTTAGTCCAAATTTTAAACTTTAGACTTTAACTAACCACCTTCGGTATTTCGATTCCCAGGGAAGCCTTACAAGTTTTAGGCTTTAACTAACCGCCTGCGGTAGTTTAAACTTTAGACTCACCGCCTGCGGTGGTTCGGTTTCCAGAACGTCTTACCAATTTTACACTTTAGACTCACCACCTTTGGTGGTATGGTTCCCCGCGATTCCCAGGCAAATGTTTTAAAATTTAAGGTTTTTGCCGCATTCTTCCACTAGAGATTCAGTCCATGACCTGAGGTTGATAGATCTATTTTAGAGCGCTCGTTGAAAGCTTTTGAAAAAATTCGCTTTTAAATTAACAGGAATTTCCACAAAGAGGGGATTCCCGAAAGCTCGCGTACGATCAGACACAGTTAGCGATTCCAATTGAAGTCCTAATTCTAATGCCATTAGTGTAAGCGGATGAAAAGAGTTTTTAAAGGTGAATTCACAACAGACCAGATGGCTCATACCTTTACACTTTAACCTCAAATTTAAAGCTTTTAGACTCACCACCTTCGGTGGTTTGGTTCTTAGGTAAGTTTTACTAAGTTTAGACTCACCACCTTCGGCGGTTCGGTTCTCAGGCAAGTAGTTTTTAAACTTGGTTTGGTAAACTTTAGACTCACCACCTTCAGTGGTTCGATACTTGGGTAAGCCTTACTAATTTTAGACTCACCACCTTCGGTGCTTCGGTTCTCAGGCTAGTATTTTAAACTTAGGACTCACCACCTTCGGTGGTTCGGTTTCCGGGCAAATTTTAGACTCACCACCTTTGGTGGTTCGGTTCTCAGGTAAGTCTTACTTGTTTTAAACCCACCTTTGGTGCTTCGGTTCTTAGATAAGTATTTTTTAAGCTTAAGACTCACCACCTTCGGTGGTTCGGTTCTCAGGCAAACCTAGTCAAATTTTTAAGCTTTAGACTCACCACCTTCGGTGGTTCGATTCCCAGGTAAGCTTTACAAATTTTAGACTTACCACCTTCGGTGGTTCGGTACTTAACTAAGCCTTGCTAATTTTAGACTCACTAAGCTTGAATGGCTTTAACCACATTAGTTCGATTCGAAAACAAACCAAATCTCTAAACGCTAGTAAAGTTGAAATTAGTTTGACTCCAAGACAACATATGCCAAAAATCTAACCCTAAAATCATTGGAATTAAACAAGTTCTGTTGCACCATGCTTGTTCCATATTCGAAGAGTTAACAAAGATTAACAAAAGGTAGTGATTCACAGCTAAACCTTAGATAGGTTAGCTTATGTAAACAGCTGTTTTTTTACGATTTCGACACAGCAGCGAAAATTCAACGCGACAGGAAACGTTTCAAGTTACACGAAGCTTATTCTCATACGTACAAAATAGACTTCATAGCATAAACTAGATAATCTTTTTAGAAACTATCTTCTCAGGTTATTCACTTTTAACCGGCTACTTTGAACTTGAAGCCAGGCAAACCACCTGCGGTGGTCCGGTACTCGAGCAAGACACTAAGGGTCTTTTGACTTGAAACCAGGCACCGGCGGTGGTTCGGTACTCAGGCAGGACCGAGTTTCAAACAATTAGCTAGGGTTAGGGTTAAGAGTACCACAATCCCGCATTGAAACAATGCAGGATTTAATCCCGCATTTCGAAAATCCCGCAATTGGATAACCCCGCATCCCGCAAACCCGCAATCCCGCAAACCCTCCCCATCCCGCAAACCGTATAGTTTTCGTTCACTTTATACTACTGTTGACCACAACGATAATCCAGTTTTGATTTTACTTGCAAAGCATTATTTTATCCAGCGCCGGATTTACCGCATGGCAAGCTGGTAAATTTCAGACACCCCGCTCTTTCTCGCGTGACCTTTTTTTCTGTTTCTTTTTTTAGATCATATTTCTGGAATAAGAAAACTGTAACTCAATGGTCGATTCTTCTCCGTTTGCCTGGGGATCTGCGCTTTGTAAATCCGGCTACCCTGTTTATGTTCGACACATACACTCTAATCACCAAAACTAAGCGATAAATATGCACTATCGCGCCTGCGTTAACAATATTTATTGAACAGCTCCAGCACTGTTCAAAAAAGTTTAAAACAAAGGGAGGAATGAAGTTGCGCGTACAGTCGCTACAAAACTAACACTAAAAAGCCCAGATAAGGAACAGAGTATAAACGAAATTATTAAAGTATCGGGCAGTCTTAGTTTTGGTTGTTGCTTGATTCAATAACGTCTTAGAAAGGTTGGTAACATTCTATTCAACTGTTTCTTAGCAGTAGCTTAATTGTTTTTAACAATCTTAATTTCTCTGTTGAAGGTGACTGCTAAAATCACCAGATGTTTTCAACTAGGATGCTTTTTACAATATTAAATTGATATATATCTTGCCTTTCCACAAAATTTAAGCAACGTTGAATAAAAGCAGTTTTATTACAGATAGCTTGAAAGAATATTTAAATACAGCACAAACGTAACATTACGCTAAGCCTGTAAAATAACACGGCGATAAAATGATCAACAATATTATAGGTATTTCAAAATCTGACAAATTGTGCAGGGGCGCCGTCGCATGTACAACTTTTTTAGGGCCTACTGTCATAACAAGAGAGCTTTTCGATATTATTTCTTAGGCCTAATCTATAGAGGTACCATTAACAGGTAGGAGTACGTTCATAAAGAAAATATTAAATGCCCTTAGCAATTAGCATTCCTCTTCAGCGTGGTCGAGAGGGTAAAGGCGTCGTTTTTACGAAGACTCGGATCGCATGATCATGAGTTGAACCCGCACCCTGGTCACGCTGTTGCGTCCTTGGATAAGACGCTTAACGATAGTTATCTCTATTTGGTGGCTTCGAACAAGCAGCAAATTTACGTGGGAAGAAGTCAAACGTCAATCGGAAAATGGTCAACTACTAAGCGGATGCAGATTCGTCCAAAGCATAGCGCACCATCGCTTTCTCGTGATAGGAGGATACAGATAACCAACCAAAAAATCAAATCAAGTAGTTAAGACGCTGTTTTTTACGGATATTCTTTTAACGCAGGAAAACTCCAAAGCAGATGCGGTTTTGTCCGTTATATAGCGCCACCGTCGTTTCGTGACAGGAGGATAAAGCAGGAACAAATTACCGGAACAACATACAAAACTCAAAATGTCGTTTGACGTTTACCTTATACACCTGCACCCTGAAAGAATTATACTTTAGCATGTTCCTGCGAGAACACGTCAACGCATCATGTCTTTTATATTTCGTCACTGCAGTAAGAGTTCATGAGCTATGAAAAAACGTTGGCGCTGATGCAAAAAACTTGGCATTACCAGCACTTGATCATTTTGCTCACACCCTTTCGACGACTAAGAACGGACATGAGCTAATTACTATAAGTTCAGTTTGGATGAAATTATTACACAAATTCCACCACTATTTGACAAATCTTTGAGCCGAACAGCAGCACTGGAGTTCACCAGGAGGGTATTCGATCTATACTCAAAGTAAAAAGAATAATGACTGAAAACGATACCAATCACAAACAGCACTGATCTTTTGGCGAAGTTAACTATTGAAATACTTTTAGAGTAAAATCAAATCGTATACGTATAGCCAAGTTATTTATTTTATTAAGCATTTTTCTGTTGGTGCTCATGCCGTCAGTAATAACACACAATATGGTAAAACGGCACTTTTCCAATGCTTCCCATACTGCGCTTGTTAGTTCATAAGATGCGATGTTGTTGGTAGCTAACACTAGAGGGCGGGAAAAATTGGACATTATTGATCTAATAAAGAATTGAAGGCAGTGCGTAGCAGCGAAATTAGTTGATGTAGAGTTCCTTTCTGCACCAGTGTCGATAAAACCAACAATTCTGTCCGGACTCGCATGGTAAACAATGTCTTCTTTAACTGTAAAATAAAAGATTTTTATTAAGAACAATGTACTAAGAAAATTAATAATAAGCTATAGACAGTATACAGAGTCTTATAGGCACAATCAAACCTTTGATTAACAGCCTAAGACATACTGTTTCGGAATCGACATACGTCTTTTATTCCTCGTCAGTATAGCTAGGACTACAGGTATGAACATGAGCGTAGAAAGGCAAAAAATCGCAAATTAACCAGATCATGACACAATTTTTTTTTTTCCAAAAAATGTAAAATAACCACAATGCTACAAGAGATAATTCTAATAGTTCAATGCAAAATAATTTCCCATAGCATGCCTTAGACAGCTGTTTCGCCCAATCTCAGGGCTCATCAGTAAGGCTAGCAAGGCCAAAAAGGACAAATATCACCAGTGATAAAAATCTTCAAAAACAAGCATCTTTACCAATTTACCAATCAATGAATAAATCTTTACCGATTACGTTTGTAATAAATAAATCTTTACCCATCATTCAGTCAATTTTAGCCAAAATAGATAAATCTTAGCTGAAAAATCCTTACTCAACAAAACTAGAGCTATTAATTAAATCTTTACCGAATGAAGCTATTGCAATAAATCAAATCGTTACCGACTAAAGTACAAATCTATCGCAGAAGAGCGATAGCCTAGCTAACAAAACAAATGAACCTTGACCAAAAATTTTTACCCAAAGAAACTAAAGCTATAAATTAAACTATTACCGAATGAAGCTATTGCTATAAATTAGATTTTTACCGACTAAAGTACAAATCTTACCTTATTAAAAAGATTTTTAACTAAGATAAAATTAAAAAGATTTTTTACCTAAGATAAAGATTTTTTAACTAAGATAAAATTAAAAAACTAAAAAGATTTTTTAACTAAGATAAAATTAAAAAGATAAATTAAAAAAATTTTTAACTTAGCGCTTTTAGGCAAAAATATTATTCAAAAAACACGCTTCATGAAACAAGCGATAATTTTGCTTGCTCTTCAATATATAAACTTAACAACCTACACACGTCTCAACTTTAACTGCTTCGTTCATCTAAATCTTATTGTTTATCTAATGAGCGAACTTGCAACTCATGTTAGCTTAGAATTTTTACGCGTACTGTACGTTTATCAGATTCTTCTACGCTTAACTATAATTTGAAACTCGAAAGCAGAATAACAATAAGCCTACTATCTAAATGATTCCACCGTAATTGTATCTTTCATTTCATCAACAAAAAGTGCAAAAAATTGCTGGTGCTTGTCCATGTTTAATCCTTCTTTTTCAATTTCCATCAGTACTACGGATACGAGACCTGGTGTCGTTCTGTATACGTTTCTAGTAATAACACAAAAACATTACGTCAAAATAAGCACTTCAGGGTTTTCCCTATGTATTGCAATGTGAACAAACAACGGCTACACAACATTGTCATTTCCGGAGCATAGCTCAACTGGTAAGCGCATCGGTATCGCTTATAGTAAGATTGCCGGATTTATTGTTCAATTTGCAAGATAGGCTATGGACGTGTTTTGGTCTCTGAAGTAGAAACTTTATGCTCACATTGAATTATGGTAATTCGGAATGAAGGAAGAAAATTACAGTCGCAAGTTGGGAAATCCAGTTTGGGATGGTATGAAAAGATTTACGCATTGTGTCAAAATACAGGAATAAAAATAACCCGGGAGAAAATCTGGGAGTCGGTAAAAATCGATACGACTGATAATGTCATATTTTTCGAATTCTTTTGCATGACAGATGAAAAAAAAATCCTAAAACTATAGTATTGTAACAAACCGAATCACACCTTATATATCTTCGACACGAAGTAAATACCAATAAGCTGTGACGCAGTTTATTACAATACTATACAGCATAATTACAGTATATGGGTAACGTACACGAACAGTATATTTACCTATAGCAGTACAGAGTTCCACTACTTGGTGATCGCAAAATACCACTTTCTCTCAACTCGCTGTATGCTTCTTGACTCTTTCTAGCCAGACTAAGGCAGAATCTACAAAAAAATTAAAATCAATGTCACGTTATAAATATTGTAGTTAAGGTAACTAAGTAAACCAACTCGAAGCTTTTCGCAAGCATCACGGAAACAGAATAGTGAAGCAATTATCTAGTAAGCATAACAGGCAGCTATTAGAGACCCAGTAACGACGGTCATCTGTGCGGGCTTACTTCTTACTGTTTGTTGTTGCAAAAATCGCCACCAGATTCTTCCTGGTTCACTAGAGTTTCACGGAGCTATATGGTGAGCAATGTATTTATGTTTCGTGTAAGCATGTATTGTTGCAAAGTTACGTATTTTTATGGTAGCGTTATGCTTTCATTCCCCCCCAAAAAGCTAGTAAACCACACAATGCTTTGCAAATGGCTATGATAAACCACAGTCATCAGTCATCAAATTGGTGTCTGCAGAGAACAAGTCTTTGTAGCAGATTGGTAAGATGCCAAAGGAAATTTTGTCTAGATGATTGATTAAATATAGCATCAGTTGTAATTCATTTTCTAGATGTTTAATCCAGTGGTTTCTATTCTGCCTCATTAATCAAAAATTCTAGTTATGCTTAAATGAATTAGTTTTGAAGAAAGCGATATTATTGATACAATCAATGTGAGGTTCAATCAAATAAAGCAAATTAGAATAATTTGACTTTATCAGTAAAAAACTGCTGCAGTTCGACAACAAACAACATAACAAGCTACCTGCATCAAAAATATCTTCAAAATCTTCTGCATGCTCCTTATCAATCTGTATTTGTTTTGTTTCATCTTCTTAACAAACGGCTTACTTCAGCTTCCAATTCTGTAATGTACGCCTTGTTACGCTAGCAGAAAAAACGTCTAGAAAAGAGATCTCGTGATACCTATCGAGGTACCTCCTAAAAAATTTTTTACAAATAGATTTTTAATGCCTGATTAATGATTGAAATGTCTTCGGTTGCAACCAGGTGCCGTTTTTAAGACATACCGCTTTTAATCGAACGCGGATGAATATTTTAAAATCATACGCTTGAATAATTTTGTTTACTATTAGTGTTGCCGCAAAATAATTCATAAATTTCAACAAAGATATTTTTTATCTTTCTTTGAATGTAAAAATTCAAAATACTATAATTTTAAACTAAATAATTAATCCTGGGTTAGTTTTGGTTAAAAAGTTTGCATATTTAGTGTTTTAGCTTGACTTTTTTTGTGTTAAATTTTAAACGTGGAAACATACTTTGAAGTCACGTGACCGTCGTCACTTGGCAGCTGATCGTTACGAATACAAAATTTTGAAATAATTTCTCATGATTAAATACCGGTATCCTTAAGAATTAATAAAGAAACTATTTCGTGTTAAAAGTCGAAAAGCAAATGAAGAACCGTACCTCGTGAATTACACCATATGTCTGTTAAGCCGCATTTACACGGGCGACTTTTTTGCAACGCAATTCGAAGATTTTTTATGCGTAAAAATCTCTCTCGCTGAGTGGTTACTCACACTAGGCGAGACTCGCTTACCGCGATCGCGTTTGGGAAGAATCGCCGCCGTGTAAGTAACACCTGCGATTTGCGATGCCGATTATATTTTGCGCGACTCGATGCAAGAATCGTTCTCGCTCGTGATCACTTACACGAGGTCGATTTCAACGTCTCGAGAGTCTCAGGGCAAAGTCGCGCTCGTGTAAACAGCAAATCGTATGCAATTTACGAGTCGCCCAGGCATAGCGCAATGCACAAATGCTTTGCGAGTCGCTGGCTGCGATTACCCTAAATTTGCTTCACAAAGTTTTGTGTTCATAGTATAAAATAATCTGTAGTGCTTTTACCGTAATTAATTGTGAGTTCGATACTAAATTTTCTTCATATTAGAACCGCAGAACCAATAATTCTTGTGCATGCTGGCACTGGTCTAGTGCAGATATGGCAGTCATGAGCTGATTGCTGGTAACTGTGAAGCCAATCAAGCAAAACTTTAACCCTTTATAAAATGTATAATAAATTAACCACAGGTAACAGTACCTTAATTGTATTCTGCTTTTATTATCCCTTAAGCACGCTTTTTTATAAGAATCAGTAACCTTTGAGTTAAGGCTGGCTGTTTTTATCTTTTTGCCAACGTTAAGCCTCTGTTGCTCGTAATTGGTTCTTAAAGTTTGAGATCATTGATGTCAATTATGGCAACCATGTTTGTTAATTCCAGTTAATTCCTAGTGCTATGTCTGCTTGTAAACGCCTTTTTGGCTGCTTTTGCAGCATCGTAAAATTGCGGAAAGCGAAAAAGCGAGCACTAATTTCTGTTTGAACGAGAGTCAAAAAGTGTTTTTGTTACCTGCACTGTGCGCAACAGCACTCACTCTATAGTCTCAACTTTGTTGCAATTTTGCTCGCAAATACCAAAAAACCACTCAAGCTTTATTGTTTTTAATCAGAACAGAATTTCGTTTGTTTTTTGATTTGGAATTTATTCTTTTTCGGTTGTTCTTCCTAATTTGTTATTAAATTTTGAGCAAAAATGAGCCTCGTGTTTTTACAAAATTGTTTGTGTATCAAAAAATGTAATCAATTTTGTCATTGCTAATATTCTGACATAGCAAAAACATACGAGTAAGTTAAAAATCTGAAAACCCTACAATAGCTAAGACTATGAATTCTCAATAATGGCGTTTGGACAATATATTTTGGAAATGGAGGTGCTTGTTACAGAAGTCCTCCGTAATACTGTTGACTGCAGGTGCTCCAGCGAAACTCTGGAGCCTTCACCCTGCACGTCTGGGCAAACAATAATTGAAATTCTCCAACTTAAACTGTATTGTTCAGACAAAACAAATAATATGGAACAGCACGGCAAGGCAAAAAACAACTGAAATTTAACCTGAAAATAATGAACTAATAGAGTGCCGTACGAGCGGTCTTCAAAATAAAATACTGTACTTTCGTTTGCCAATTGCTCAAATGAAACGGAATGCCAGAACAGAGGTAACTCGGCCAAAAAGCGCGTAATTTTTAAAACGTTTGCAGCCAATGGCTGCAGGAAATAAAGCGACGTACGCTAACTGAGCAAACTTAACAGCAAGAAGCGGCCGATATCCGAAACTAGAGCGGGGCTACACAAAAAAGGTCAATTGGTGCTGTAACAGTGCTAGCAGTGTAGGCTCACACCCTATGCTCACTCGTTGGGTCCAGCACCTTGTATACAAGTACCATCCACTGGTTTTTGTCAGCTAAAACGTGTTAGCGTTTGCTTTCTTTTCTGACCCGAGATTGCCTGTTAGCCCACCGGCATCTCTTGCGGTTCAAATAACCACATTTAAGTGGAGAAACATAACACCTACCGCACCGCATATTGTAGTTAGACATTAATTTCATGAAAATGCTTTTTCTAAGCAAATCATGTTCTCAATTTCGAGTGGTTTTATGGCGCTTTTTCATTTGAATTATGCCAGGAATGAGTTTTGACTTGAAGTCACTGACGAATTTTTGCACTGTTCATAATAATTCATCCTCCGCACTGGACTTACTGTAATTGCCTAGCGTTTAGCAAATGCATGCGCTGCTTATTTTATTATTGTGGATATTGATGCTTTGTAACAGCTGTGGTTTAGTGGCTCCTTAACAAATTTACGTGAAAACACATTATACAAATGCTATATGGATTTTTTGAATGTTGGTTTAATTAAAAAAGAGCCAGTGCTTCCGTAGCAACAAAAGGCGCCTGGTATCACTTCAGAAGAACTCAAAAAGTAAACCTAAAAATAAAATTTAACAATTAGCATTTCGTATAATATAACAGCACAGATCTACTATAAAATACTTGTGCACTATTAAGGAAATAAACAATATGAATTTGTCAGTCACAGATGTTTGGAGAAAAGGTAATTTCAAAAGTGCTTTTACTGTAGAATTAACTGCGCAAAAATGTTGATAAATTTTATTATTTTATTTCACCAAATTTTATATATAACCAAACAAGAAACACAATCAGAGATGGGTTGCAGAGGAAAAAAACCAAGACCTAAAGGGTAAATGACAGAATTTTATCATAAATTATGAGCATTAATGCCCGCTTGACTCTGCTCTATCCAAGCTAACGCAGAATGATACAGAGTAAATAAGCTTTTCGAGTAATTTCAAGCTTTTAGTGCTTTGTCTTTCACTTTGCATTTTCATCGCAAGTTTTAACGAAATTAGCTGCTTGATTGTATTCCCTGTATTTCGTTTTACGCTTGCGTTGGCTTCATACAATTTTGTTTTCAAAATTTCGAAGTGTGATTGTTTCAAATGCAAAAGCTGACAAGCGGCGCATTTAAAGTGCTTTTGCAGGACTTGGCTTTTGCAAATTCAAAACCAGCAAGCCGCGCTTAGAAACTATCTCGCACCGTGTAAGTGAACCAGTGCGATAGCGACTTTTCCGCCGACTCGATTTTGCGAGAATCACTGGCACGCAGTCTCAACGTGTAAGTGACTTCTGCGAGTTGCAATCGTATGCGAGCATCGCGTTAAAATCTCTCCCGTGTGTGTGACTGTTGCGATTTGATTTTTTGGGGGGCGTGTCTGGCGATATCGCGCAGACAAAATCTCAGGTAATCTTGCGCTGTGTAAGTGACCTACGCGATTTGAAAAAGAAAAAAGGCAAAATGTCGATTCTCGCAGCTAAAAGTCGCCCGTGTAAATGCGGCTTTATGATGACAGTCTACCCACAAAAAGTAGCCTAATACAATAACTGCTTTGAGAAATACCGATAAGCTTTCACTCCTCGAAACTAACTAGCCTAGCCCTAGCTCGTTGGCTTATCAACTCTCGAATGTCTGTTCTGCCACACTTAAGCATTTGAAACAATCACCGGAGTTAAGCCAACAAATAACCCAAAATAAGAGATGACTCTCATGAAATTGTGAAAAGGAGAACAGTTTATTTATGCCATATTTTGCAATATTTCCGAAAGTGTAGGCCAATTGCTATACGTTGAAACTTCGCAGTAAACTAGTGTAGTCTTAAAACATTGTAGCTGAATGGTTTATTAGAATTGACGATGTGCTTTTGTTTGATTGGAATAAACGTTATGGGCTGATGACCGGTATAACCATAGCTACTGACTGCCGTAGGCTATCGATATTCTTCGAAGCTTATATCTTTTACTCAAATGTCATGAACAAAAATACAGACTAGTTTACTTCAAACACTATTCATAACTTTGCAAGCACATAATTAGCCCTTTAACCGATCTATGTCGGCACGCACGCCAATGGCCAGTATCAGAGAAAACCAGAAGCGTGGGGCCTGCAGTGAAGCGTGACCGAGCAGAGAATAAAATAAGCGCATTTGCGGAGTTTTGGATCATCTAGTTTTATGGCATTGGCCAGACATAATCAGAGTACCGGCAGGCTAATATAAGAAAAAGATAAAATATGCCAAACTTGGCAATGCCATATTGGACAATTAGCCCTTAAATGGACCTTCAAACTGTACTTTAAATCCTCACAATGAATTGGTATCACAGAAAAGTAGAAGAGTAAAACCAATGGAATTACTGCAACATTTAACACGTTGAAGTACTTGAGCTTAATGGCTTTGTTAGATTTAAGCTGTATAGCCGAGTATAGTTACTCAACTCTCGCTGATGACGTTGAAAAAATCTTCTAGCTCTTCAAAGTTTTTGAACAATTTTATTATGAAAGCTTTCGTGCAGAATAATGGATGTAATACAATATACTGTACCATATTTAATATGTTGGTTGTTGGGTAGCACTGCTAAATAGCGTTCTCAGAATTAGAATAGTTGTAAAATGCGTGCTTATTTTGGCCATGGATAGTGTTAAGTTTGGCTGATGTAACAAAGTCGCTGTCATTTGTCATTTCATAATAACGAGAAAAGCTGTTAAAACTCCTCATAACTTTTTGATTGACGTTACTTGATTATTTTGATAACTTTTTGAGACCTTTAAACATTGAGAGCGAAACACCTCCGGGCTGTTAAAATGAACTAAAAAAAGCGCAATGTGCAAAAGAAGTAGATGATTTTCGGTAAATAGTTGTTCGACTTTAACATTACCCCTAGTGTTTTGGAAAGCATAGAGTTGAGTAAATTATTATAAGTTTTCAATGTGAAGTCATCGTAAAGTTAGACTCGTAATATCACTCGTAATTTATAAGAATTTTATTTTTGTTTCTAAATTTTGTTTGTGTACCTATCTCTTTCCATGCTAATTGCTGAGACAGGCATTGTTTTATTTACAGGGTTGCCACAGAAACTTCAAAATCAAATTCCAGGACTTTCCAGGACTATTTTAGGTCATTTTCAAGGACTGTTTAAGTTTTTTTTACAGGTTTTTAAATTCAATTTTGACAACTACTCTTTCATGCACCTTTTTTTTGTACTTGTAATTGGCAAAAAATTTTGATGTAACGCACTTGCATTCCAAGTACTGACTACTAGCCAGATGCAAAGCCAGAAATTTGCAATGGAAGGGCTGTGGTTTTGGGTTGAGGGCGGAGCCCCTGGTGGCCGGAAGCCATTGGGTGTCTGGGGGCAAAGCCCCCAGCCCTCGAAGATTTGGAAATTTTTTTGCAATAATAACTTGATTTTAGGCCTTGTTTGGTAAAAATTATTTCTTATAAAATCTGAAATTGAAATTAGCACTGCAAAAACATGATTAAACTGGTTGCAGAAATGGGCTACAGTATTTGGGTGATGGCTAGAGCTCGACCAATATGACTTTTTCAGGCCGATACCGATATATTAACTTGCTAACTACCAAATTTTGACTCTATTTTTCACTTAACTTGATACTAAAAGCTTCAATAATCCTCCTCTAAAGACCAGAGGTGGAGTCCTCGAGGACGTCCTTGGCCTCGAGGACAGATTTTGAAGTCCTTGGCCTCGAGACCTCAAGTCCTCGAAAATTGGTCTGTCCTCGGCTCGAGGACAGCAGTATTTTTTGAATTGTTGAAATTTTGTGTATCGCTTGAAAAATTTTTTAGAAAACGTTTTTTTGTGGAGATCGCTTGAAAAATTTTTGTGAAGACCTTTTTTTTTTTTTTTTTTTGGAGAGCACTTGCGCTTGTGTCCTTGGCCTCGAGCATTCCTGTCCTTGGCCTCGAGAGTGTCTGTCCTCGGAAAGGCTGTCCTTGGCCTTGGATTTTTTTTGTGTCCTTGGCCTCGAGCCTTGTGTCCTCGACTCCACCTCTGCTAAAGACTATCGCAAACATAATTTATACTAAGCAAATAGAACCCATGATCACTCGTGCTTGCTCTAAAAGTTAAACAGTTTAAGGTAATTGCGCTAAGCCGATATTTTACCGACGACACATAGCCAATTCGATAAACCAGCTCGGCCCTGATATTGGTCGAACTCTAGTGATGGGTAATGGTGAAACTTCAGTCCTAGCGTTATTTCCAGCCAGTAAACCATATCATTTGAAACATAGCTTATTTGCATGCCATCGTGCAAACAAAAAAACGCTATCCTAGCTCTAACCCCAACCTTAAACTTAACTCAAACTGTGACCATAGCTCTAATTAACCCTAACGTTAATCATAACCTAACCATTAAATATAAACCCCACTAACCACTAACGATAATAATTTAAAAAATTAAGAGTATTTGAGCAAATGAGCACGCACTCTTGCTCTCTTAGCAGAGTTCATTTGCACGCTTAACTGTACAATACATAGACAGTTAGACACTTTCTCTGAAAAAACTCACTAGTATTAATCCAAATCGTCTGTATTTTATAACCCTAGATAAAGATATAGTTTGGGAGGAGGAGCTCATGAAACAAAATTTACCTGAATCGATTGGTAATTGACAGAATTAAGCACTAAATAGACCCATTTTACAAAGCCTACGTTAAGCATTTTGCATCAAGCAATTGCAATGATTGTTTATTTTGAGCTATTTTTAGTTACTTGTTACTGGTTTCATTTTTGATCAATATTAGCCCTTCCCCAAAATCAAGTTCCAAAAGTGGCTTCAAATTACTTTAGTGTCCATATTACTGCAAAAAACTGCCTCAGAAGTACAGTATACTACGAAAAAAGTTGTGTTTTATTGTGCATTTTGGTCAACGAGTCAACGGGAAGCTTATAGCCCGCTACGCTACTGTTACTAGCACAAACACTGCTACTTGAACCACGAATTTACTCTTCCTGATAATATTCAATCATTTATGTACACTGTACAGCAAATTTTGGCATTTTGTTGGTCGAGCAGTAATGCGTTCGTTTCTGGAGCAGGAAGTCTGAGGTTCAAATCTCGATCCGGTCAAATCGAACAAAGTGTTGCCAATGGCTTGCACCGCTGCAAAATTTCTTCGAAAAGAGCTGCGTTGCCTGGGCGCAATGACGCAGAGATGGGGCCCGCCAACTCGTTACATGCTTCTGCGCATTGTTGAGAGCATAATGAAAGATTTGATTTAACAATTAAGTTCTCATTTGCACTCTAACGCACAAGTAAAAACTGCTGAAAAAGAATAAGGGAACAAAGAGCAGAGAAATGGGCGCTCATATTAAAGTTAGGGTTAGAGCAAGGGTTACCGCTTGGGTTAGATTTAGGGTTAGAATAGCAATTTTTTGTTTGTGCGCACAAATAAACTCTGTCTTTCAACAATACAATCGAGCTTTTTGAACAAACTTCACAATGCGAATTATTTCAACAATGGCTTTGCACAATTACCAGATTACAAGGTACCAGTTATTATAAAAAACAACTTCACATTCTGTCTTGGTAAATCACGGGAAAACGTTGTAAACATTTTCCAGGACTTTCCAGGGCTTAAAAACAAAATTCAAGGACTTTCCAGAACAGCAAAAAAAATTCAGGACTTTTCCAGGATGTGGCAACCCTGTATTTAGTTCTTACATTTTGAGAAAAATTTGTCGAACTGTTCATACATGCACTGGTAAAAAATTCGTCTTTAAAAAAATATTGCAGTGGGCTAGTTAAGGTGTAGATTTGATATTTCGGATAGTGTGTCAAATTTCTGGTCAAGATAATATAAGTTGCAAAATCTAAACATCATATTGGCATTTTCAGATCAAAAGTTTTTATTTCTGTGTTTCAATCGTAGAAAAGGTTATTGTTGAAATAGTTGTTTTAACGAGGGTTTTATTTGTAACCGCAATTTTAACAATTGCGCTGCTAAGCGAAAATTCAACTAATTCCTTAAAATTTGAAACGAGATCTGATACATATTTATAGATGCCCTTTCTAGACATTTAAATTTTAGAAGCCGTTTAACACAAACTTGACTAAGGTAATGTAACAATATGAAATTCGAAAGCGATGTATTTTTCAGATGTGATTATCAACAACTATAAACACGCTTAACGCAATTGTGAAGTTCTTTAGTTCAGTAAGTTGAATACTTTCGCCAAGTCCCCGGATATCGCTTGCGATGTCATATTCTAGTTTGTACTAGCCAGCGGGCTGCTGCCCCCGACGGATTTAGAAAGCTCTTTAATTTTTCATGCAGAGCGATTTAAACTTTAACATTTAAAAAGAGGGAGCAGAAAGATTAAAATATTGTATCTGTAAGCAAAGGTGCAGTTAAAGCCAGCTACAGTGCGTCGCCGGATTGCCTTAGGTTTTTGAGCCCGAGCAGTAGGCTACACTTGTTGTGATTACTGCTTGGCAGTCTGCCTGAAGAGTGCAATAAGTGTGGTTAGGCAATAGCATTTTTCGTAGGAACAAACCATGTCAATTGAATCCAAACCGGAACTGTTAAAAGGGCTTACTAATAAACATCTATATAACGCAATCGCGTGTAGTTTATGAAGGATTATCAAAGGCAGTGCTGCCGTCGAGGGTAAGCTCAACCTACTTCCTCTATCTGTTATTCTTCAGGTAAGCCAATAGTACAGTCAGTATCAACCTAAGGTGGCAGAAAGTGCAACAAAATTTTTTGACAATTTATGATTTGCTGCAAGCCTGAAGCCTATCCACTTGTTACTGGATAGATCCTTCACACTACTTTGTGGCGCAGCCAGGGTGGGAGATAAACCACCACTTTTTCCTTTAGCCAAGTGACTTGGAAAATTTAACCCAAAACTGCAGCGTTCAAACGCGTTTTAGATTTGATCTTTAAGCAAGAGGGGGATTGAAGGTGCTGGGCAATTCAATTCTTTAACTGGCTTCCAAATCTTGGCACTTTAGTTCTTCCAAACGGCTCTAAAAACAAGCAAAATATGATCCAAATAGCGTCAACATTGTTATTTTTCTCGAAAAATCAGAAAAAAATGGACGTTTTTGATGCACTTGGGTTGCACTAGTCTGTTTAGCACAATGTCCAATTGACGCATTTTTGGAGTGAAAAAATCATGGTTTAATACCCTCGTTCCCCAGCAAAATTCTGGTTACGCGCCTGCCGTTATTTACTGTTTAAAATCTGTCGTTCTCAACCTTTTTTGGCTACAGAGCTGAATATTTATCCTAGAGTTTGATAGGAGCCGTATGCATATAACCCAATTTTTTAGACGAAGACCAAACCTAAAAAAGGTCTTCGCCGTTTCGTTGAAGTATTTTTCGGTCAATTTTGAGCGATGACAAAGAAGTTTTAGCGATAAAATAGAAGTGCTCGCCATTTTGTAGTGCCGATTTTTGGCCAAAATTTGGAATTGACTAGGAATAATTTTCATGAAGTTGGTGAGAACCACAATGATTGGTACAAGTTATGAAATTGATTTTTCATTTTTTTCTGTCTTATTTTGTACTTTTATGGTTAATTAGCCAATTAGCGTTAGCGAAGCTAATTTTTGCGTTAGCTGTGCCCACTTATGCTTGTAGCTAGAATTTCACAAGCTCTAAATACAAAATTAAAAAGCTCGTATAATTAAATATCAAAAACTGCACGAATAGCAAAAATGCGAACGAGAACATACAGAAGATGCTGCAACACAACAAAGCAAGAAATAAAACGGTAAAGAACTGAGAAAAATAAAAAATGTGACTCTAGTTTAAAAAATGGCATAAAATTGCAAGCATTCCTCGAAGAAAAATTTTGCAGTCTTCAAGCCCAAAGCGTGTTGAAGAAGGCACAATGAGTTTTGCATTACTATAGCCCAAAACAGAAAATGAGAAAGTGAAATTACATACAAAACCTGCTGCAATTTAGAGGCCTCAAATTCAAATGCAGCTCTAATGCCCATAATTATAATCAGTGTTTCACCTTTACTTCATAATGCCAACTATACCGTTTGCCCAAATACAATTAGTTGCATACAGTTACAACATTGTATTTCCTCAACAATGTTCGAAATGAAAAAAATAACTAAAACTGATAAGAAACAAGAATCAAAAATATGGAGTTAGAATTGCTTGTCCTCATATTCCCCCCCCAAAAAAAAAACAACTAAGTTTAAATTCTTTGAGTATCATAGCGTTCACGAATCGATGCAATGAAAGAATAGAATCATTTTACTTTGAAGTCAAATTGGCATTGAAGAGACAAAAAAATTGACATTGAAGAGACAAAAAAACTTTGAAAAGTTCAAAAATATCAACAAAGAGAAAATGGCCTGCCATAATTGTTATTGCATCTTCATTTACCAAGTTGCATTGGCTAGGAGACAGCGAAGAAGTGACCGACCATTCACTTTTCAAGTCAAGCTGCCGCTTGTTCACCCAATTACCAAACACGGTGGAGGCTTTACACTGCTCCTTTCTATTGCTAAACGTCAAGAAGGAAAGCTGTAAATACTAATTTTTGTGATCTTTGGTTTGGCTCCGTAGAAAATCGAACCCTGGTCTACCGTTTCAGAAGCATAAGTATCGTACGTTCAGTGAAAAATCGTGGACAGAAAATTACAAATAAAGTCACTTTTCAAGTACGTTCTGGTAGTGCAAACATGGTCAATAAAGCAAACTAGATAACTCAAACTCGGGACTAGAAACAACGTTGTTCTCGACAAAAGTTTTAAATATCTTACAATGTTTTGTAAGTTGCACTTAACTGATAAACAATGGGATAAAATTTGAGGTACGCGCTTAACAATGATAATGCTCATTGGTTTTTGACATATTAAGGCCCTAACGCACCCTTGACATTGTAAAAATAATTGAGTCAAGATATATATCGAGAAATCGCTATCCAGTTTGCACACAAAAAACGAGCATTTAACCTTATTTACTTATGAAGAAAAACACAAAAATTATCTATTCTATGACGTACTCAGTGGAGTTTTCAAATGATTTTACATTGGTTTTCAATGGATTGAATATTTACAATCGCTTAGGAAAAAAATTAAGCTTTTCAAGTTGCTCATAATTGCAGGGAATAGTGGCGTGGTGCATTAGTGATATTTGCGCAAAATTATATTTAAGTTTCTGAGTGAAAAGAAAGAGTAAGCTTAGTGTAAAAGTGCAATTAGCCGCCAAAATCTACGTTATGATGAATAGGCTCGGAAAACGACCAACAAGCTGACAAACTGTTTATTGTTTAGTAGCCATGAAAGCACAATTAGGGATCGTTGCATAATAATATAAAACTGACAAAGACAAAATGAATAAGGCAAAATAAAACAAAACGTACTTGTTTCCTACTGCAAGCAGTAGCACAGGTACTGTAAGTTTCGACTCCTAATTGCACAGTTACTTTAAGGTAAGCCAACTCTTTCTTTTCGCTCAGAAACTAACAAATAAATTTTGCCGCAAACATCAGAAATGCACCATGCGACAGTAAACAACCTTCGTAAAGCTTAATCTATTCTCCGCAGGGATTTGAAAAATCCATTCCAATAAAAATAAAAGTGAAATCATTCAAAAAATCCAGTTGTGTCATAGACCAAATATAATTTTTGCGTTTTTATTCAAAACTAAATCAAAAAGAAAGCTCGTTTTTTTCTAAAGACTTAAAATATTTTTTACTATTTTTTGTTGTAATTTGGCTAAAGCAGAGTTCGGCTTTAAGGTTCGTTTATAAAAAGCTCGGACGCAAATGCGGCGTTCGCACAGGAATGCTCTCAACAAAACAATGAACTTGGTTATAAAGCACACGACTGCGAATGAAATTTAGATTTTTTTTCGAGTTTCTCGGGAAATTTCTCCCGCTACTTATACCCACCTCGTATTCAGAGAGGGGACCGCTACACTGCATTGAGGCAGTGAGTTGTATATCTCTATGGAATGATTGCGGCCTTTCCTCCTCTGGTCATGCCAAACCCATCACCTAGGTTGTTTCTCATCAATACGATATTTAGCTCCTCTACGAGATCCATTTTTCTGGCTCCTTCTCCACGCATGTTCCAGTTTCAACTGGCAACCAAAACCCTGGCTAAGTTAATCTCACTTTTGATTGATCAGATCTGTCCTTCTCCCTTTCCTGCATCTGTGTACCATTTCCTCACTGGGCGCTTAATCCGACTATCTCTGGTTGAAACTCCTCTTTCCGGCCACTCCCCATCCAGTTTACTACCCTTTAATCCCCAGCCATCAGAAGCACTTCTGACACTCGAAACGCGGCCTTCTTTCCTGATTTCCCATCAAACTCCCCAAATATTTTTATCTCAGAAAATGTATATCCCAATCACCCCAGCTCATACAATTTAATTAAACCAAACGAGCCCGGTAATGATCTGTTTCGTTGAATCATTTTCTCCTGCCTGGACAACATTATGAACAATCCCGACACTTCTCTACCTCTCCATTGGTAGTCGTTCTTACCCATACATTTCGATGGCTCCAGCGTCACCTGCTCCCTCCTGCGAGTGGCGTACACTCCCTGGTATGGACTTGAAAAATCTTTCATTGCCTTTGCGACAAAATTTGAGATACGTCACATTAGGTGGAATTCCCAAAAAATTTGGACTTTTCAACCACTTGAACTAGGCAAGTGAAATTTTAGGAGTCTACGTGTAGGACGAAACATGACATATTGCTGTGATGCTTTGTTGGAGGTTTCCCCAAATGGGCCCTTTGATATTGAAAATTTTTATCACTCAAGCTAACAAATCAAAATTTCAGGCAAGTTAAAAATAAGATGCAACCCAACAAAAATTTGAGTGCCACGTTTTAAGTGGAACCTCGAAATGAGTCCCCAAATTAAAAAAAAAATTAACTACTTCAGGTAAACAAATAAATTTTTTTAGATAAGTTAAAATAAAACGAAGATAAAAGGTGACGAAATTTGCGGGTGCTACGTCGAGAAGACATTGCCAAATGGGGCCCTAAAATGTTTCAAATCTTTTTACTTAAACTAGACAAATTAAATTTCTAGTAGGCTAACGTAAGGGAAAGATAAAACATGACAAAGCTTATGAGGTAGATGTTTTGTCGGAAAATTAGCCCATAAATAAAGCTTTATGAGATTTTTAGTCTTTGTTTTTAAGCTAGATGGCTGAAATTACCAGAATAGGTTGGGATCAAAGAAACGTAAGTCAAACTCGGGGATTCCAAGTTGGGGGATTTTCACGAACCTGGACCTCTAACATTTAAGACATCGAAGTACTTAAGCTTACTGGCATAGATAGATTTAAGCTATTAAATATGGCAGAGTTTTTACAGAACTGTTAACTATGGCGTTGAGAAAAACTTCTTCTTGCACCTTCAGTTTTCGAAGAATTTAATTAAGATAATTTAGTTCTAAATAATGGATGCAATATGTTGGATTGCAATACTAGAATATCACTTCAACCTAAGGAATTTCAATCATAGCAGTCTTAATCGTTTACAAACTGTAAAAACAATGAAAACAGAATAATTTCAATCTACCAACAATTTCACCAACTTTTCGATACGTTATTTGGAGACCCAAAGTACTTCGGATGGTGTACTGTAAATCGCTACAAAATTGCTCAGAATGTAAACAATGAACCTGGTCTTCGTCTTAGCAAATTTGTTTCTTGCCACGAAAATGGTGCAAAAAAAGGTTACGGTAGGCTGCATTTTGCCATTTGAACGAAGAGTTCGTATTACGGAATAGTGAATCCCTCTTGCCTGTTGTTGACAGGAACAAAATAGGGTTCCATTTTGAAATCGCCTGTCGTCATTTGCAACGATTTACTCGAGTTTAAATTGCTTTTTGATGCAATGTAACATGGAGAACATGCAACACATCCATTGTCAGGCATTGTCCTCGTAATAACCGGAATCAAAGCGGCGGTAGGTCCATGCGCGTCATCGGCATAAATAAGATGAGGATTTACGGCGTGTGAGGACACGCTTTTTTCTCCGAATCCCATTGAATTTCGAGAAAGGCCCGAGTTTTCTTTGACCTCTTTTTGTGGCTTGTTTCTCGGTGTCATGACCAATATAGAATGAGAAAAAGATTTCCAGCTTTCCCAAGTTTTCCGTGAACAAACCCAAAACCCTACGAAAATAACATCAGTAATATCAGTCCGTGGTTGATATCAGGGTTTCTTGGAATATTAATAAGACTGGCAATGGCGACCATGCGATGCATACACACGAATTTACAGTTTATTTAACTCGACTACCAAAAGCTCTAAAATTGCACTTTTTCTGATATAAATGCAACAACTTGAGTTTCCTGTTTTGAGGCTACAGCGTACATTGAGGCTTCATTAAAAAAATTGCAAGTCTTTTTTCGTAAAACAACCTACCGAATTCTAATTTCTTGGAAATCGACACAGATTTTACTAAAGTCTCAGCTTATACCTCCAACTACACAATAAACAAAAACAAGCTGTTTTGCATCCTGCATTAAGCTAAGATTTTGCCACCTAGCTTAGGATTTGCATAATTGAATGATACAGCAGCAATGCATAAAACAGGCTAAAAGACAAGATGAGATTGTACGTACACTGAACAGTGAACTTACCAGTAAACACCCCTATGACAAGTTGCATTAAAATGCGAACAAATTGGACGGATGGTTCAGCATGAATAGGAACACCATTTTTCCACAACCTGAAAAAAAATAAGAAAAAGATATACATAATACATCAAAAACGTGTAGAACGAGCTTTGGAACAGAAAAACGGGACGATGTAAAAGGAGTTACGGCTCAATGTTTTTGTTTTTATTGGTGGTCTTTCGCATATTTTTAACGTATTGGTGGTTCTTTTATAGATTGAAAATGACGTAAGTTTAAGTCGAAACATCTCGTATTCAATAACAAATAAAATTTCTATCAAATATGAATCGTTATATCTCGGTAAGTACGAAAATTGATAAAAAGGTTTGCAGTTTTTGAACACACTATTGACCACCTTTCTTTTGGCAACACCTGTTTATCGCAAATTGGACATTTTTCCTTTTCTTTATATATTTATTTCTGTTTTATCTCAAGTTCTTCTTTATCTTTTTTATTTGTTTGACCAAAATAAATCAAACTTTTAGGGATCAAAATTAAAAAACAAAAGGAGGATTAAACTTGACTAAATTTGGGAATGCCACGTGGGAAATTTCCGGCTAAACCCAGATCTTGCGATCAAGGTTTGTGCAAAAACGACGCATTTTCCTCTCGGCCACGCCGCAGCCGACACACTAAGATGTAGTACTTCGCATAGCTGCCGTAATAAGGATATAAATCTAACGCAGTCGCCCAATATATTTTTGCAAAAGCTCAGTCTTATTGCTGTGCAAGTAGCATATTGGCGGCCACACCTCAATGGTAGAGCGTCAGGTTTGCAATCGAAAAGCTGCTGCCTCCCGGTTCGATTCCCGAACTGGTAATGCGTTGTTGTGTCCTTGAGAACGACACTTTACGGTAACTTCCATTGCAGCCAAGCCGTTGTCGTGGTCCAGCCTGACGAAAGACTTGCAAAAACCCGAAAAAAGGTGCTCTGCGTTGGTGCGGTTAGACAATAGCACAGTGCCTGGTTCATACGCGCGAACGAAGCTAACATATCAACAATAATTGGATTTACCTCATATTTTCTAATTCGTAGAAATAGCAACCAATGGTGATCGAGGCAGGAACAATATAGAGAACCGAAAAAATTCCAATTTTTACGATCAGTCGCTCAAGCTTGTCAGTCTTGCTGCCTTTGCTTTGCATATATGACCTGCAAAAAGTGGCATAGTGATGTTTTAAAATACAGTAGACGTAACAACGGAAGCGCGAGCGACCTATTCTCAAGACCATATTCTCATGAAACGCGAACTATTCTTAAGAACAAAAACCTATTTTCAAGAAGCGAGAGCGACCTATTCTCAAGACCATAACCAAGGTTGTTTCTATGTTGGTGTTAGTGTAATGAAGACGACTTACTTTATTCGTAACAAGCTGACAAATCCACCACTGAGGAAAGAGATACCAATAATGAGATAAACTAGCAATGGAACTAGAACAAAACCAACTAAAGCATTGTCATTTTGACGTCCAACATAGCAGAGTCCAGTCAATTCGTCACCGTCAACCTTGAGCAATCAAATTGAAAAAAAATTAATCGTTATTTTATCATTTTCGTCCAGTATAAAATTTAAGAAAAAAATTAATTGACTTTTTGGCAATCATACGTTAATGAAATATTGGTTTGCTAAAGCATGAATTTACGAAGACCTTTATCAGGCTGATAAGAAAAGTGATTACAATTATCGCTAAAGGGCAATCAGGAGCCGAAAACTACTTCAACTCGATACTGTTCGAACTTCAGAGCTCTGTCATTGAATGTCACCTGTCCAAATGCAAGTTTTTCTGACCGCTGTAATAAAGCTGTTTAGGTTTTCAGAATAGATATATCTGTTTTTTAGTTTGTTTTTCATTCACAGAACAATTTTTAAGTGAAACGGTTACATATTTTGTTTAAAAGCCATGTGGATGAACTTGCTTCGGCGAGCTTTGCACTTCGCTTTATTCCACGTTATTGTAGTGCATTTTAACTTTAATTATGATCTTTTGAGCTATTTTAATCGAGATGACACCCACAGTCTTGATAAAATAACTCAAAAGGGCGTAATCATAGTGACCGAAAAGTTACCACTCAACAATTCTAAGTTGTTTATGTTATATAATATTGAGCTGCAAACAAATCACGCTTTTTAACCCATCAAATTAATCACCTAATACCGAAATTCTAACTGCAAGAAGTTCCACTCTCCATTCAAAAGCTGAAAAATCCATCCTCGTTGACGATACTGATTTTGCTACCCGTACTTTATTCGGGGCGAAATGGTGGAACTGCCCACCCATCGGGTCGTAAAAGACGACCAAAGGGTGCCCGTCGTCAGCGGTGGCCACTCTTTGAGTGGGGTGCAAATGGACACCATTCTTTCCCGGCTTTTAAGTCCAACTGGGTTCTATGATGAAGCATTTCTGCAGCACCATCTTCACATTCACAGTAAAGAACCGGGTAGTAAGTAGTAACAACAACAACATACTGATTTTCCAAGAGAAGCTATAACAAAAAACATTAGTTTCTTATTGTTTGGTAGCCCAAAAACGAAACTGTACTCTACCTGTCGAAGAATTAAAATAATAACGATCTTGACCGTGGGAACCGACCAGGCCACCAAGTGGAAATAACTGCTTTTTAATTCAATTGCTTCATGAGACCACTTCATGCCTGCAAACAAAAAGTTCCAAGTCGAAAATATTTCATTAAAATTAGATGGTGATGACCAAAACAACCAGAAGCTGACATCGCAAGAAATATCCGGGGACATCGCGACAGTATCCGACTTTTGCTAAATTTTATTACGCTCTAAAGTAGTGACCCAACTGCGTTAAGAAAACCTTCGAATCAAGTAAAAGAAAGTGTCGGAAATGTTGAGAAGGGATAATTCTGACATGTTTGTTCAGATTTTTGGATTTCCGCCTTTTTCAGCAATATCATGCGAAATCCAAAATGAATCTTTTATTCTCCAAAAATCCAATCCAAACTTTGAAGCTAAACCAAACTTAAACCGACAGCACTACCCTTGACCTTTCTGACATTTTCCCGTCTTGTATAGTAACTAACAACTCTTATTCCGATTTGAGAATGTTACGTTCACATTAAACGTCACACTATATCGAAGGTACTGGCTAGTAGCTATTTAAAACAAAACTCCTAAAAAACATCACACTTTTTAAAACTTTTATGCTCTTCAAAAATGCTCGAATTGTGATCATTTTTAAAATTTGACCCGCCACTGCAATTCTGGCCGCAATTGCCAACAAACGATTTCAATGAAACGTTTTTTTGGTCGTCACCGTGGCGCAACGTATTTTAAACTTTTGCTTGATCTTAATGGTAAACCCGTGGACACACTTGATGAGTCTCATTTGGCGCTCCATCGAAAAAGTTTGAACAACTCAGTTCTAGAGCATTTAGCCGACTGATGTTTCCGAGAAAACTGTAGAAATAGACAATTTTCTTAAAAACTATACAAACTTTCTTTGAAAAAGTTTGGTTGAAATTGCACCGACAAAAAAAACAAAACAAAAAGTAAAAATCAAATCTTCATTGTACTCGCTGTATTGCGTCGAAACGCGTAACGAGTTTTCCAGACTCCACATCCTTATACTTGGGCTACGGAAATACTTTCAAAAGAGTGTAAGTTGAGAAAGTAACCTTGGACCAGTACTTCATAGCTGATAAAATTTCCGGCCCCTTTGAAAATTTTGGTTTTGCATTTACATCGACAGAAAAAAGTGGCTCTGAGTAATTTTTCGAGGGTTGGATTACTACACTTCTTTTGTTGCAAAAAAGGCTAGAAAAGAATGCGCTGTCAGCTTTTATTAGGTCTTGCTGATTAATGCTAATGTCGTACTGCATTAATAATTAGCGCCTGAAATTCCATCTAAATCAGATTTGATTGAACAATTCCTCTTTTACTTTTGACTAACTGGAGCAATCTGACGGTTAGCAGAGAACAAATTGATCAAAAACCCCAAGCAAAAACCTCTTGACTAAGTGTGCTACTTTTTCGTGTTGTTGAACTGTATTTGTTCGGTAAAGCGCCTTTGATCTGCTATCTTGTAGGAAACGGCGCTATACAAATGACTACATTATAATTATATTTTTATTAAAACCCAGAATCTCCCAAATGAGTGTTTTCAAAGACAAAATCCCAAGAAGTTTTGATGCAGCAAAACTTACTTAGAGTGAAGTGCAAAGAAAAAAAATACGGTTTTTGTCTGATCTGCGTTCAAATTTTCCCCAAATTCCGTGCAAGTACCAAAAAATAACCCAAAAAACCCCATAGTGAGTGACCCCGAAAAAAACAAATAAGGGCCCTAAATAATTCCCTAAACCCTAAATGAATGTCCAATAACCCCAGAAGAGCGCTTTTTAATTCTAGCTCCCAAAAAAAAAACAGCAAATCGGATTGATAAATTAAATTCGGGATTGAAAAAACTCTACGTGGTGATGCACGTTGGGGATTTCTCAAAAATTAAAACTTTTAACCGTTTGCACTAAAGCACTAAAATTTTCAAGATAGGTAAATATGAAAGAAACATGAAAAAACTTGGGTTTCAATCAAAAAGGATCCCCACCCCTAGTTTTTTTTTAACTTTTAACCTCTTGAGCTACACAAATGGTATTTTAGAGTTAAATATAAACGAAAAATCATGGTGAAATTTTAGGGGTTACGTTTAAAGCATTTTCCTAAATAGGCCCTCCATTTTTTTGCTCGAACTAGACAAATAAAATTTTCAGACTAGGTGTGTACAAGATATAAATTATGACAAAATTTGGGGTGTTACGTGGGGGAAATTGTATTCCCGCAAGTATTAGGGCATTCTCGTACAAAAAATTCGAATCTTGCTATAAAAGCTATTTATTATCTTCGTACAAATATTAGCATCAAACATTTTTTGTTAACGCAATTTATATTCCTTTTCATGACATAATTAAGCAGATCTTTACTTTGGTGACATAAAAAGATTCATGCTGATGACGGGTCGTCATTTTTTTTTTTTTGAAATCATCAAAATGTTGCAACTCACAAAGTAATAGAAACCATATCCATGATATTGGGATATAAATTTATCTTTCTGACAAGAGGAAGGTTGCTTGACTCGATGACCGTAAGGTCTTTCGTAACTTCCCTGTCGCCTTCTTAAACGAATGCTGATTTCACTACTACTTCGTACTGCTACTGAGCGATGAAATAAATTTGTCTTGTCCTGTCTTCCAATGAGCTAGTTGTGGGTGGAGGTTTGGATTTTAGGAAAGTGGGTCAAATTTCTGGTCAGGATAAGTAACTTACAAAATCCGAATCACATACTGGTATTTTAGCTCAAAAAGTTTTGTTGTAATGTGTGTGGAAATATCTTCTGTTGTTATAGTCACAGCAAAAATAGGTTATTTTAAAATATTTATGTTTTGTGAAAATATTTCTATAAGCGCTACTGTCGAAATAGCCATAGTTTTTGTTTACAATTTTAGTTGGCCTAATCAAATTATTTTTCACACTATGCAGTGTACAACTGTACATATGCTGTTTGAAAAGCCGCCGCAATTTTAAATATTGTGCTGTAAAGCGAAAATTGCTCAGAACTCCTTAAAAATTGGCATGTTGATCTGCCATTTAAGGAGATCGAACTCAAAAATAATCCAGCAAGTTGAAAAGGGAGGCAGAAATCTAGCTTCTCAACAACATGCAATAAAACTAGCCCAATTTGAATCAAACAAGCAAAACAGGGGCAGTTCTCCCAAAGCACTGCCCTGGACTCCATTTTCACTTAATTCGAAATCTCATCAGCAGGGCTGGCATAAACCAAAACACTTGTCAGTGGCAACCCATGTCCAAAACCGATATCTACCTGGCTATTCATGAAACCAACCATTGAAAAAAATTAACCTGGTCAGTTGGATACTGAACAGCTGGATCAAGTAACTGAAATGGAAATGGATAAAGAAAAGGCCCAACTAGATGAAAATTTCAAGTACATTATCAGTAAATAACTGCTAAGACAATGCTCTTAGTTTCGGTTTGCCACAATTTTGGTTTACACCGGCCCTGTTGATGAGTATAGATTTAAACAAAACTTGAGTCCAGAGTAGCACTTTGACGCTCTCCCATTGGTCTTTTTCCAGCCAATCACGTCTCGGCTTTTTCATATAAATGGCCGCTCCTTTTCCTGCGCTCTCCATTCTGACGATTCATCTTGACAAGTGTCAGACGAAAACCTGCTTGGAATGCACGAACATTTTAATCAAAGCAATTCTCAAGTTTTGTACCAGCAATCAACTCTTTTAATATCAGTAGATATTTAAGAGACAAACATTTTGACATAGTTTGGGGGTGCTAATTTTTTTTGCTCTCAGTTGATATTTAAGACAAATATTTTGGCCTAATCTGGGGTGCCAACCTCCCAGCAACCCCAAAAAAACAATTTTATTAACGACATAAGCTAGGAGCAATTGTTTTTGCTCTCAGTTCAGTCAATTGAGACTTCAAACAATAAGTATTGACCCCAGGAACCCCAAAAAATCAATGTTTTTAACAGTTCAACCTAAAGAGCTAACTGTTTTTTGGCTCTCAGTTAATATTTAAGAGACAAATACTTTGACATATTTTGGGGGTGTCATCACCCCAGGAATCCGAAAAAAATCAATGCTTGGCCTTGAACGGTTTAAGTTAGAGTGCTTATTTCTTCTTTTTTTGCTCTAATTGATATTAAGAGATAAATATCAGGACATAGTTTGGGGGTACCATCTCTCGGGGAACCCCCACCTAAATCAATTTTTTGAACAGCTCGAGCAAGAAAGCTAATTGTTTTCTGATATTAATAAATAATTAGGAGATAAATATTTCGACATACTTTTGTGGTGCTACCCGCCTGGACCTTCCAAATGTGCCCGACACCATTTAATTTCTGAATGGCTTAAGCTGGAAAGATGCTTTTGTTAGGTTCAGTCACTATGTGGTTGATAAATGTATTTTGACGTTGTTTGGGATGTCAACCGCCTTGGGGTTAAAACATTTTTTTATTTACTCTCTCAACGGGGAAACAAAAAGCTTTTTTGAAATTCTCATTATTCAACATGCGACAGTCGTTTTACTGGGCATGCTTTGCAAGCTCCCATCTAGTTATTATTTTATTATATCTGTAAATTTAAAGAGTTTCCCACAAGCAAGCAAATGATTGTGGATAGTAGTCGTCATCTCACCAAGTTATATAAATGAATCCGGTGATAGTTACTTTGTTTGAAAAACGTGATTTCAATAAACAAGTTTACCTAATTAAATAAACTACAAGCTATGTTACTTTTTTCCGAAGAACTAAAAAAATAATGTTGAATCTACTACCAATACGTTACACGAATACTCTGCGCCAGTACGTTAACTATTTTGGAAAATTTCGTCATTCTATTTGCTTGGGTAGCTAGCTGTATGTAATCCCGTCGTACAATGAATCAAAGTTTTTAGAGTAAACCACTATCTTAACATGAAAGATTTGTAATAAGTCTTTTGTCAACAAAGGTAGAAAGAAAAAAAAAGATTTTAGATCCACCAGTGCGGTCCAAGTGTCGCTTTGGCGTCAATTTAAATGCTTTGATTTTTTTCTGTCTCAATGACTGACTGCGCTATCGATTGCTAAATGTTTTCTATGATCCTAACGCAAGTGTTGAAATTCTATAGTGAACAAATCGGCTTCTGTCAGATCTAATCACCCAGAAATTGAACACAATTTTTGGAGCCGAAGAAATGGAGTTTATTATCGCTCAACGTTGTAGAATGATATCACCAATATCGATCTAAACTCGTTTTTCTTTTACACGATTCACAGCTTTTCATTAATTTAATATGGCAAAATTTCATATTCAAGAGTTATGCAGTTCTTTTACATTACTTGTGTGTAACTTTTAATTCATCCCAAAATGCATTTTGCCTACTCCAAATTCGAGAAATTTTACAGCAAAATGGTTGGAACGCCGAATGATTCTCGAAACGTCAGCAATAAAAACAGGATGTGCTTTATTATGTTGGTACGTGGATTCCTAATGAGAGTTTCAGAAATATTTGAAACTTTAACGCTCGTTGAAAAAATCAAATTCGGGATCCATGGCTTCTGTATCGTGATCTTCGGGATCAAATTTGGGACCTTCGGCGCCTTAAAACCTTTGTTTACTTGGTTTCATTTTCAAGCGTACAGTATTAGTGTTTTTCAAACGATCATTTGAAAGCTATCCTTCTTTATACTACGCAACCTGTTTACTGTCTACGGAGCTTTGTTCACTAATATACGAGGATTTATGAGCATTTGTTTAAGCTAATGAAAACAGCAACAAAAATTTCAAGTTAAAAGCGAAACTTAAATAGGCGCAGTAACTTGAAAATTAGCGTTAGCGGGCTTCAGCTTTGAAAGCCGATGAAAAATGAGAGTTTTAATGTGTGCGTAATTACAGTAAAAAAAATTTCCTTTTAAGTTTGAAATCAACAGACTCAAATCAACTGTACGCCATAGTCTTCAATATAAAGCTAAAACGTGTGAAACAATTTGGGCCTTCCAAGTTAATTTTGTTGAAAAGAAGTCGAATTTTACAGGCTTTGTTTATCAAAATCTATTACTAACCATCAAAAACCCACTTTTTAAAACTGAATATAAACCGCATTCCTTCATGGGGTTGTTTCTTGGTGTCTCTAAAAGGATATCTTGAGTGAAATCCAACTCAACATAAGTAAAAACTTGGCGAAAATTTTGAACACAGCCTACGTTAAGATTTTTAAAAAGAGACTACGATAAAACCTTATTTCAAATATGATTTCTATGAACAAAAAATCTAGATTCATTTGAACATTTAAAAATATGAAAAGCGCTGGCTCCAACCAACTTCAAAATATTTTGAAGTTGGGGTTGAGTTTCTCAAGTCTGGCTAGAAAAGATTTGGAGTCGGGACAAAACGTTTTGTTAGGTTAATTCTTGCTAGCACTTACGAGCAACGATGGCAGTACGGTACGTTCAAAATTTGAACATGCCGTACTTAAAAAATCTACCGTAAAGTACTAACGTAACCAAAAAAAAATTTTGCATGCGTACCGTATCAACGTACCTTTCGTTGGATGGTACGCTCTAAACGTACCGTACGTAAAAGATACGGTACGGTAAGTAGGTAAAAAAAAAATTGTCAAGGTTTTTTCAAAGATCTCGTTTTCCGCACTTTAAAAATAAATGTTTAATTACATACATATTCCGAAATAGAATTCTCATGAGTATCACTATTGCCAAGTTTGGAGCTTTTCAACTCATGTGGCGTCTTTTGGCCTTAATTCTTAGGAAAGAAAGGGGAGAGGAGAAAATAATCAAAACTCAGAAGTAAGAACAAGTGTCAAAAATAATTTACAGACGCGTAACAATGCATTGTACTAAAACAAGTACGGTACGTAGCTTCGTCTGCGAGTTGCAAACGTCGTTACGTAACCTACTTGCATGGTACGGTACGTTAGTAGGTTTAATACGCACATTCAAACAGCGTACCAACGTTCTGTACCTTCACAAAGAGCGCGTACCGTACAAGCGCACCATACTTATTAGCAAAACTTGAGGCGTACCGACACCGTACTTACGTACCACGTATTGCACCGCCATGCTTGCTTAAAAGGACACTCAATTCAAGTTTTTCACTGTTGACCAAAATTTTGGGAAAAACTTAAAACGCATTCTCACCAAACCTGAACTTTCTACGTCTTTAATCGTTTCGCGTGTTTTTGGCCTAAAGGCTACCAGCACGGAAGCCTAGGGAAGAGCCACCAGAACGGCGGCAACTTAAAACAGGCAATGCCAAAAAAGTTATCCTCCCACAGGATTCGAACCTGCAGTCTTTTTTCGCATTGCTTGTTTTAAGTAGTCGCTGTTCTGGTGGCTCTTCCCTAGGCTCCCGCGCTGGTAGCCTTTAGGACAGAAGCACGCGAAACGATTATGCGTTAAAACTCTGGCCTGCAAACGTCAAAAACATCACAATTAAATTTCCACGTCTTGTTGTTTTAAGATATTGCAGTTCAAAGTTAACAATTTTCCTCTTGCTTCAGTGTTGCCATTTTTCCAGTATTGCGACAAAACATAACTTTTGGAAAGCCTGAATTAACTTGAAAAGTAGCTAATTAACAATTCTCACCCTTTATTTTGTTTTAACAACACCGCCAAAAACACTAATTGGGAGTTACAAACAGGCAGTAACTTTTTGAGATTTTGTTCGTAGTAGGCAACCCAAAATTTATTAGGGGGAAAAAGGCTTTCTAAGGGGAAATCTAAACTATCATATCTTGGGAGCGGAATGTCGTAGAAAGCTCAAATTTGGTGAAACTAGTCGCTAGATTGTCAAAATTTCTTGAAAAAAAACGAGCAAAAAGTTTTTCGACCTGAATGCTCTTTTAAATAAGCACTCAATATGCTTATCTACCTAATTATGTGCTTGTTAAGCAACAAGGTAAAATTTCTTCTAAGCAAATCTTTTAGAATTTCTTTTTGTAGTGCAAAATACCATTTTCAAGGGAGATTCAAGTCAGAAATTTTGCATTCTCTTAAAAGTTGAAAAGTCTAGAAAAACCCTAAAACTATCATCTCCAAATTTAAGCATTCTGCGGTCTTTTATCGCTTTGTAGTAGAGACTAGTGATGTCTATTTTGAAATATCGAATCCTCCAAGAAAACGTTTCTCATTTTGTTTAGACCGGTTCCATTTATGGAAGGAAGAAACTATATCCTTGGAAATTTCTATTAGTGTTTTATTAGTTTTGACTCAAACCTAACCCAAACTTAAATCCTTACTCTAAAACTAGACCCAAACATAACCCTAACCTAAATTCTAACTTAAACCCTAATCTTCAGGTCATGGAAAATACGGAAATGAATATTACTCATTTTCGTTTTACTCTCTTTAACTTAAAATTTTCCGGTGAAATAGTCACATCTTTTTTAGAATCGGTATGATCATACACTTGTAGTGCAGAACAAAACTGCGCATGTTAAAACTTGCAAACTTTTTTAGCGTTATGCATTGATGGATATTTGCAACGATAACGCACTCTGCAGAATTGAGCACTGAAGTGTGTCAGAAAATTGTTTGATTTATGCCGCTTTATTTCGTTAACTTGGTTGGTTACATCAGTATATACTGTACATTAAAATGTCACAAACTGTGAATTTTGTATTTTTTAATTAGTTACTGATAAATTGATATTGTCATTATTGATTGTCATTTCGAAGGTTTGGGAATCGCTATTTTCTGGGTTTGGAATTGTTCTAAAATACCTACTTATTCTGAAATAGACATCTGCTTTCAAGATATCACAGTTCAAAATTACAACTTTTCTCCAAGAAAATTTTATCAGGGTTGTTAATTTAAAACATTTCAAGTGGACCCTTAGATCTGACTTAATTAAGGAGCCCAGCAAATAACCAAAAATAAACTGCAACCAACTAGTAGGTAAATATTATTACGGATCAAATTTAGGTTAATAGTTTTGGAGGCAGCGAAGCTAAAACGAAACAAAACATCTTATAATAAAACAACAATAGAAAATTTAAAACGGGGCAAAATAGCTGAAAAAACAACAAATTCCTTCAATGGCCGGGTCAAAGGTCACTATGACCTAACTTGGCCGCGCTGAGCAAAAAAGTGCAGTCTTTTAGACCACATACAAAGGCTAACAACGTTTGAAGTCCAAATGAAATTCAAGTACAGTTAAAAGGTAATCAAATTAAGAAGTAATTGTGTTTGTGTGCAAACTGCATCCTCTTGAAATTACACTTTAAGCGAAAGTCCAAGAAGAGAATTTGTAACTTTTCTAATTTTGACTGAATATTGCAAAATGGTTTCCATAACTTACAGATATAAATCAGATCACTGGTGCTAGTACCTTAGTATTCCAGTCTACAAGTATCAAATGACTGATTGATTGATTGATCCATATTTATCCTCCACTCATGAGGAAGCGACGGTGGCGCTTTTATTTTGGACAAGTCCTCACCCGCTTAAGAGTTGACCATTTTCCAAGTTTTCCGGTTGACGTTTGACTTCTTCCCACGTAAATTTGCTGCTTGTTCGAAGCCATCAAGCAGAGATAATCACCGTAAAGCGCCTTATCTAAGAACGCGACAACGCGACCAAAGTGCAAGTTGAACCCAGATCATGCGATCGGGGTCGTCGTAAAAACGATACCGTTACCCTTTCGGCCATGTTGCCGACGAGCTTATAATGACAAAGCTTATCATGACATGTATGCTGAAAGAGTAAGATATCGTTTCTAGTTTATGACGACCCTGATCTTATAATCTGGGTTAAACCCGCACCCTGGTCGCATCGTTAGGGCCTGGGATAAGGTGCTTTAGGACGACTATCTGTACTTGGTGGCATTGAAAACGCAGCAAATTTACACGCAAAGACAAACGTCATCCGGTAAACTTGCAAAACGGGTACAGATTCGTTCAAAAAGTACCGCTACCGTCGCTTGTTCATGACAAAAGGATCAAGTTAAAGATTTGTCAATCAAACACTAGCGGATGAAGAAGCGGTAAGAATCGGGCTCAAACTCGAAAGGGTAAAGGCAATGGCGTTGCTAACTAAGGATGGTGGAACCCAAAGCGGGATTTCGTGGTGCACCCTTTTCCGGTCCAAAAATAGGTGAACTCCAAAATAAAAATAGAAAAAGAAACAGGTCTTCGCCGCAAAATCAGTGGGTTTTCGGTCCAAATGATAGGGACTAAACAAACTAAAAAAAGAAAGGTATTCACCCCAAAATGGTGACACCCGGGGCAGGCCGCCCCCTCCCCCTAGCGACGCCACTGGGTAAAGGTTCGATTCCATGCCGTTGCAAATTCCGCAAGTGAGTGCAAATCCCTGTGTTGAAAAAATTGAATTTAGGTTCGTCTTGTTTTTAAAAAACAAGATGCATCATACAAACACTAGCGGGTGGAGCAGCGGTACAGAATCGGACTCAAACTTGAAAAGAGCAAAGGTTCGAATTCCTTGCCGTTGCAAATTTCGCATGTGTATATAAACACTTGTGGTCAAACACGTTCTCGTTGTTCTGTCCACATTTATGTTCGTCCAACTTTGATTGCAATCTTTGTTTAATATATTGCTTGATGCTATGTTCTAGGTTTATTACATAAATATGCAAATATGCCAATCGCATACCGATAATTTTTGAATGTGGACATTAGACAATTAATGCAAAACGTGAAATATTGTGAAATGGTTTCTGCTAAACAAACGAATTAATTGAAAACATTCCGGAAAAAAAGACATTTATTGCTAAGAGCTGAACTAATGATATTATCCCAATTTACATAACTTGATCAACAAAAAATATTTCTTTTCAACAAGTTTCAGTCTTCGAATTTCTTTTTAATGAACTCGAACAATTTTACTCGAGCTCAAATTGGAGTTCAGAATTTTTTTGTTTTAGTTCAAGTTCGAGTGCAGAAAAAACATAGATTTTTTTTCAGTTTGCAGCCCGGGTAAAAATATCTGAATATTCCAACCACTGGGTCTATAAAGCTTCATCATGGAAATGAAATTAATAAGTATTAGGTTAGACGGTTGCATGAGAGAAACGTAGCTATAACTTTAACGAATATGAAGACCGAACCAGAACTACAAACTCCAACTTGAACTCGAATAAAACTGTTCATGTTCGCGTTCATTGAAAAGAAATTGAAGCACGTTTTGGAAAAAGTTGCTGATAAGTAACATTCTACAAAAAATAAGTATTTTTGTACTTTTCAAGTTATTTACCAAAAGTATTTTCCCTAACAAAAAAACTTTTAATTTTCAATCATATTTCGGTAATAAGTAGCTAAATGAATGGCACTCGAAAACAAGGCCAAACGAAAGTTAAAAACTTTAAGGTAGTGACTATTTCACCGAAAATTTTCAGCTTAAAGAGAATAAGACGAGAATGAGAAATATTCATCCGCACTTTTTTCATTTGCTTTTTTAGGGGTTAAGATTAAGGTTTAGGTTAGGGTTTGGGTTCGATTTGGGAATAGTTTTAGAGTAAGCATTTAAGTTTGTGTTAGATTTGAGTCAGAATTAATAAAAAACTAGATAAAAATTTCCGGTGAAATAAAGCCTTCCAAACTTTAAATGCGATTTTCTCAAACAGCGAAATGCGACTTAAAAACTTTTCAAAGGCTATGTTTTCCTAACTTAGTATGTTCCTACATCGATATTGCTCCTTTTGCTTTTTGTGTTTTTGTGAGTTTGCGTGTGTTTGAAACGAGCTGTTATTTCTATGCATTAATCAATCGAGAAATTACGATTGATATTCTATTATAACAGCTCAACAAACTTCCAACCAAGTTGGACTTTGGTTGTAAGTTGCTCTTGAAATATTGATTTTATGTGTACCAAGATTCCAGTAAAAAGAGTTCAGATGCTTTGTATCAAGTAAGATCATTTTTGGAAGTCAAGCGTTGTAATTGCACCGAGTTACAGGTTTAGATCTTGACGGCAGACAAGTTGTTGTTACAGTATTGAGCAAAGTACGCTACGGTAGAATTAATTTTGCATATCATCTACAAACTTGGCCAATGACCATTAACCATCTTATACGAAACACACTTTTAGATAGTTCAATGTTTGTTTTCGTGGTCGCTACACTGCCACAGATTCCATGTTACAGCTTTAGATAGAGTTGTATTCCTTTTCTTTTTATCAAAATCACCTATTGTAATTTGTTTGAAGAGTTATAGTATTGAAAGAAACTTATACGAATCACAAATGGCACAAATTTTATTGTTTTAGTAAACATGGGAATGAAGAAAATGGCGAAGGGCTTTTCTAAAGGTAAAAAGCGTAAGAAGGGTTCTTAAACGCTTTTTGAACTCAGGAGTCAACTTTGAAAATGGAATAAAAATTTCCGCTGCTTTTGAACTCTTATATAAACATTAATTAACCTACAGACACTTGACTTCTGAAGACATAAACTTTCTTTTGAAAACTATAAATAAGTTTGTCGACTATAAAATTAATGCCACAATGTTTGAAATACCTGCAAAAATTCAGTGATAAACGTGCTTGAAACTTGATTATTGGTTCTGTTATTTCCTTTTTTAATTTTTGTTTGAAAACGTAATGAAAATGAGGGTGTTGAAAAAGTAAAGTGTATTATTGTTGGTTGAATTTTTTAAACGTCTTTTCACATATAAAACTAAAATAATTTTTGTCTGCACTTCAATTCACACAAAAAGTCACCCAGGTAGGTAGAGTGACATCAAAACATGGTAGTTTAATGGTATTATCAGAAATTAGCCAAAGAAAACGCCATTTTAAAAATGCGCTTTGCTCAAAGAAACCCGCTTAGCAAGAAAAATGACCGTAATTACGGGATGAAGATAAACAATTTAAAGCCTAATTTTATCAGATCAAAGCAGTCTAACACCCAAATCATCAAGCTATCATCTGCGAATTGTCGACCAGCGATTTACAATTTTCAAAGCACTTTTTAGTAAGAACGATTCGATGAATCGTTTACTCGTCGAATTTGGTTAAGCCGTCATCGGAAATTTGGGGCTAACTTTTCGGGCCGGACACAGCATTGCTAACAGCTCACTAGCACTGGGGCATTTGATTTCTGGGGTATTTATTTAATTAAAAAGACACGAAGATGGAACTCGCTAACTCATTACACGTTTCGGCATTGGGCAAGTATTGAAAACATAGCTATGATTGGAAATCGATTTATTCTTCGAAGTTGTTGAAATTACATTAAATAGCTTTTGGGCTGCTCTAAATCGAGTTGAATAATTTAACTTGAACCGGCTGAGCAAAACACTTCAGCAAACTTTTTTGCTCCACCAGTTGAGCTAATAAATTTGATTTAATTTATACTCCTGGTGACAACAATTGAGATACCTTAGTACACAATGATGGGCAGATAATTTTAAAATGTACTATTGAAAAGTCACCCCTTTTTAAACCGCACTTCCAAACAATTCAAAAATGTTGAATACGAATTGACCCATAAAATTTAACGTTCTGACGAAACTCAATTTCTGCGACGAAAAAACTTCTATGTTTAGCTCGGTCTCGCTCTATGCTTGTGCCTCCTTTCTGTGGTCCTGTTATAAGCCCAAACTTCTGACCACTAAAAAACTAACTGCAACTAATTACATTTTTAATTTGTAGCTGAAAGTGTAACTTAGATGCACTTTTAGCCAAGTAAATGTAACTATGATTATAGATCATTTTAAAAAGTAACAAGCCCATCACTGCTAGTGAATATCTAAGCATAGCTTATCGAAACGTTGGTTGAAGGTCTTGCCCAAATAGTTAACGCCTAAACTTGACTTAAATTCGCATTTTTGGAGCCAAAAATCAACATGATTTCGCTGCATTTTCAACAAAAAAAAAACAGAATTAAGAATATTTCTGATGGTCAAATCATTCGCAATACGTTTTTAGCAGGGAGCAAAAGAGTTGTTTTATCGTTTCCGAGTTTGGCAAAAACCGGTGCGTAAAATGAATGACTGAATAATTTGTGAATCAACAAACCGTAAAAAGCGTTCGTAATCCAATAAAAGTCTGAGTTATCATCACTTTTAGTCTGTTCGGTGAAATGAGAAAGCCGAAGCTATCAAATTAAAAGAATTTTAAAAGCATTTTTCTCCAGACCCCCGTGGTGTCATCACACCAATCTAATTTGATGCTTTTTTAAATTTTACTTCCTAAAATGACTCACAAGTTGTACGTTTTTGACGATATAAATATATAGGAATGATCATTATTGGAAATGGAATATTAAGTATTGGAACGATATCTAAAATTTAGCTACTGTTGATAAAGTTTCAAAGACGAATCGAATAAAAGTTTTTTTATTAAGATGTGTAAAAAGGCCAAAAATAGGCTTGATCTTAGTTTTTTAAATCATTGCAAGAAACATAAAAAACAAAAGACATAACTCTTTTTTCTACATCCACCCTTTCAGCTTCGTTTCGGGCCACACACCTTAAGTCATTCACCCCGTCAATTAGTTCGAGATGCCTTTAATTTAATCAAACGTTTGCCACAATATACTAAGATAGTTTGCTGAAAGCTTTTTGCTCAAGGGTTTAAGTTAAACTGGCAGCCAAAAATTATATAATTTTAAAATTTCAACAACTTCGAAGAATAGTAACTTTTTCAACAAATGCTTGGTTATTGTCAGTTTGAGCTAATAATTCCACCCCCAGTACGAGTCTATGATCAAACTTACCAGCAGCTAAGAACCACGTGACAGTTAAGATCACCCACCACATGTGACACGCCATACCAAAAAAGTAGGAAAGAAGAAAAACAATAGTGCACCCGGTATTTGATAAGCCGTTCTGGAAACAACAAAAGAAGCAGTTTAGAAGTCTGCAAACAACTAAAATGTATATCTATAAGCAGTATGCGCGCGACCTACTAAATGTTTTTCGGAGCAATTAACTAATTGACTATATAGTAGGCCGATTTAAATTGTGCTACGATAATTAAAACCAAGATTAAAAGCTTTACAACATTTCGTCGACAATTTGTGTTGATAAAGCGAGCATACTTATTTGCAGGTACAGCTCATCAAAACAAGTTTAATTTACAATCTTTTCTGAACTTAACAACTGGCTTCTGGATCATTCTTATGTACAGTATTCTTATAAGCGAATACCTCAAGAATTTAAAGTCATTCCATAACGTTTATTGTAAGGCAAAAGCTTTTTTTGGTTACAGTGAACTTAAGCAAACATCGATACTGAAGCAGCATCCGTAATATAACATAAAAGTATTCAGGCGCACCAGGATTTTGCTTTTGAACCAAAGTAAAAATTTTTCGTACGAAAATTGTCTTATCTAGGAGGCGTACTAAAACAAGCTAATGAAACTCAAACGTATCACAAATGTGGGTCTGAGCCCCAGCCGCCAAAGGCCATGAAGATCTAAATTTTTGGGATTTTTCGGAAAAATAACCATTTCTATCCCATTTTATACGTTTTTTAGAGCCAACTGAAAGACCTTAACTGCTAAAACTCGAAAGCCATCAGAAAGAGTTAATTTGCTCAGTCCCCTCAGCCCCCCTTACTGAAATGTTAAGTCCAAATCACGTTTAACGCTTATGTTTTTGGGTTAAATTTTCTAAGTGACTTGGCTAATGGGGGGCTGAAGTCGCTGATTTGCGCCACAGAAAGTACTGTCATAATTCCCAATAATGAACGATAATCAACTCCAAACAGAGCTACGATTTAGTTTAATTCTAAACAACAACAACAACAAAAGTAGCAAAGACTAATAAATCTCACCTGAATCAAAAACATATCACCTTGGTCCGTAAGGTCACAAGAGAGGCTTTCTCTTCCCACTAAAAGGCGCACTATGTAGGCAACGCTGTAAATGTTGCAGCAGATAGCCAGGATATTAATTGGTCTCTCTGGATAGCTAAAAACCATACTTAATGTACTTACTAGACTACTTAAAAATCACCATGTTCCTATAATTTAACTTAGGATGTTCCTATAATTTAACAAATCACCATGTTCCTATAATTTTAACAACACGGTAAAATGAACTGTATGAAAATCACGAAATATATTAAATTTTTTACAAAATTGTACGAAGAAAAAACTATGAACAGGAAAAAGGCAAACTTCAGACTTAGCTCTTTTACCAAAACAATGTAATTTTTAATACAGGAGTCGTAGTAAAATCGCCAATAAATACAAAAATCGCCAATACGGGAGTCGTAAGAGGTAACCGATGGGCAATTGGCCTCCATTAACAACAATGTACCATGTGGTAAGATACCAACTTTTGAGTGTTGTAGAAAACGTCACGAAGAATCTAACCTCGGATTTCTGAAAAATCTTCAACCCTTACAAGTTGGTTACGGTCAGAGTTTGATTTATGATTAGTGACAAATTATATTGTAAAAAACAAGAAGGAAATGCAGACACGAAGAAAAGTTTTTCTACTCGCAATAATATTTTATGACATCAACAAAAAAGCAATCATGAAGTTTTAGATTAATTTCTAGAAATGAATGTCGCTGAGCAATAGTTACGCAGATAATAAAAAACGCACTCTTGGGCGTTAAATTTACGACAAGCCTATGCAAACAGAACAAAGGATTCGATATTACTCGGCAATGTTATAATAAAAGACATACTATAAATGACTCAAAAAATCACTTAGATGGTCTCTTTTGCAGCTGTGCCCTATAAAATGACATGTAAGCATGAAAGTCACGCGGAGAAAGTAGGCTGCAATGAAACTATTGCCCTAAGAGGTCGAGAAAAAATGTTTGGGAATAATGCAAAAATCTGGAAAAAAATGCGAGGCAAATGTTAATTCGGCAAACTGCTTGCTTATTCAACAGACAAAAGCAAAAACTTCAATTCTCGTTTCTTTTCAATCACAAAACCCGATATAAAAGCGATCATTTGACTTTCGTGGAATTATACTACAAAGCAACATGAATTCTCCTTGCATGGTGGTTTTAAAGCATTGTGACTGCTCAGCTTGCAGTCAATCGTAAAATTCTTCTGTCAGACTTGTTCTTTCCCACGCATATAAGAAACTACATTTGGTCAAAAAATATTCTTGGCTTTCTGAATAGATCAGGGATATGGAAGCGGAAGCTTAAAAGTGTACCGCTTCCGCTTCCACTTGGCCATTCATACCAAATGTCGAAAAAGAAAAAATGATGAATATGTAGCATTTTTTTTTTTTGGTGAAAATTTACGACGAAATTCAGCTATTATGTGATGGAAGGTAAGCATTTGCAAAGAAACCTTTTTAACGTTTGACGTCCAAGTAGATACGGGGCCAGCCCCCTTCATCAATTAAAATGTGCCATGTCGGGACTACACTAACATACTGCAAATTATTTTAAAATCTAAATGTCAGTAAAAGTTTTAGGCTTAAAGGGGCATTCAAGTAAAGTTTTCACTGTACACCAAAATGTTGGAAAAAAGCCCAAAATGCATTCTCACCAAATCTGTACTTTCTACGCCTTGTCGTTTTAAGATATTGCAGTTCAAAGTTAACAATTTTCCTCTTCCTTCAGTGTTGCCATTTTTCCAGTATTGTGACAGAACATTAACTTTTGGAAAGTTGGCCTGAATTAACTTGAAAAGCAGCTAATTTACAATTCCGACCCTTTATTTTGTTTTGATAATTGGGAGTTACAAACATGCAGTAACTTTTTGAGATTTTGTTCCTAGTAGGTAACCCTAGCAAAACTTTTAACAAAAAGGCTGTCTAAGGGGAAATCTTAGCTGTTATATCTTGGGAACGGAATGTCGTAGAAAGCTCAAATTTGGTGAACTTAGCCTTCAAATCTGTCAAATTTTTTGAGAAAACCGAGCAAAAAGTTTTTCGACCTGAATGCCCATTTAATTTGCAGATTTTCTTAAAAAGCTGTTCTTAAAAAGTTGTCGTAGCTTGTTGTTGTAGCGCATATCCTCCTGTCAGCCGACAGCGTCAGACACTAAATATTGGACGTTCTGCGCACTTTTCATTGCAATGACTACTTCGTGGTTGGAGTAATCCGCACCTGCTTAAGAGTTTCCAGTGATCCTGTGTTCCTATGGATTTCTTCGAATTCGTGTCCACTGAATTCGCTGCTTGTTCGAAGCCACCAAGCAGAGATAATCATCGTAAAGCGTCTTATCCAAGGACGCAACAACGTGACCACAGTGCGGGTTGAATCCAAATCATGCGATCAGGATCGTCGTAAAAACCACGCCTTTACCCTCTCGGCCACGCTGCCGACGAAGCTGAAGCTTCACTCAGTTCTAAAAAATCTAGGGGGATGTAGCAAAACATTCTCCAACATTTAAAAAGTTTACAACTTAAATTTTTTCGCAATGACAAGACGGTCGCAGACTCCTGAAAAAGCAAACAGGAGCAAACATCATTTATTTCTCATACAATGTGATAAGTTATTACGACTTTTAAACAAGATATAAGAAATAATGCATATTTTATATCTTGCGATGCAGCATTGCTGGAATTACAGTATTCTAAAATAAATTTAACTACGGAAAATTTTTCGCCGAGTTCGTAATTTTGCTGAGCTAAAAATTGACGCTATCAGGCAAAAATCTGGAGTATAACGACAGCTTAAACGGATTTTTTTGTAGTTTTTCAAAAGAAATTGCGCAGCCGATCGCTGGGACCGCCTAATCATAGCAAAACAAACATTTAAGCACAGTCCGTGATTTAAGCCTATGAAAATGATGACAGATCCATGAAAAATTTCATTCAAGATGATTTTAAAGAAAAATTTTTAGCAAAAACTACGTCATCTAGTGGTGGAAGCGGATATGAGTGTGGAAGCGAAAGCGATTGAAAAATACACTTTCACAACTCATGATGTGTGGACAGCTAACCTCTAATTTTCTTTTTCAAACCATTTTGGTATGATTGTCCTTTTAGTGGCCACGAATTTTAGAATTTTTACATCACAGTGCTGTAAAAGAATTTTCAGGAAATCTGCGCTAATAAATTTTACTGTTGTTCATTTATCATTTTAGCCTTACTATTCGTAAACTTTGAAATGCTTAGACTGAAAATGAGTAATGATTTTGCTTTCGAATTACAACTGCAATATACAGGGTTGGCCAAAAAAAAATTGCACCCTTGGACAAAGTGTCATAACTTTTTTTTGGAATGAGATAACATTTTAAAATTTTTACAATTTCTCTACGACAATATATTGCGTAGCTGTGTAAAATTTTATTAAAAATTTCCATAAAATAACAAAATTACAGGTGTTTAAATAGTGAGTATCACAAACTGCAATTGCAGAAAATTAACACGGCACAAATTGTAAGCGATTGTTCATTCGTTCAATATTTTTCGATGTGTTGTCCGTTTTCTGCAATCACCAACCGCACACGAGATCGAAACCCATCGATGGCGTTATCATCGTGGAGCTTGGTATTTCAAAGTTATTATCATTTGAAAAAAGATTTGTTAGCATTCAGGCATTGCTACGTCACAATGAGTATAGAAAGGCCAATTATAAAAAAAAAGTTACGTTACCTGCAAAAAAACCTTTCAACGCACTTTGTGAAAAGAGATTGCAGTCTTCAATGTTTAAATGGACGTCATTTTACAACTTCTTGGAATTTCATTGTAAAATTTTAAACAGTTACGCAATATATCGTTGTTAAAAAATGGTAAGAATTTTAAATTGTTATCTCTATGCAAAAAAAAAGCTATGGCACTTAGTCTAAGGGTGCAATTTTTTTTGGCCAACCCCGTATATACGAGGGGTGTATGAAAAGTTTTAAGCATCAGAAAAACTAAAAGGAATTTGAGATTTATAATCATTTATTTTTCAACAGAGTCCCCTTCAAGGGCTGAACACCTGCTCCCACGGTTCTGAAGCGCTTTTATCCCCGTGTAGAACTCTTTTGCTTGAGACTCGAAAAAACTCCTCGACTGCAATTACGACGTCATCGCTGGCAAAATGGCAACCAGCCAAGGCTTTTTTCATTTGTGAGAAAAGATGAAAGTCGGAGGGGGCCAGGTCTGGCAAATAAGGTGGATGGTGGCAAGTTCAAATCCGCAATCGTGAATTGTTGCCATGGAAAACCACGGAGGTGTGAGCTGGTGCATTGTCTTGGTGGAAGAGGATTCCTCTTGTGAGTTTCCTTGGCCTTTTTCTTTGATTGCTTCCCTTAGACGCTTCAGTTGTCCAAAATAATGGTGTCCAGTCACTGTGTGGCCCTTCTAAAGATATTCAATCAGCATGATATCCTGGTAATTTAGTTTTTTTGATACTTAAAACTTTTCATACACCCCTCGTATATATAAATTTTTTTTATTTTTATTGTATATTCTTTTTCAAATGATCAAGCTCAGAAAACTAGTTTGCAATGTACTACTGAGTAGTGTTGATGGATTAGGGGGAGATTTATCTGAAACATTTATCTGAAACCTCAATTACTATTATTTTTTTTGTATTTTCTTTTTCGAATGATCAAGCTTAGAAAATTACAGTTTGCAACGTACTACTGAGTAGTGTTGATGGATTAGGAGGAGACGTACGTTTACCTGAAACAAAGCATTTTAAGAATTCTTAGCAACTTCAGATTGCATTGTAAACATCAGGCAAATGCGATTTCTCTTCCTTTCTTTTTGGGGCCTTTATACGTTGTTTGACAAACCACATTTTGACCATATTGATCTGTTTGTTAGCCGCTTAAAGAAGTTCAAGTGCTTCATTGACTACCAAAATGATAAAATTTCCCACTGACCAAAATTCGTTTACTAATCTTCGTTCAAAAATCTTCATGCAATCCATGACAGCACAGAGTGCAAGATATACAAATTAACATATATCATAGCAAAATCAACTCAAAATGTAACATTCTTAATTAGTATCAAGGTTTTTGATTTGCTAGAAAACACTTAAAATTCCACGAAGTTCTCTCATTTTTTATGGTCAGTCAGCGTAACGCAAATGCAGCCAATACTACTATTGGAACCGATACTTTGTAGCCACCTAGCTATACGTCTTTAAAACTACTCAAGCAGAATTTTACATGCTATAGTTGAAATTATTATGTAAATTAAACTAGCGAGAATACTTGCTTCTCAAAAAGAGTGGTGAGCAGCAAGCTATTTATAGAAATATAAAGAGTTATGGACAAAAAAATTTCTTCGGAGCTCTTTTTTAATAAAAAATTGAAATTTCAAGAAACATGTGTTTTTCGTATCAGGATCGAAAACAAAATAAAAATTTCCGGTCAAATATACTGTAGTTTTCCTCTGTTCGTTTGATTCTGTGTTTTTGTAACAAGGTGTTTTACTGTTTAGCCAAATGATCCAAAATTTACTGTTTAGCTAAATGGAGCTGTAAAAAATTCTTACCAAAACCTTGATGAATCGATCGCGAATGTAAAAATCGTAAAAGCGGTGCTGATGAAACACAGTCCGGACCAAATCCACATCCACAAATCCGCAAATTCCTTGTCATGGACGCTGAAGACCCCAGACTGGTATGCACACTTCCAAGCACATGTCGGTTTGTCATCTTCATTTTCAAAAACAGCGATTTGAGGAGAACTGCAAAATTTGTGTAATATAGTGTAACAGAAGTCGGGTATGAATGTATATGTATGAAGTGTATTTCGTTTTTTTTTTTTTGTTTCGCCTACTTTACATACCACAAACAGATTTATGGGTTATTAAGTAACTAAAACCAGTAAAATTTAAAATTGGTTAACTTGCTCTGACCAAGTGTCATCGAGCTCTTTCTCTGTCTGGTTTGGGGCAAAAGTACTTACTATAAGCCTATTAAGTATGTGGTAATTAAGGCCGTTGAGAGGGGGCAAGGAGGACAAAGTACCCAGGGTCAAGCCAGATTTAGAGGCCCCGATACGGTTTGAATGTTAAGCTAAACCAAGCACGTAACAGAGAGGAGCCTTGGTGAAACTTCAGGTCTTTACATGAACTTCGCGAGAAAAATAGGTTGGATTCCGGCGCGAAGACCTTTTTTTGGGTCTTCACCTTAATCTCTCCGAAAGTTGGTCTTCACCTTAAATCCCGCAAGTCACGTGCAATTTCAGCGAAGACTTTTTTAGGTCTTCATCTTAAATCCTGCAGAAAAATAAAGTTTAATTTTAATTTTAACTAGTGGCAAAGACCTTTTTTTCATTGATTCCCGAATTTCTCTGCTCGGGGCCCGTTTGTATTTTCTTGCTCCCGGACACGAAATTTTTCTCAACGGCCCTGTACGTGATAGCAATATATTGTTAAAACAAGTTTTGGTTATATCACAGGAACGGAGTAGAAAGAAAACGCGTTCAAATTGACAATAATATAATTGATAATGCGTGGACCCCCCCAAAAAAAAACATAAAAATAAAAAAGGCTTAAATAAAACACATGCAGCATTGTTATTGGCCCAAGATATTCTGCAGTCCTAGTTTTTGGCTTGATTGTTTTACTTCCCGCAAAATGCTTCAACACAACTTGCAAATTGAATTGAGCAATTTTCAGTCAGATTATTTGGGCAAACGTTCAATTAGCAAAAAGTCAATATTTACGAAAGACCAACTTGTACACGGTAAGCGATGAAGATAAAAGGGGTATAAGGCATGACCGAATCGGCCCGAATGAAATCATCAAAGTTGCAGCGAAATTATAACACCAAATTCTGAGCTTCCTTAACTAACGACAGTTGATCCAAATATCTTAAAGCTAGAATTTCATAATCTTTTATAGAAACTCGGTCCCATCACCCGCATTTTTAAATTGTCACTTAGATCTCTACCATGCTGACGTGCAACCAGATTTTTGCAATACAATGCGCTGAACCAATTCTAATTGTGTGAAAACATATCCAACAATCGCGCAGTCGACATTGAATAAAATCAAATATCTTGAGACCACGGACGGAAATCCAGGGGGCGAAATTTTTGCAATCGAATTACTTGAGAAAACAACAATTTTTAACGCTCTTTAAAACTTTCTCTCGTTTTTAAGCCATTTGAGAACAAAATTTTAACAAAAAGACTTGTCTTTTCACATACTAGTCAAGTTTAAAACATCATTAAAAGCTTACATATTTGGGTTGAATTTTCATAGTCGCGTCACCGTCCACGTGTCCAAACATTTTTTGCAATGAAAGCATAAATTTTTTTTGCTTTAAATTAAAATACATATTCGTAGTACTGCAACTTTTTTGAAAAATTTACTCAAATCTGCCATTTAACATGTGTAAAACCAAGGCGCTATTCAAGGTAACAAAAAGGCAAACATTTTTTGCAATGAAAGCATAAATTTTTTTGCTTTAAATTAAAATACATATTCGTAGTACTGCAACTTTTTTGAAAAATTTACTCAAATCTGCCATTTAACATGTGTAAAACCAAGGCGCTATTCAAGGTAACAAAAACGCAACAGAGCATACAGTCTCGAACTTCCATGTGCTTTAAATGAAGTTGCAACAGGGTTATTGACCAAGGTCAAAACCATCCAACATTTGATAAAACTACTCACCTATCCCACACTATATCAATGATAAGCAAAAAAATAATAATAAAATACTAAATGCAGAAATTGTGACACTCACTTGCAATAAGATTGAAGAGATGGTGTTTGGGAAAATTTTGGGCGGTCATCTGTCGACTCATCTTCACTTCCTTCCATACATAAAGTCCCGTTTCCGTTCTGTTTCGGAAATCGAGAACATTCCAGAGCCTGGGGCCACTTGAAGCCAAATGATATCATAATACGTTCGCAGCGGCTTTCCACTGCTCTACACATGTTCGCGCACGGCAAAATTGGTTCTTTCGGAATGCGTTCGTTACACATAGGCACATAAACTGCGCAAAGAAAGAAAAGAACTTGTTTGGAGCAGTTTGTTTCTATAAGTGGAACGTAGGTATCCAGCTCCATTTCTGCATCGACCTGCCTTTCATGACCCAACGCGTTTGGCATTTTCGTAAAGTTGTAGCCTAGATTCTGACATCTTTCGATGTCAATCTTATCGCACCGAGCGTCGTCAGCGTAAAAGTTGGCAGAGTCGTGACTGCCTGAAAGAAATCGCCCGTCACGGTCTAATAATTGCCGCGAGCCAAGCAAATTGTCACAGCATCCTTGAAAAAATTGAATAGCAAGAACCCACAGCAAGCAAATTTTGCCGTAAAACCTTGGCAATCGATTACCAACCACCATTCAGTATATGTGTAGCTACAATGCAGCTAAAGTTTAGCCTATGCTTTAACAGTAAACGTTTTCGACCAAACCTACATGCGAAAACCTATTCAGTCAATAGATAACACCAATTGTAAAAAATTTTTCATCCTTCCAGCTATTGTTTTCAAAAACACCGCAGTTGTTATGCACGTAGATACCGGCAATGAACTCATTTTGCATTTAAAAGTCGCATCGTTGGCCGCAAAATTTTATTTCTGATGACGCTCTCCGGTTTTTCAGGAGAGAAGTGTCAAATAAGCAACCTATAACAACTGTGTTCTTTCTATTCTTTTTAAAAGAATTGCTAGAACAGAGGTGTCCAACTTTTTTCAGTCGCGGGCCAAATTTGGTGTTCCAAAATTTTCGCAGGCCAAAATTTAGTCTTAGGTAATCTTCTTCTTCCAAAACTAAGGTCTTCCGATGGATTTTGTGGTGTTCTCCAGAAAAAAAAAGGTCTCCACTCAGATTGGATTGGTTTCTTTCGCCAAAAACCAGTCCACCAATTCCGATGGATTTTGTGGTGTTCTCCAAAGCGCAAATAAAGAAGTTTAAGGAATTGCTTCTGTAACTTACTACATCGTGTCAGCGCAAAAGGATCAATTAACCATCCAATGTAGAAATCTTTGGCAGGCCACTTTGAAACCTTCGGCGCGGGCCGCGTGTTGGACGCCACTGTGCTAGAAGAACGAAAAAATTTTCGCAATCTTTTACCTAAAAAACGGAACCAAATGTCCGAACTTTTCAAAGGTAACATTAAATCACTAAAACAATGCCAAAATAAGCACATAAAAAAATTTGCCCTTTACCTTTTATTTGCAGCTATCCTACTTGTTCCTTAATTGCTATTTGCCTAACTCAAGTGGTTTAAAACCTAAAATATTTAGGGGCACGTTTGGGGAGTCCCACGTTTTGTCATGCTTTTTCTTTCATATTTACCTACTGTGAAAATTTTAGCTTCTTAGCTTTAAGTAGTTAAAAAATTTTGTTTTGAGGGGCCCATTTGGATAGGAACCTCAATGTGGCACCCTCAAATTTTGTCAAGTTTTGCCTGTCTTCAATAACTACCCATCATGAGAATTCACCAATCTAGCTTAAACAGATCAAAAGTTTAAAAAATTGAAAAGCCCGTTTGGGAGGAAGCCCACAACGTGACACCCCTGATTTGAACTCTCTTCCTTGCTGATATTTTCAATCGATTCAAGTTTGAACTCTCAGCGTAAAGCGGTTTAAAAGTAGATGAAGCAGCCTTAGAAAAAACAGTATTTAAGTGTGGTTGAACGGACATGGCCAATGAAAAGATTTTCAAAAGTGGTTTCAAAAACAGCAAATATTGTTTCATCAATAGTGGTAGTTATTGAGAAATACCGGTTGTTCGGTTCAGATATGTTTTTTTTTTGCCGATTTTCGGCCTCTAAAATAGCAATCACATGACCGGGCGCGTCTAAACTTAGTACGCATAAAGCCGTTATTTGCATCCACGTTGAATCTAAATTTCAGCTTTCCAGTTTCCACACCCAGTCCTTTTGGGTTATAAGCGAATTAAAAAATTATCGACACAGAAACGCCCGATTTTTTTTCTGGTTTTTAGTTTGCTGAATCACAACAACGTTAACGTGACCTAGGATCCCCACAACCGGCACACATGGCGCTTTCATTTATTTCTATGTAAGGCCCAAACTTCATTTTTCTAGAATTAACCATTGTTCATTTATAAGAAAATCAATTAATTTGATACTCTATAACAAATATTCTATAATATTTGATACTCAATAACAAATATTTTATCAAAAAGACCGAGTAAAAACAAATGTCTCAAGCGCGCGCGAAGTCCCATTTAAGGAAAATACTTTTGTTAATGCGACCCCAAATAAGCAGAATTTACAATACAAAGTTTGAAATTTTTCAAGTTCTGCTGGCAAAAGCACACCGACAACACCGATTAAAAGTCGTTTTATTTGTGCAATAAAATGCAATTCTGCAAGTTTATTTGTTAAAAAAGATAAAAAAAAGTCCATTCTACAGAGCGAAACAAAAGAGCTACCTATGCAGCAGGTAAAGAATAATAGAAATTGAGCAAAAAACATACATAAACCTTTTCATAAAGACATAGGGCAAATTTACCAATAATACAGACAAAAAAGAAATCCACGTAATTTGATCTTTATCACTCAGCTAACATATCTAAATTGAGAGTACACTAACAGGCTAAGGTACCACAATTAACCTTTATATTAAAATATCGATTCTATCCCATCAATTACGAAATCACAATCTGCATTGTTAATTAATAGTTACAATTTACGCTTGAAGCAAATCGCTGAAACGAAATTTGTCGATTATCATCATATAACGTCAAAACATTTATTGTAAAACATTTCCCCAGGAAGGTTTAAACAAGTAAGCTCTAGCTTTAGCCGTTCAAAAAATCAACTTTGGGAGTCCACATGGGGTTTTCCGGGAGCACCTCCAAATTATTTAGTTTTTCAGTGTCTACTAATATCAAAAAACTAGCTCTTTAGGTCAAGCCGTTCAAGAAATCAATTTTGGGGTTTGTCCCAGCAGGCACTTCTACACTATGTGAAAAAACTTGTCTTCAAAACTTTGTCAAAAACTTATATCTATGCATATCGAAAATCAACTCTCAAAAAAACTTACTCGGAGGATGGTGCCCTGAAGCAATGTCAAAATATTTTTTTCTTCAATGTTTACAAGTAATCAAAGAAAGGAGCCCTCCAGGTTATTGCTTAGCTATTAAAAATAGATTTTTGTAGCTTCCATTTTGAGGAGGTTTCCAGGAGTGGCAGGAAAAATTCTATCAGCCATTATAGCTCAATAACCTCCGGGAAAAAATCAATAGAAGATGAAACATAGCCTAACTATATTTCGGGGGATGAGGGGGGATTAAGTGGGTCTTTGAAATGAGCCTTTTAAATTAATATTTTAACCACTCGAGCTACAGAGCTAGACACTGGATTATTACTTATAAACATATAAAATCGCGGCGATTTCGAAGATCACGCGGTAAAGCGGAAATCGCAAAGAACTTCTTAGAAGTGAGAACTGAGCAAAGCTGTACAATTTTGATTAATATTTATAGAATCTTTTTCTAACATGATAAACATTGAAACTGATGTATATAGACTTGACTATCAGCAACCATACTGTACCAACTAACCCGTTTAACATAGTTAGGACTATATTTTAAATTTTAAAAAATGTGGTCCAATTCTATATTTTAGTTAAGTTGGATACTGTCACAAGTTCACCGATATCGCTTGCTTATAACGCTACAACTCACAATCAGAAATATCACGGCATAATAATGGCTTTTTCAAAATTTTGTTTTTTGACGCTAAATTCACTTCGAAGTTAGAACGGTATCAACTATCACAATTCATCAACATAAAAAGAAATAAAACTGCAGAAAGGATGAATAACAAACTCAACTCAGCGCTCGCTACAGCAGCTAATTTCCAAGGCCACAAAGAGCCGCAGCACAGGAGTCAAAGAGCTGTAGGTTGTCGACCTAAGGTATAGCTCCTATTTTCCATTTCACTGCCTCAGAAGATTAAAGGTATTTTCTGCCTGACAAACCACAAGCACGATAAAAAGGCCGAAACATATTAGTGACTAACTCAACTGCTGTAACCTCACAGGTAGACTGAACTAGTAGGCACACCAACTGCCCAAGCCTTATACTTTTTAGAACTTGTACTGTATTCATGCAAAAACTCAAGCCTCGAATCGTAACTTCTTAATTCGGCGTATTTGTTCATTTTCATACACCAATTTACAATAAAGATTTGGAAAAACCTACGATTTTTTCATGTTTAAGTTACGGTAACGTTTATTGCAGCTTATCCAGAACATCAGTCTACAGTCTATACAGTACAAAATCTGGTTATAAATAGATTTTAACTGGGTTTAGAGTTAAACATCGCCTCCTGCTTAAAGATATCAAAAAGAATTAAGCTAAATTCAGTGTGGACACATTCAACGATTTTTAATACTTTTCATAAAATTAAACGCAGAGTGGTATTAAAGTATTTAACTAGCAGCTTCTTCTATGGCTAAAAAAATGAAACGAAAACGGCTTACTGAAAACTAGCGTTACTTTTACATTGTGACCTGCTGCTTTTGACGGGCTAAAATTTTCACTTTTAGGGATTTCTATTACTGATGTTGATTAAAGAATGTGTATTCAGCGCTTTTTTCGCTTTTAAAAGCGTGTAGTTTATCACCATGTGACACCAAAATTCAGTTTAATGGCAAGAACGTTGTTTTATGTCTTTCAAGATTGAAAGTGAGGGCATTGTCTTGATCTGTTCTTGATAAATTTCTGTCACTTTAAATTTTCGGCTTTAGTTTTTCGACTAACAACAGACACTACCCAGAACAGTTCTTTTGAAAACAAGTTAAAAAGCTGCTGACTAAAACTGGGACACTTTTACGCCAGCTATTTAGCTAGAAAAACTTGCAATGATGCATTGAACGAAGCATGTAATTAAAGCCTAAGATAGTGTAACTAACTCCCATCGATATTTTGCTGTTTTTTTTTCTGTTGCAACAACGCAAAAGTTGAATGTGGTGTTCCAGTATTCAACTCTATCAGAAAATTTATCATAGTTTGGTACTCAAGACTCCAATGAAATCATGACCAACGTTTTCAAGTTCAACGCAGTCGTTTTTTGGGTATTTGCATACATATACAATGCACAGTAGGTTTTATTGCACCTACTGTGCGTACAGTTGGTTTCACTCTACCTACTGTACCTACAGTAGCTACGTACAATTTTAAGTCGAAAAGAGTAAAATAAAAATAAGAAATATTCATCCGCGCAATTTTTATTGGCTTTTTCAAGAGTCAAGACTACAGCGAGTATGAAAAATATTTGATTTGAAGACTCAAGATTAAGGCTTGAGTTAGGGTTTGGGTTAGCGAAATTCTTCCTTAACACTTTTTGTCAAAAAAGTAAGGGTAATTGGGTGCAGGTCAAATTCTGACTCGACTTGAGGGTTACATTATTGCAAAAGTGATTAACTACATTAGCTGTAACTTGTCGACACTGTCTTATTACCTGCTGCAGCTCTAATGTTTTTTTTTCTAATTTTTTTTTCTCTTAATTCAACGTTTGTGATAATAGTATGTCCTCCTGCTTATGTGAGTTAATAACTAACGATTTTAACGTATGCATATTTATATTTAACTGCGTCTTCACTCAGATTTTTGCATTTGACATACAGTAATTGGAGATTATCTTCGGTTGTTAACCAGCCCTCCTTGTGCTGTGTCTTTTACCGTAGAATGCTGTTTTTTGTTTGTGATCTACATTGCGTGTGGTTGTTCGTGTTTAATATTTGGTACCATACATTTTGGGTGGTGGGGGGTAGGCGCATAGCCAGGAATTCACAATGGGGAGCTGTGTTTGGGGGTCTGGGGGCGGAGCCCCCAGCGCTCGAAAACTTTGCCTTTTTTTTGCTAAAATAACTTAATTTTAGGGCTATTTTGATAAAAAATATAGCTTTAAAAATTGGAAGTGCAAACATGTATTAACTGGTTGCATAAATGGGCTATTTCGGAGGTGACTAACGGTAAAATTTTAGTTCTCTTATTCATATGCTGTAAATTGTAAAATCGTATAGCTCAATAAAAATTCACATAGAGTAATTTATTTCGTCTACAGTTTAGAGAAAAATAATTGGGGGGCTAATGAAAAAAGATTTGAGAGGAATGATTGGAAATTAAATAATACTGAACCCCCCCCCACTCCCTATTCCTAAGTTTATAGTATATTTGTTGATGACACCTATATTTAGCATTTTTACACTAGCGATCAAATTTGATTGCTTATTTTTAACAAACTAGCCCCCCCATGAATAATTATATGCTTCAAAAGATGTTTTAAATCACTATTTAGTCCATTCCAGTGCATAAAACAGTCTCAAAAGTGCTAAAAACGCTGTATTTTTCTAATTCTGCATTTTGGTCGACATGCCAATGAGGGGGGCTATAGCCCCCCTGGCCACGCTACCGTGGGGGGGGAGGGAAGGTAATTTTATTACTGTGGATGAGTTAAGTTAGTTCGTGGCTGGGTTGGGTAAACCTCATTTGTGTGGTACCACATTGTGATATAACATCAGTCATAAGTTTCGTGTTTTGTTTTTTTTTCTTTTTCAATGCTAGCAGTGAATGCTACACTTCTGGCTTGCCTGTTTTTCAAATTTCTGTTCTACCTTGTGTTATTTGCTTGCTTCAACTTGTCTTTCTTGATCCATGGTGATAACAGACTTTGAACATTAAGTACACCGCAAAGAGTTGGTGCTGCTTGTTTTCAAGACATACTTTAAAACATTAAGATAGTAACAAAGTAATGGTATAATATTGTCTATGGCTGATTTTTATGCTGTATGTCGGCTTTTATCTGTGCATATTCTTAGGCACACACTTCTTTTGTGTAATATGTATTCTTAACACTTTAGAGTACCGGTATTTACAATTCCAACTTTCAAAGTTAAAAAATAAAAAACAAACAATTAAGATACAGTAGTAATATGATTATTTTCGAAAAATGAGAAAAACCTACGATTAATTATTTGCATTATTAGGTACGCTATAATAATTAGGCCAATGTACGTACATAATTATGTTTTCATCCCATTAAACTCCTTTCAACCTTCCTACAAATTTTTAAAACAGACCACCTACACAACCACTGATCTCCGCTGATGGTGCTTTTTAATCTTAACCTGCCTTCTCAGTACTTTATCTCGGCTCAAAAATTCCCTCAACCGCGGGTAAGGCTACAATGAATATGATCAACAATTCCAGTTACATCGCGTGACCAATCCAATTTTGGTGAAACCCCCTTTTTCGATCAATTTGGGTTTGGGGGATTAGATTAGGGGGATTGAGTAGAGTTTATTTGATTTTTCCAACCCCAATTTAGACAAAAAAGGGGTTTCTACAAAGTTAGATTGGTCACGTGATGCGACTGGAACAGCTAATAACCCTCTAACCCAATCCACAAAGTTGCCACCTAGAAAGTGTCAAGATATGAGGTCGCACCGCATGATTCATAGAAACGTTGCGAACAGCTCATCAGTGCCGTCAGGTGGTCAAGTGGATAGTCTATTGCAGCAGCAACACACATGAGCTCAATTCCGCAGCAACAACAGTAGTGAACATTAGCCAACAGGGATGTGAATTGCTTCCACATCCTCATTTAACGACGAAGTTTTTTTTTAATTTTTTATCTTGAAATTTTTTTGGAAGAAAATTTTTTTTTCAGATATGTAAAAATTAATCTGCTTGCGTTATCATCATCTTAAAAACACAAAATAGAACCAAAATGAGCAATGGGTTTATTGTCGTACGGATCTGAGCTGAGCTCAGCCAAGAATTCGGATTGGAGCGGGCCAAACCAAATCGTTCAATTACATGGTACATGTTTCAGCTGCTAATAATTTTTCTAACCGTTGAGCCATAAATTTGAAATAATTAGCGATTACTTGGGTTCTTCTTGTTATAAGAAAGGAGGTACCATCCTAGTATCCTCACTTATTCTTTCAAAGCTTGACTATTGTAATTCTTTGTTTTGTATTACTGGTATGATGTTAGTTGCTCTCTTACAAAAAAATTGCAATGTGCGCAAAATTGCTCAGCAAGACTGATCTACAACAAGAGAAAATATGGCCATGTCACTGAGATACTGCTTGAACTCCACTGGCTTCCAATAAAGTATAAAATTTTGTATAAAATACATTTGCTGACGTACAAATGCATTAACCCCACTTTATTTGCACACCCTGAAGAATTAAAATCTTTAGTTTCGGTTGATTACAAGTCTACTCGTTTCATTCGTCTTAAGCTGCATCTACACGGGCGACTCTTCTGCGTGCAATTTTTTGATAAAAATGGATGTGGCAAAGTTGCATATATTCAATAATGGCTCTCATTGTGATAAAAGTTACCTTACTGTTGAAAATGACTGTCTCAAGTTGCTTCCATTCCGATGGTGATATTCTAAACCTTTTTAAAGCAAAATCGGAGCTGATCTCACTGCCATTTTTTATCGCAGCATCGATTCTCTTCTAAAGTTTTCAATTATAAAAAACAGGTGTGAAAACAACTTAACACAATTATTTCCATCAGTAAGGTCCCAATCATCATGATCAAAATCGCCGTTGAGTAAATGTAACTTTGCCAGATCCATTTTCATCAAAAAATCGCACGCAAAAAAGTCGCCCGTGTAAATGCAGCTTTAAAGGGCAGCGCAACAATTTTAAAATTAGTGATCGTGCATTTTCGATTAATGCTTTTAAACTTTGTATTCAATAACCAACTGCGCTGAAAGATGAATTAAATTTTATAAGATTCAAGGGTGATTTAAAAACTTACTTATTTCGTGAAGCATTTAATCTATAGACATAACTTTTTACTGATTCTTTACTGCCACAGTAATCTTGCAACACACTCAAGTTTGTTATTTATCAACTTGTGTTCTGTTGTTTCCGTTTTCTGTGATAACTGTACACATTTACTTCACTTGCTTGTTTCTATGCAACATGACTTATGTGTTATTGTGTATATAACTTATGACACGATTTCTGAGCGAAAAACCTGCTTTCACCTGGTCTAGTTGAAGTCGATAAACCTGCATTATTATTATTATTCTGGGGACAGATGCCCAAGCGCTCGGAATATTAACTTGTTTCATCGCATTTGCTGTTCTTGGCTATAATCAGGCAACTCTGGCCTCTGAAGCGAAGCCCAGACAATCGCAATTTTTTTTTTAATAACTCGTTATTATATGTGGCTTTGCTCAAAATTTTTGCTTGGCATCACGTTCAATAATTCTACAATATTATACTTTGCTATGGAGACGTAATGACGTTCCTCCTGTTTGCTTTTTCAAGAATATATTGTAACAGCGAGAAAAATTAAAATGCTGGTACTGGAAAATTGTTTATGTCAGTGAATGCTATTTATATATCCCCAGATTTTAAAAAATGGAGAACGCCTCCAAATTTTTGAGAAAATCTTCATAGGACTTAAGGACTATATAAAAATGAGTTGGTATGCCACATAATTCATCTTCAAATTGACAAGAGTTGGGGGAATGGCCCTCATGGTTTCCGGGACCAGGAAGCCTAAGCTTTTGAAAGAGTTTCTTTGCAAACGCTGGTCCATTGAACATAACTTATTGTCGTAAATTCACAAAAAAAATTACTTTACAATCAAGTTTTCGACGTTTGATATAAAAATTTCGACGTAAACTCACAAAAAAAATTGCTTTACAATCAAGTTTTCGACGTTTGATAAAAATGGCCAAAGTGGAAGCAGTACACTTTTACCGCTTCCACAAAAATTTGACGTTTCCATCGCTTTGGCTTCCAGTTCCACAATCCTACTAGCCATAAGGAATAAATATATAGAGATTTAAGACAATCCTTTAAAAAAAACTGGTAGATTAAGTTCAATACCTTAACCAGTTGCACTGGTAGCGTAATTGGGGGGAGCAATATGCCATTGTGCCATGCTTCCCCTTTGGACCATGACACAATACAAAAAAAAACACGAAAACAACGAATCAGCGTAATTACAACAAATGGAGCATAAATATGGAAAAAACTTTTTCGATTACGGTTGGATTATACGAAGAATGCTTGACCAACTAACCAACAAGGAGCAAGCGCGTCGGCAGAAAATTTTTCAGGAGGGGGCCAATAAGAATAGAGCTAGTATTAACTTCTAAAAATGGAAGAATTTTTGAAATTAGGAACGTTTAAGACAGAGTGTATGAAAATCCAGGGGGGGCCATGCCCTCCCGCCTTGCCGACGCCCATGGCAAGGAGTTTTCAGCACTTTAAACAGTTAGTGGGTGAAGTTGAGCTGATTTTATACTTTTTAGCTCAGCGCGCTGAAATTTTTGTTGCTTAAAAACAGTCCAACTCAAGATCACAATCCGAGATAACGGAAAAAGCTATATCTCAAGCCCAAACACGCTTGGGGTGGGGGTACTGCCATATCTCTTTTATTTGAGCTATCGGAATGTTTTAAAATGTCTAAAAATCTGCAACCACAAAATATTTTAAGAAGCAATGTGTCAAGCCTGTCTTAACCGGGTCATGATATAATACATGACATAATGTTACGGTCAATAAGCATTATGTTTTAAACAATGAATATTAAACACGTGGAAATTTTGACCCAAATAAACAAGTTTTTAAACGTGTTTTTTGACTTGACCGTAAGGGTGACTGAGCAATTTGATTCTTTCAAATGCCTCTAAAAACAAGCAAATATAATCTGCATGACGTTAAAATGGTTATTTTTTCGAAAAATTTCAAAAATCACCCAGCCGCGGCTAAGGGGGCCATGTCCCTCCGTTTTGTGCGAGTCTATATTGCATATTGCCGCATTCAAGTAATTTTATGAAGGGATGTTGACATTGGCATTAGGCACTAGACCACTGTTGCAGTACACATCCGTATACCATAAAATTACTTCTTGAAGTCATCACTACCTTAGCTAAATTCTTTACTTCGCCTCTTAAAGACTTTTTAACCAAAAAATAGCAAAACTTTATTTCTTCGGCCGAACACTTGCAACCACCTATCTTTAAAACCGCATAGTAAAATTGTAATTACAATTGTAATTTTATTTTATATACAATTATATAGCACAAACTTAAACACATTACATATATCATTAGAATAACCTAGTAGCCAAACAAATCAACCTTTGATGAGCAAAATTTGCTCCTAAATTACTGCAGTCGTAGTGCCTCTGGCTTTGGCCTCGTGTCCTGCCAACCTCAATTTACTCTGGCCACGGTATTGCCTGCTCTCTGTGCCGATTTTCTTATTCGAAAAAATGGCAAGCGAACACTGACTTTAACCGCCAATCTGCAATCCAAGACTATTGTTGTTCTGCTCGCTAATTTCGAGTCGCGTTATTAATTGGAATGAACATTGGGAAAATATTTTTCCAAAAACTATGCTTTCCAAGTAAGTCTTATTCCCTAATGACTCTACGTATCCTACAAAAGAACAAAAAAACAGTCAGCATCAGAGTAAACAGCTAAAAAAATAAAAAATAAAAAAAACAGCAATCTAGAATTGCAAATGAAGCCATTTTGAGGTCTTCTCAACATAAATTTTATTTCAACAGGAGGTTGCACTTTGCTCATATATCTGCTTTCCCATTAGGCAGTGTTTCATCAGCATCTGAATTCAAGCATAGCCTATCCTGGCAGCCCACCCGAACCTAAAAATCACACACGAGGGCAATTTCTGCACTTGCCGTCGTACCCTTTTCTCAGATTTCTCTGATGTCAGACTTTGATCAGTGAAACCTGAGAAGGTACGATGGCAAGTGCAGAAATTGCCCTCGTGTGTGGTTTGAAGGTTAGGGTGGGCTGCCAGGATAGGCTATATTTGAATTCAGATGCTGGTGAAACACTAGTCCAATGGTAAAGCAGATATGTGAGTGAAGTGCTACCTCACAGTTGTAGAAAGATTTCGAATCTTTTAGGATTCGGATAAGCATTTTGGCACGCTCTTCTTGTCTAGTGCCATTGCACATTTACAAGCTGTTAGAACCAAGTGAAAAACCACAACTTTTTTTAGGAGGGGCTTTGAATCAAAGCTCAAATTTTTCTGTTTAAAAAATATATATATCCAGCTGCCAGCACATTGAGCAAACTCGTGTGTTTTGTGTAATACATCACGGAGGAGGGAAGCCGCAGTTGTTTTTTTTTAGATTTTTTCCCTGTAAAATCGTCATTTTAACGCCTGACATCAAACAGAGTTGAAAGTTATTTAAAAAAGCAAATTGCTAAGGTTTGAAAGCCATTTAAAAAAATTGAATTGGTTCGCCCATTCAGACCTCCTACTTACTGGTCAAGTCCAAAACACTGTTAAAGGTAGCATATTGGGGTAAAACTTTACAAGTGACTAGCTAAGGGAGTATCCCTTGTAGCGCTACTGCGTAGAATCGAATCGACAATATTTTAGTTTTTACAAAATATGCTTTGAAAACTATGCTCGGTAAACTTCTTCCTCTATCTTTCCCTTATCACAAGTTTTCGACCGAGTTACCTAAATTGCTAGAAGTCGCTAAATCCATAACACTTAACTTATATCGTAACTGTAAGAACTTCAGTGCTGTTCTGTTCAAGCACAGAGCCTTAATAGCAAAAGCAATGCCCAGATATACAAACATGATCGGAGATTCACTATTTGCTCTGGACAAACACAAGAGTTTGGAAAGCCTCTTATTTGATGCTGCGACGACCTTGATAAATTATTTTATAATTGTATGCCTGAACACAGTAAGTGAACACTAGAGCAAACAAATGGCTTCAGGTTATAATAAAAGGCTAGTTTTAAACATGCTCAAAAACTCACACTAAAAATTCGGTTTTTATAAAGTGATTTTGATATATTAAGCAATAATTGGCCTGTGTATAGTGTGTACCGTAGTGTAATAAGTATCATACAATATGATTAAAGTTGAAATAAAATGGTTTTGCTTAAAAATAACTTTGTAAGCTGGTGTCAACTGTGGCCTGCAACGACCAGGCAAAATATGTTCGGCTTTTCATTCAGTGATGTAAATTGTTGAGAATTATATCGCGTACACTGCTTAGTTTTCACAAACTTAAAGATTTGAAACTTTTTTCAATGAAGGAAGCTGAAGTCAGTTTGAAGATTTCTAAAAGAAACGTGCTTTTTCAATTTCTTTTAGCAGTTGAGACAGAACCAAAAAGGAACGGAAATACCGCGGATCTTTGCACAACTTCAGTATTTTCCTGAAACTGCATGCACGGCTGTTATTGCAATGCTGCAATAAATATTGTTCTAAACATGTTGCTTGCCAACACTTCTTACGCAACGCCAATAAATTTCCCTAAAATTGCCCCCTCGTCATCACTTCAAGTTTCTAGTTCAGAATATAAATTTTGACTCTCTGAAAACGAAAATACTACTTAAGTCAGCGGTCGTTAACCAGGGGTAAATTTGCCTACCCCACGGGTAAATTTACTGAATTATACACCAAAGCAAACTTTAATTTTCAGTATTAAAAAACTGAAAGTGTAGCACAGAATTGCCGTTTTGCCATTATTTCGTTGCCCAAAAAGAGGACAGCCCCGTAAAGGTAATACTAGCAAGCCGACCAAACCCGCAGAGAGACCACAACACCCACAGAAAATAGTGGCTCTCCGGCCTGAAGACCTTTTTTTTTTGGCGATCACCCCGAGAACCGCAGAAAATGATGGTGGCCTTGACTGGAGACCTTTCTTGTTGTGGAGATCACCGCAAGACTTCTTGACATTTGTAGAAATCTAAGAAGATGGGGGTAAATAAATTGTTTTCATTCGGCTAGGGGAAAACGAGACAAAAAAGGTTAAGAACGACTGACTTAAGTTGTAAAAACAAGAATAAACCAAATTAATCAATAACGGTATATTTAATTCAGCATTTTGTAAAATTCAAAAACAACTTTAAAAACACACAAATGCTGCAGAACTATTAATAGGCCTGCCGTACCCATTTTCGTCAGAGCCTCGCAAGCAGTGTCAGTAATGAAACCATTTTCATAATCGAAAAAGTAGTAACTGCATTTGAAATTTCAATTGAGCAAGGTCCCGCTTTTGCTGAAAAATTAGCACATAGAAATATTTAGACTGGCTTTGTAAAATGATATCAAAATTACTTGGGTATGGTTTTATTTCGATGCTGTTTTATTTCACAAAGATATATGCTAACTTTCTTAAAAATACTTGAAGGCCGATTGTTGCGCCGAAAGCGTTCATAGTACCTATCATGAATTTGTATTAATTGTACGTACCATATAAATCATGTAAATTGTAAATGACGTACCGGTAAATTACACAATCGTACGGGTAAATTATAATTTGCCTACCAAACAATACCTTAAATTCTGTGATTTTTAACGACTTCTCTATACCCCAACAATTTGGTAAATAAGACGGCTTACCAGTATTTACGGAATAAAACATGTACTTTTAAACACCGCAAAATCATTCAGCACTGCAGCATAGTTTTGATATCTTTACTTTTATCACGTCTATTCATGTAAAAACAATTCTATTGCGTTCGTGCATCTCTTAAATTTTTAACAACTATTTAAATCTCTGCTGTCTTCATGCGACGTCTGTTAGCATTATTCTTCATTGAGAACGAAGAAGTTACAGTAACTATAAAAACCGAATTCAATGCCATATTTCACACTGCTATTTATTTGCAAGATCAAAATGTCCTGTTTCAAAAAATGGCAATGGCCACATTGAGAACAAAGAAGTTAACTATAAAAGCTGAATTCAATGCAACATTTCATACTGCTGTATTTATTTTCAAGATCAAAATATCCCGTTCCAAAATGGCGATGGCCAAAACTTTTGTCGGAATTGTTTCAAAAAAAGCTTGTTGTAGCTAACCAATACTCATTTTAACAAGTACAGTTGAAGAAAAAAAAAAACAAGAGCAACTTTTTCCGGTGTGCTAAGGAATTCATTTTAGTTTTTTTTTAGCGTGACGCTATCTAGTTAGTTCATTAGCAGTCAGCATCCTCGCAACCATAACTATAGGCCTACAGCATTTGGCTGAAGTACGCGTACTATATCAATGCATTAACTGTCAAGTACGATCCAGTAGTGCAGTATGTACAGTTAAGTTAACCGGTGTAAGGACGACAGTAATTCTATCAATGCTTTACGGATATAATGCAAAAGCGTTTGTTTATTTTAAAATTGTTTAAAAAAACAAAGGCTACTCAAATATTTCGTATGAATTTGGAAAATCTACGTAACTTCACATTCTAAACATCATTACAGAAAACTTCAGATTTCTAAATCTACGTAAGTTCAGATTTCAAATGTCTTTACAGAGTTTGATTTGTTGGAGTCTTTAGTTTTTTGGCTTACTAAATTTTTACCCATAGCTTAGAAAACTTGTATCAAAATGAACTCTATTCTTACATTGCGGTTGGAAAAGTAGAACAAACGTACCATCAGTTCCCGGTGCTTAGTAGATGCTTTTCGAAGATCAGCTTTAAACATCAATTGAATATCACGCAACTGGTGATAGTGCATTTCATCAATGACCTTTGAACTGCAAAAGCAGCCTAACTTTAAAGCAACACAAAACTCATATGTTTGCAGTCTACGTATGTTTTATAGCACACGTCAGAACCTTTTCTTTGTCTGAGATTATAATGAAGTTATTGCACTCTCACCAACTATTTTGGAGCCAATCACTTTGAAAACAACCTTTCTGATATAATAATTGCTTGTAATTTGTTTGAAAAATTTTGATAAACTTCATGGGAACTTGCAAGCAAGCCCAGTGAATGCGTGACGCATGTTGAATAATGTGAATTTCAAAATAGTTGTTTGTTTCCCCGTTGAGAAAGCTAATCAAAAATATTTTCTTTTATGGCCCTAAAGAGATTGGAATCCCAAACAGCGTCACAATAAATTTATCAGTCACATAGTGACTGATCCCAATAAAAAAAACATCTTACTAGCTTAAGCGACTTAAAAATCAATTGTTAGGGGGGGCACATTAGGAGGATCCCCAAACATATGTCTCTTAAATATTAGAGTGTAACACTTTTTTTGAAAATTGATGATGGCTAGTGATTGTGGTTTGTAATTTGGCCTAACTTGGTGAATGAAAAAAATTTTTTTGAAAAAAAAAACTTTGTTTGAGCAGGCCACACCCCCATTTTCATATCGGCACCCCCAAACCACTGATTTCTCGTATCGCATATTCTAGTGGTCATAGAGACACGATTTTGGTGTCAAAAGTTGTGGAATACCAAAGTTTGTATCTAACTTTCTAACACACTATAACTCTAAAATGTTTATTTTAGTCATTTAATGAGAAAAACCGTTTTCGGCACCAAAATTTTGCTATTTAATGATAAATATCAGTTTTGTGGCCTTCAACAAGGATGACATGTTTGCTGTGAGGTAAAGTACCACCAGCAATAAATCATTTAAACCATAGATTTTTGTTGCAGACAACATCAGTTCAATAGTGATACTAAAAGATACAATATATACAGGAGCACCAGGAACAAGAACCTCATCCCTTGTGATCCTTTCGGTTCTGTATGTTTTAGTAGTACCAGTTTATTACAATGCAGTTTAGCTCACTACGATGTCAAAAGTTGTTTTTCCAGAAAGGTTAGAGATGTTTGCAGTTACTGGTTATGTCGAATGCTTCTTGTTTAGATCAGGCATAGATAAAAAACAGATAAGACAGGCCTATTATGAAACCTCTAGGTACAAGCTGGCCCAGTTGTTTTATAGTGTAACATCTAAAATACTCTCTACTCATTTTTACAAATTTTTGTAGGCTTTGATATTTATCTTCGCCCTATTTTTTGCAATTAAAAATTTGCAATGTCTCGCCAGAATATTCTAACCAACGTGTGCATTATCAAGCTTGCTAAGTTGTGGAAATTACCTACTCTGCAAAATTTTATACAAGGATTGTATTGGGGACAAAATGAGCTGGAAGTCCGCAAAGGCCCCAATTTCAAACCAACAGTGTATGATTTTGCAAGGTTTTTGGAGGAAGACATACGCAAGACATGGAATTTTGCTAATTTAGGAAATATATTGCTCTCTTCTCTAAGAACAAAAGAAAAGATCAAATATAGCATTAATGTTTTTTCCAGTTTGAAAGCAAAGCCCAAAGAGAGACGCCAATCTCTGAGCTATTTGCAGATTTTGAAAAGCAATGCAATGAAGTGTTTAATATTTGCTCATGCAAATGCAAATCCTCCTTTGACCATAGCATCAATGAAGAAAATATTTCCGGCACTGATCAGTGGAGAATGAAAATTATTTGATCTCGCCCCATGTCTTCAACAATTAATCCAAGAGAGTTAAAATTCCTGCTAGATCAACAACGTTCATAGCAACAAATGCTGCTTGGAGGTGTGGATGTGGTAGTTAGTCGTGAAAATCTTGAGAAAGTGCAGCACAGTCTAGCAGGTCTACTAGTAGTAAGCTTCTCCATAACCCACACCTTGGTTAGAATACTCTGGCGAGACATTGCAACTTTTTAATTGCAAAATTACATAATGCATAAGATACGAGGTACTATCTAGTTACTGACCACCACAATTTATCATGCCCTAACATTCTGTTTTTGCCCATATGGGCGAAATAAACTACTGGGCACGATAAATAGTGGTGGTCAATAACTAGTTAATATTTCGCTCTGATTGGTCATCAAGCACTTAATATGGCTTGCCGACCCCAATGCCAGAATAGCGCTGAAGATATCATAGCCTTTAAAAATCTGCAAAAATGAGAAGGTTGTAATTTAGATGTTACCCCATAAACAACTAGGCCAGTCAAACTATCTTAACTAAGAAATTTAAGAGAAAACAGTTATCAGAGGTGGGCAACGCGCAATCAGAAGCGCAACTTTCACAACCTCCGCAATTGCGCATGTTGCGTTGCGGTTTAATTGTGTTGCTCTTTGAAAGTTTTTTTTGGTTAATACCGCAATTCTATACATGGAACTTAATTTTGTTCCATTTCAATCGCAATATTGACAACTGTCGGCCTTCTTTAGCAAACTATTTACTCTTTTTCTGTCTAAAATCGCAAAAATTGCGGTATTTGCACGGTGTTGTGAAATTTCAATTGCGGAAATTAGGTTGCGCTTTAACTTGGTACAAAAATGCCGTTCCGCAATTGCGGAATTGTGTAGCACTTCAACTGAATCAAAAAGTTTATTGTGGAAGTGTGCTGCGCTTCAGAAATTAAAAAAATTAAATTGCGCATTTTGCGCTGCGCTTTTACTGATTGAAAAGATCGTTTCACTTTGTTACGCTGCGCTTTTGATATAATGTTATTTGTGCCCACCTCCGGCAGTAATAAGCCAATCTTTCGTATGTTGATCTAAGCAAGAAACATTCGACATATATGCAGACAACCCTAACCTTTCTGGAAAAACAACTTCTAACATTGCAGTGGGCTAAACTGCATTGTATTAAACTGGTACTACTAAAACATACAGGACCGAAAAAATCGCAAGGGTTGAGATTTTTGCTGTCTTTTCGTTTTTTGTGTAGTCTTTGCGGTTTTTCTGCAGTCCTTGTGCTCCTGTACAGCATGTTTTGGTATCACTCTAACGACCTAGCTAATATAGTCTGCAACAAAAATCTATGGTTTAAATGATTTATTGCTGGTGGTACTTCACCTCACAGCAAACATGTCACCCTTGTTGAAGGCCACAAAACTGATATTTATCATTAAATAGCAAAATTTTGGTGCCGAAAACGGTTTTTCTCATTAAATGACTAAAATAAACATTTTAGAGTTATAGTGTGTTAGAAAGTTAGATACAAACTTTGGTATTCCACAACTTTTGACACCAAAATCGTGTCTCTATGACCACTAGAATATGCGATACGAGAAATTGGTGGTTTGGGGGGTGCCGATATAAAAATGGGGGTGTGGCCTGCTCAAACAAAGTTTTTTTTTTCAAAAAAATTTTTTTCATTCACCAAGTTAGGCCAAATTACAAACCACAATCACTAGCCAGTAAGCAAGTTGGTTGTAATGTTACACCCTATTAAATATCTCTTAACATCAAAAATATTTTCTCTCTAGCCTAAACCGTTTAAAACCGTCATTTAGGATTTAAGGAGTCCATTTGAAGAGTTTCTGGGTGTGTGGCACCCCGCGTCAATTTTTCAATTTTTTTGCTCCAAGTTCGAAAAAAATACAGCAATCTCGGACATGATGTCTAAAAAAATCAGCTAATCGCTATTAGTTTTACTAATTTTGCATGATACATGATTACGCGAAGTAGAGATAGCGTAATTGAAACGACGGACGCCCGCGCCGCGTGTTTTTTTGTTTTTACTCGGCCATTTTCTAACTAACGACTGTGAGATTTCAAACTTTTGCTAATAACTCGAAAACGGTTAAGTCTAGCTACGTGAAATTTTGACAACAGTTTGAGATAAATGAGTTGCGCGTTTGTACCAAATTTCGAGGCAATTAGTCTCACGACTTTGGTTTTAGGACCTGAAAACCGCCTCGAAAGTTTGGCGTAAAAAGCCGTAGCAATCAAAAACGGCTTAAGTACGGCAAAAAATATTTCACACTGTTATATGCCTAAAGATACCCATTCATCCCAACCAATCCACTTTTGGCCGTGATGAGATTTTTTCCTTTTTTTTTGTTTTTGTTTTCTTCCTAAATCTTGTACGCTCTTCTTCTAAACCACAAGACATCGAAATCCAATTTTTGTGGAAAGTTGTTGAGCTGCAAACGTAATTTTGTCTCCCGAAACTTTTTCGGGCGATTCCCCCGCGAACCCCCCCAAAAAATCAATTTTTTGAACGGCTCCAGCTAGGACGCCAGTTTTCTTTTTGATAAGAAAAAATATTTAAAAGACAAATATTTTGACGTAGTTTAGGGGTACAACCTCCCAGGAAACCCCCAAAAAATCTATTCTTTAAACGGCTTAATCTAGGGTGCCAGTTTTTTTTAATTTGGGGGTACCACGCCCCCCAGAAACCCCAAAAAATCAATTTTTTGAATCTATCAACCTAGGGTACTCTTGTTTTTTGATAACAAATATTTTGACATAGTTTGGGGGTACCACCCCCCCCGGAGACCCCCCAAAAATCAATTTTTTGAAGGGCTCGAGCTTGGGCCTTAGTTTTTTGATATCAGAAGTTGTTTAAGATACAACTATTTTGACATAGTTTCAACGGTTTAAGCTTGGATAGGATGTGCTTTTTATTATGATCAGTCACAATGCTGTCAATCAAATATATACGAGTACGTATATATTGACAATGTTTGAAATTCCATACCCTCTTTTCCCAGAAGATATTTCAAATTAATTTCTTAAAGGAAAGCAAAAGTCTTTTCGTTTTTTTTTTGAGAATTTCATTGTTCAACAAGCGTCGGTCGTTCACTGAGATTGTTTCTCAGCAAGCTCCCATCTATCCTCGAAAGCGATAACGTCAAATTCATAACCAGAAATAGCTCTCTGTTTTGTCTCACAGTGGGTGTTCTATAATTACTAAAGCGCAATGAAAGAGAAATCGTTCAGCCTTCGACTATCTCCGAAAAAATAGTTAGGAAAAGTTTATTTCATCAGAGTAGAATTGGTCTTTGAAGGCTTTGACTGTGTACCGTAAATTATAATATTTGCGCTTAAATTTGAAATGCTTACAAGAAAGGCTATCATGTACAACGTTAAGTTAGCCCAAGATCTAATCTTTTTGTTAAAAAAGCAATTCTATAAAAGCATTTCAATTCAATATGAAAAGATATCTAAGATATTTGACCACGTAAAATATTTTTTGTTAAACTAAACCTGCTTTTGAATGAGGTTGTCTTTTTTGCAAAACTTTTGGGGCAATTTTCAGGTCCTAAAACCAAAGTCACATGAACTATAGCCTCCAAATTTGATACAAACAAGCATCCCATTAATCTCAAACTGCTATCCAAATTTCAGGTACACTTTTGAACAGGGTTGCCACAGAAACTGTAAAATTAAATTCCAGGACTTTTTAGATCATTTTTCAGGCCTGTTTAAGGCTTTTTTACGGTACCTAAAATTTAATTTTCACTATTACTTGTTCATGCATCTACTTTTTTGTACTTGTTATTGAAATTTTTGATGTAAAGCATTTCCATTACTAGTACTGACTACTAACCTGCATTACTAGTACTAAATTTATTATTTATTATGCTAACTCAGCTGATATTTTTGATTACCCATATTACAGTTTTCCTCTTTATTGTTTGCTTTCAAAAATCTTCAAATAAACAAAAGCAAAACTGATTTTTTTTTCTCCAAGTGCAGCACAGTAGTCGATATTTGCTTAGCACGAAAATCATAGCAGGGCTGACCTGTAAACCAAAATCTAAAAGCTGATAAAATAGCCCATTAAACTAAAATAAAAATGCGATTATGAAAGACAATTGAAGCGCGTTTTGGATACAGTTGACAAGTTGCATTTTACAAAAAATGAGTTTATTTAAGTTATTTACTAAAAATACTTTCCCTGAGAAAAAGTACGTTAATTTTCAATCAGATTTTGGTAATAAATAGCTGTATAACGTTGCAGTTGACAACAAAGTCAAATGTAAGTTTGAAATTTTAAACGCGATTTTCTCAAAACAGCAAAATGCGACTTATCAACTTTTGCCAAAATGTGCTTCAATTGTAACCACGGTAACCAACACAACAACAATGGAATAAAAGAACCAAGGATTAAAATATGAAAAAATACCTGTGTCGAAATCTTTTCAAAAGTTTTCTCAAAGTCTTGCCAATGCTCTGATCACCCATATTACTGATTTGATGATTGGTTAAAGCTTTCTGCATTTAACAAATTTCAAGTAGAGCAAAACCTATCACTGTTTTGAGAATCACGGAGAGACATGGGCGTAGGAGGGGCACCAAAGTTTTGCCCGAAAAATGACTTGAAAGTTGCCTGACAAATCAATCGCTTTTTCTGTCCAAATTGAGGTGACCTCCTTAAAAAAAAAGGTCTTCACTCACATTGAGACGTTTTTCTGTCCAGCGCTCGGAATATTTTACTAGGCAAACTTGCCCAAACGACATGAAATTGCCCAAAATTTTGATGCAATATTGCCCAAACAATATAAAATCGCCCAAATTTTTGACGCAAAATCGCCCAAAATATATGAAATTGCTCAAAATTTGGACACCTTACACCAATCAGGGGGGCCAATGCCCCCCGGCCCCCCACCTCCTAGGGTCCACGACTTTTCCGCAAGGCCCTTTTCGGCGCCAATATTCTATGCTTTTTACTAACACTAACCCAAAGCCCTAACCCTAACCCAGACCCTAAATAAGTGAACTGTCAAAGAGCACCGAATTGGCGCCGAAACGATCTTTGCAGAAAACGTACGGCAACGAAATAGGTGGCGCCGAAATGGTCGCACCGAAAAGACGTGATCCTCACCTCCTACGCCTATGCGGAGAGAACACATTTTTGAAAAATATAGCAACTATAATATTATTCTTATTTGATCATTGCAGAACGACTACGCTTCATTTATTGCATAACATACACACTCTCTTTATGAAAAAAAATTTCATAAGAACACGAGGCGCGTTTTTGTTCGAATTTAAGAGCAAACAAAAAACAATGCCAGCCTCAGCATGAAAAAAGTAATTTAAAACTCGAGCTTGTACAATGCATTTGAAAAAAATCACTAGTTTTCTTGGCTTTTTCTATGCTACTGAACGTTGTTGATTTATCTAACTGTAATCATGATCTCTCATACAGACATTCTTTTAACCAAGTAACATGAATTATTAAATTTATCATGTCACTTTACTCTCCATTAAAGTTAAGAACAAACGCGAATGAAAATTTACGAACAGCTACATTCAACCTAAAATTAACTGGTTCTTATAATAAACAAGACGTGAACTGCAGACTACCTTAATTACATGGCCTTGTCGTTGCAAATCAGACAAATCTTTTTCCCATTTTTGGATGATTGCATGGCTTTTGTGCCTGTAAACTGAGCATAACTTGTGTCTCCTCGAGATTTCGTCCTGTAGAGTTTAATTAAGGTAATGCAACATTAAATGATGCATAGTCTTTGGTTACCACACTAAACAAGGGCATAGCTAGAGGTGCCACAGGGGCGGAGTCCCCTCCTTGGATTTTCAGCAACCTCGCTTAAAAATTTTCTTTAATGTGATCATTATTTGCACCAGAGATGGAACCAGTCAAGATTTTCTCTACCCGACCCGACCGATAAACTTTAAAATCATTGCCGGTTGACCGGCCAGTCGACCGGTTTCTGACCGGCCCGGTCGACCGGTTTCTGACCAGCCAGGTCGACTGATTTCTGACCGGCCCAGTTGACCGGTTTCTGACCGGCCAGGTCGACTGGTTTCTGACCGGTCGATCGGTTTTTTTACAGAAGGTTCTTGTTCACTGTTTAATGTACCTAATGAAAAATTTTCGAAAGGGGGGGAATGGGTGAGGTGTTAAATTTTGTGACTTTGGACGGGGAAAAAAACGCAAAAAAATTTTGCATTTCTTGCAAAAATGACTCAATTTTAAGACCTTTTTTGGTTAAGTTTCGGTTTGAATAACCTGTTTTGAGCAGCGCAAAACGTGCACAAAATAAGCTTAAAAAGCACAGGAGGGCACAAGCTAAATTATCAGACGTTCTTTCTAGTGATATTTTGCAAAAGACCAAAAAATGAAGTTACAATTTTTTAGCTATTCGCAACAGATTATTAGCAATTTGCAGAGCAGCAAACACTAAACTTTTTTTCGGCAGGGCTGCCTTTGCAGTTACAAAAAGATAAATGAGAAAAAAAAATAACAGCAAAAGATAGGAAACAGTAAAAACATACAAACATCACAATATTTGTACTATTGCACCCAAAAACATTAAAATGATGGAGCAATAACATTATATGATACTGAAAATTATGTCACTAACAGCGTGAAAAAAAGGAATATTGAAAAATTATGTCACCAACAGCGTGAAAAAAATTTATAATATTTATAACAACTAGGCTGCTTCATTAACAGTTTGAGAAAGTATGAAAAGGATCTATTGCAAACATTATGCACTGGAAAAGGTTTTTAGCTCCACAGAGAGTTATATACGGACGGAACAATTAATATAAATCTCTGTGGAGCTAAAAACCTTTTCCATTACATAATGTTTTGCTATAGATCGTTAATATAGCCGCTCTACCCCTTTGGTTTCCTTTTTTTTCGTTTATTTACTTTGCTTCGCATTCTTGCATAGCAGCACGTCATAATCGGCTGCTTGGTAACGATACTTGTTCTCTTGCTGCATTTCTGTTTTAAGGTTTACGCAGTCTTCAGCGTAGCAGCGAGCGCAGCCATAAGTAATAGATATTGTGTAACTTTGTAACCTATAGTTTACGTTAATTTTGTAGTTGGCAGGCTGAAAGCTTTATACTTAATTACTTCTGTTTTATTAATTTTTAGAGCGCTAGCCTGCTGTTTTCGTAAAGCCAGTCTAGTTGCGAGTCACCAGTGGCTAAGTTGATGACCTATGTTAGTTCATGAAAATGCTAGGCCTATTTTCTATGATGTAGAAGCCATTTTTATGTTCAGTAAAACTCAATCATACTCCAATAAAAGACTGGCTAAATCAAACTTTCCTTGGGTTAGACCAGACATCAAATAGAATCAACCCCCGGGAATTACAAATTTCCAACATTACAAAAACAGAAATTTGTGTTCGTCTGACTCTATCAGGGAATAAAGTTGGCCAAGCCTAGCAAGACGAAGAGTTGCAGCTTACGCCATTATTTCAATTTAGTGAAAGCATAGAGTCAGGCTCAAGCATTATGTTGCACGTTGGACAAGCTGATTCTCAAGATGAAGATAGCCTAGAGGACATTAGGCTACCCTGGGTGGATGACCCAAACCCATCCAAATTTAGCAATCATAGATCATTGGTTCGCTACAGTCGCGAATTGAAGACTATTACTGATGTTATGAGGGAGTATTCCAGGGCGGATGACAAAGTTGATGCTGATTTTGTTAAACGTAACCCTCGAATATGGATTAAAAGCCCATGATATATACAAGCATGCATTATGTCAATGGTTGAGTGATAACCTGACAGCGAATTCTCACCCAATCGTACTAAAGCTGTGCATGGAATATAAAGGTAAAACGGATTTGATTTGCTATCATAGTAGGGCAATTGCTGACCCAGAGACGAGGTCTGAAGCTACCGCCTTTACTACAGCTTCCAATGAATTAAATATTGGAACTTCAGTTGCTCATTGCTCACTAGGCTCTACCGAATCTGCATCCGTAATTCAAGGCCAGCAGCGTAAAATTGAGCACCTGAGAAAACAAAGCCAATGGAAAGATTTGATAGTGGAAGAGAAAGTTTTGGAGAGCAATCTGCTTGCTTTGCGACTAAAGAAAAAGGACTTGGAACTGTCAAATCTACAGCAGTTTGTGGATGACTTAGAAAGAGTTACAGACGCTGCAGAGCTGAATGAGGTTTACTATACACGTAGGCCTAGTCCTACTCCTGGCCTACAAAGTGGTGATCCAGCTACAGCACCATCGATCACTGGGGGACCTCCTCTCCAATGTCCCATTTCTGTCCCAGACAATGACACTGCTAAAGAGCATAGATTGAAAATCAGTGAGGCAAGTTGTGCCCAGAACTCCGTAGAGGTTGACTATTCCCTGACGACTGGTCAAGTACCTCCTGTCTGTAGGCCAAATGGAAAACATGCTGCTGATACAAACCTTCATGAGCCTATGAAGAGCCGAGCTTTGGAGTTTGAGCACACCTCTTACATCCAGTGCTCTACTTCAAACTGACACCTGCCTAATTCAGCTGATTCTCTTACAACTCAATCAAGCGACAAATTAGACCCCCATCGTTGTCATACGAGGCGACCTACCGACTTTACCGTGGAACATGTGAACATTATTAATCGCTATAAAATGCAGACTTTGGATTATTCATCTTACCAACAACCTACTATTGGTACACATATAGCTGATGCTGCCCATACTATGCAAAGAGAGTTACCCAACACGAACAATCCACCAGTTGCTGATACAAATGGATATATTAACCAGCAGCATGGCAACCCAAGGCCGGTGTGCAACAGGGATCCTTCTGAGACACGTATGGACAATTCCTTTTTACATTGTAGACAGGATAATTTAATCTCACCTTCGGCCGATAAGGATGTTATGCGTTACACCGTTGGCATTCGGGATTCAAACCCACTCGCAAGCAGTGTATGCCCTGGTGCGAGATTGACCACGACTAATGTCTCTCTTCCAAACCATGAGTACCGTAGCTATACTGATGTCCATGCGGGCCCTGAACATTCCAGTGTACCTTTTGATAAAGTTGACCCTGTTTACCATCCTAAAGACTTGAGCGTAACCATGGCAAACACCTATGTCCCCACGAATTACTCCACTGATGTTTTGGCTGGTTCTACACGTTCCAGTGCGGCACGTGCCCATATTGATCTTGCCCACTGTGCAAAAGGTTTAAGTGAACACATGGATAATTTCGGTACTTCTAAACACCATAACTATTCTAATGACCCTACACACTCTGGGAATATTTTGGCCCCATCTGGGTTTCCCCAATATTCAATCGCAAACTGGTCTAACCAGGCCCTGCCTATGTTCTGGACGGCAGGAAACAAATTGGTAGATGAATTTGGTGTTGAGTTCTCAGGGAAAAGTGCAAGCGACTATCCTGCCTATAGGCACCAATTCAATACCCGATATCATGAGCTGCGTTATGTCCGTCCAGACTTATTGCTCCGGTGGCTAAAAAATACTATTGAAGGCCAGGCTAAGTGTTTTATCCAAGATGCGTTTGCAGTCATAGACCCTGGAAAGGCATGTGACGTCATCTGGGAGACCCTGAGGAGGTATATGGCAAAAAGGACATGATAATTGAAAATGCCATCCAACAAATTAAACGCCCTTTGAAATCTATTGACCACAACTGTAAGGCGTTACTTGAGCTAAGAGCCGACTTACGCAACCTATAGGGCGTGGCAGTCTCTGTAGGCTTGGAGTCGAAGCTAAAAGCACCGCAGATACTTGGTAAACTATACTCGACACTCAGTGACAAACTAAGAAATAAGTTTGACGTACAGTATCCTGCAAATAAGTGGTCTTTTGACCAATTTATTGAATTCTTGAGTTTGGAGATTACCCACGCGAACTCCTTGCATCTGATGAAAGTTGACAGCAACGAGAATACTCAGCGCCGAGGAAAAGAAGATAAAACTCTAAGCTATCATGGTCGACATCGAAACCAATTTCCGATGAGAATAGCTGCTGCTGTCCAAGACTCAAGATAACCCTTGCACTTCTACTAGCTTAAAGCAGTGTGCGCTTCACCCAACTTCTGACAGTCATACTTTCGTACAGTGCAAGCGTTTTCTTTTAATGGACGAAAAGGATCGCTGGCAAATAGTTAAAAATAATCAACAGTGCTTTGCATGCTTGGAAAATGATCATATGAGCAAGACCTGCAAGGTGGAGCATCCATGCAAAAGTTGTAACAAGCGACACCACGCATTACTTCACCCGATAGGCACAGAAAGCATTTCCAAAAGTGCTTTGCAATCGTCAACTTTACAGTCGAAGATTCCTACGAGGTTAAAGGTCGCTCTTCCCTTGAGAACAGACAAAAGAAACATTCTAGGGTTCATGGATCTAAGTCCTATTGGTCAAGTCGGATTGATGATCCTAACTGCGCTCCCAACAGATGACCAAAAAGAAACATTGATGTTTTATGCAGCAATCGACACCGGTGCCACACAAAGCTTGTGCTCTCGACGGTTGGCTGAGCTGCTCTATGACAAATGCATACCGGTAGGATGCAAAGAGTATTCCATGTTTGACGGTAGCATAATGAAATGCGAGCTTACTGAGTGCAATTTGAATCTTGCAAAGAAGGATGGAACTAATGCTACTTTTGAATCGATGACTTTTCTTGATCATGAATTGCCGTTTGCTCGATATCTATCCCAGAGCAGCACTATTCCACTTCGGGTCGACATGATCATAGGAGGTGACCTTGCTTGGAAGCATATTCTCTCTGGACAGAGTCTTGCCTGGCAGGAGAAAAGTAACATTGCTGACCATGAACTTGGCACTTTATGGCTTAGTTCAGGAAAAAATTGCGCCTTGCCAAATGGGACGTTGAACTCTCTCCGATCTCTTAATCAAAATCGGTGGTGTGCATCGAAAGTGAAGTTGGGGGTGGAAGACAGAGGTCAGGCGTTAAAAGAACTTGAAAATGACTTGTTTTATCACTCACCTATTGACGACAAGCTTACCATGAGCAGAGTTGATGAAGCAGTATTGAAGAGATATCAGGACACAGTTCAATTGGTTACGTTGGATAATGGTGAATCTCACCTCCAGTTTAGTCTCCCTTGGGCTCGTGACCCTGCAATTACGAAGGAAAATTATCAGCAGGCAAAAAATCTCTTGCTGAAGCTCAGAGGAAAATTAGAAGGCCAGCATGAACTTGCCACTAAGTATTGCAAAAAAATTGAAACTGCCATTGATAAGGGTCACATTGTTCGTGTCCCTGATAAAGTGCTACAGGAAGAGGATAAAAATCCATCAAAACCTTGCTACTATATTCCTCACTTCAACACGTCCCAGTCGAAATTTTGCGTAGTATATGATGCTGCAAGGGAGTATCATGGGATATCGCTAAATGGACTTCTGGAGCGTGGTCCAATCTTTATGCAGTCATTAAGATCCATCCTTATACGTTTCGGCGAGAAGATGCATGGCATTGCTGGGGACATTGCTAATATGTTTTTTCAAATACGCATTGCCCCTGAAGACCAAGATATGCTCCGAGTCTTATGGTTTGATGGACCTGGGCTGCAAGGAAATGTTGTGGTGTACCGTTTCCAAGTTGCCCCTTATGGGCTAAGATACAGTCCGAGCATTTCTGGATATTCTTTGCTGTACACCGCCAAAAGAAACATACCAGACGTCTCACATGATGTAACTGTGAGAGTTACAAGAGACATGTTTGTAGATGACCTCATTACTGGCGTAAACTTTGTTGAAGAAGGAAAGCGTGTCATCAATGAAGTATCGAAGCTACTGTCATCGACAGGATTTCAACTAACGAAATGGTACTCAAGCAACAAAAAAATTTTGGCGGAAATTCCTGAAGAAGACTTAGCTCCAGCACGCAGAGACATAACAGAAAAAACTTCTGACAGTCGATCAGACAAGCTACAGACGACTGTCGGCTTAGTTTGGGATACCGATACAGACGAATTCTTCCTGAAGAAACCAACCCTAAAAATTAATGCCTTTGAGGGTAAGAAATTTACCAAACGACAAGTAGTCAGCCTCAACAATGGACTGTTTGACCCCCTATCTTGGTGGGCCCCTTTATTCATCCAGATGAACCTCAGTTGTTCCGCGATTGTTCGCCAAGTTGAGGAGTGGGATGAAGTTGTGCCGAAGGCCTTGCGAAGCAATGGCTGAAGGCTATCGGTTGCTTGAAATCATTGGACCAGGTGCCTGTACCACGACGCAAAATCCCAGACGTTCGTCAGATAGATGGTCGTTGCGAATTCCACATGTTCGCTGACAGCAACAAAGATGTGGCAGCTGCTGCTGTATACTTGAGAGTCATCTATGGGGAACAAACCTATGTGCACCTAATTGCTGCACGGACTTCCTTGCATTCGAAATCAGAAATGACTAAAGAATCCATGCCTCGCAAAGAAATCATTGCACTGGACCTTGGAGTCTGTCTTCTCAAAGAGTGCCTCGGCGCCACATCCTTGACTGTTGATGATTATGAGCTTTGGTCCGACTCACAAACTGTTATTCAGTGGTGTAGGACAAAAACGTTGGAACTTCGTGTGTTTGAAAGGAATAGAGTTGACTTGATCTTGAAGAACAGTAATGGCAAGCTCCCTCGATATATTCCGTCTGGTCAAAACCCTGCAGATGTAGCCACGCAGCCATGTCGTGTTGAAGATGCTGAATGCTGGAGTCTTTGGTTAAATGGCCCCGAATTTTTGCAGCATCCCCATTTTCCTTGGCCAGAGAATTGCGTCAAGCACTCTGTCGCTGATCAAAATGCCACTGTATCGACTTCTACAGCCAGTACGATAAACAAGCCATTCAACGACAAGCAACAATTCATGCAATACACACTCAATTGTACCAACAAATTGGCCGAAGTCCTGAGGGTAGTTTTGAATGTGTTGCAGTGCTTCACAAAATGGAAACGAAATACCTTTAACTTAACTACAGGTTCTCCCCAACACAACGATGCAGATGATCCCGAAGCAGGACATCCTGACGCGACCGACCTGACGCAAGACTTTTCACCCGGGAATTCTGACGCCATAGACATCCTGACATTAGGGTTAGGGCTAGGGTTAGGGTTAGGGAGAGTGTTAGGGTTAGAGTTAGGGCGTCAGGATGTCCCTGGCCTCAAGAATACCGAAATGAATTTTCTTGCGTCAGGTCGGTCGCGTCAGGATGTCGCGGACCCGATGATCTTTATGCTGCAAAACTTGTTTTTATTCGCAGTGCCCAAACTGATTGTTTTAGTTCAGTCTTATCCAAAATGAGACAGAACTTGACCTTTGAGGAGGCTGTGAGTGCACTCTCTACTCAACATCGTGAACTCTGAATGCACTCCACTCAAAAACTTGTTCCCTACCTGGACCCAGATGGAATTCTGCGAGTTGGAGTCAGGTTGGACTACAATGATGACTTTAGAGACGAGCTTAAGCACCCAGCAATTTTACCTAAACGGCACAAAGTCACACAACTGTTCATCTTAGAGAGGCACAAACACTGGGGACATCGTGCTGCTGAAACCGTTTTAGCTTCCTTGAGTAATGATGAAGGACTCAAAGTTATAGGTGGGGCACAGACTGTGCGCAGCTATTTGTCGGACTGTTTCACCTGCAAGCTCCTCAGGAAATCAAGAGGGCAGAAATTGATGGCACCTCTTCCCGAGTACCGTGTCACACCTAGACAAGCCGTGTTTACGTCCGTATCACTGGATTATGCCGGCCCCTTCGAGGTAAAAAGGGGTCGAAGTACCGAAAAATGATGGATTTGTATTTTTGTGTGCAACGCCACAACTGCAGTTAGATTAGAAATGGTCGAATTACTGCACACTTCAACATTCTTAAACACTTTTCGACGTTTTTTGTGTTTAACTGGATGGAAAACTAAGGATCTTCGTAGTGACTGTTCAACAACCTTCAGAGGAGCATGCAACGTCCTGAAACAAGAAGAGGAAAACCTATTGAAGAATCTCTACCATCGCTCAGAAGTTGAAGCCTGGATGAAAAACAAAAGCATTGTTTGGGATTTTTCAACTCCAGTAAGTTCCCATCACCAGAGCCTTGTAGAAAGGCAGATTCGTTTTTTTAGAGAGATTACAGAAGGTGTTATCGGACCAGGATATCAAAAACATACACCAACAGACTTGGAATCACGTCTTTTCGGTGCGACCATTTCGGCGCCACCTATTTCGTTGCTGTACGTTTTCTGCACCGATAGTTTCGGCGCCAATTCGGTGCTCTTTAACAGTTCACTTATTTAGGGTTTGGGTTAGTGTTAGTAAAAAGCACAGAATATTGGCGCCAAAAAGGGCCACGCTGAAATGGTTGCGCCAAAAAGTCATGGACCCAACAGACTTCGAATCGATGACAATCATGAGGGAAGCAAGGTATGTAATGAACTGCAAGCCTTTAGGACAATATTTAGGTGATGAAGATGATGTACTCCCTATCCGTCCAATCGATTTGGTCACCGGGTTTCTCAAACCAAGTAACGAGGGTATTCTAACTACTACGCCTCGAAAAGCTGATGAACTCCGTCGATGTCACAATTACACTAAGAAAATAAGCTGTGAGTGGTGGGATCGATGGATTGCCTCTTATCTTCCGTTGATGCAACAACGGTTGAAATGGACCAAGCCTCATCAAAATTTCCAGAAGGGAGATGCTGTGTTGCTTCTTGATGACACTACACCGACCCGTGGAAGATACTCATATGCACTGGTCGTTGACACAAAGGTCTGCAAGGACGGACTTGTTCGCTCAGCGACTGTTAAGACTTCAGACGGACTACTGCGTCAGCGAGATATTCGTAAATTAGTGTTGCTTGAGCCAGCAGATGACATGCAAATTCACAACGATGAGTCTATGGATCTATTAAACCTTGACAAAGACCAACCTGGGACTAGCCAATCGACCAATGATGATTTCGGTGGTACTTCTGAATCTTCAAATCACTGCAACGACCGAGCTGGCAAACCTAATGATGATGCCAGCACCAACGTTAACAAGCAGAGAGCTGACAATCAACACGATGACGTCACCTGCTCGACAAAAACGTTTCACAACCAACGTCTTGGCATTAATCCTGATGCTGTTTTCTCTTCAGCTATCCTTCAGTACCAGTGTGCTAGAAATCAATTCAACGATGGAAAAAATCCCTGCCCCGGCAGTTGCTCTGAAAGGATCTATATCCCTACCTCCTGTTGATGTACCCTTCTGTAACATTTTTGTTTTTACTCCTTACCTTATGTTTTTCCCCTCATGATTTCTTTTTCTTGATTGTCTTTTTTTCCTGTCTGTATTGCAGTGCTGGGCACTTCCGGAAACTGGTCCGCAAGTCCGCAAATTGCGGACTCAAGGTTTTGGTTTGCAGATTTGCAGACCGATTTCTTACCGCGAACATTTGCGGATTTGCGGTAAAAAAATTGAAATCTACCGCAAATCCGCAAAATCAACAACATCACTGAGATTGTTTCTGCAATTTCTAAAAAATACGTATTTACCAGAGGTGGAGTCGAGGACACAAGGCTCGAGGCCAAGGCCAAGGACACAAAAAAAATCCAAGGCCAAGGACAGCCCTACAAAGGACAGACACTCTTCAGGCCAAGGACAAGAATGCTTGAGGCCAAGGCCAAGGACCAAGGACACAAGCGCAAGTGCTCTCAAAAAAAAAAAAAAATAGAACTTCAGAAATAAGTTTCAGGCGATCTCCCGAAAAAACCGCTTTCCAAAAAATTTTTCAGGCGCTCCACAAACTTTTAACAACTAAAAAATAGTGCTGTCCTCGAGCCGAGGACAGGGCAATTTTTGCGGACTTGAGGCTTCGAGGCCAAGGCCAAGGACATCAAAATGTGTTCTCGAGGACGTCCTTGAGGCCAAGGACATCCTTGAAAACTCCACCTTTGGTATTTACGATTCAATGTATTGACAGTTTTGGGTGGATGTATTTCTAATGTACAACACCCTCTCACAAAGTTCCTCTGCTGTGGAATGATTATTTCCCAGAGGTGCTGCTATTCTTACAGCAAAATGAGTTGGCTTAAGGTCAAGAAACTTCTAGCAGCTTGTTTATGTAAAGGAAAACTTAGACTTTTTGAAGTGGCAAAGGGTTGCACAAGACGACTTTGATGACATGCCCAGCACCTTTAGTAAAAAAATAGGCTGCAGGTCTACCAACATTTTTAATCTTTGTTGTATCTTTTTAGTCTTTTTGTTTCGTTGATCGTCTGTTTGGGAGGCATGCTTTAGACTACAGCTGTTTATGCGCAGCCACTCAAGAAATTTCCAACGATTTTTGGAAATTAATATTATTGCTCGCTTTAGAATCCTGAAAAACATTTCTGTATCCTGAATAATTTTGTAATATTTGGTGATGTATACTTAATACAACACTTTGCTTTTTTTATGTTCCAAGGTATGTGTATTGTGTAAACGATGCGTCAAAAAGCTTAGCCTATTTTTTATTCAAGAATGGCATAAATTTCTGAGCAGTTGACGGCGTTACTCCAAAATTTTCCAAGATTCACGAGCAAAGTTAACCATATTGACAAACTTTTTGGCGGGCACATTACTACGACACATTGATCTTAAAGATTTTTGGCACCACCAACAAACTGGCCACTGTCGAAACAAATTTCTAATTTAACAGTGACCATTAATTGAACCTACGTTACATACAGATAACCAAGACTTAAACCCCAAATTTTCTATTTCTGCAATTACCTTAAGCGCTAAGTGCTGACTGCTCAGCGCTAAAGAGAAACATAAAATTTTAAATGAGAGCGAGTTTTCAAACAAAATTGTTATCTGCACCCAGTGGCGTACGCAAAAAGTTTTCATAGAGGGCCTAAAATTTCGTCGCACTGTGACGCCACAAATCAATGTTATGGAAAGTGCCAAAGGCAAGACCATTGTAGGGTGGTCCGGGGGCATGCTCCGGAAAAAATTTGCAAAATTACACTAAAAATACGCGTTTTCGTGCATCCTGGAAACAAGTTTTAGTAAAATGCTTTTACGAGGCTTACTTGAAGAATGAAATTGTAAAATGAAAATGCTTCAAAAACAATACCGAATTAAAAAAGCTAGGTCATTTGTGAAGGAAGAAAACAAACCAAAATAAAGATCTGTTTATTTTTGCATCCTCTTAGAATTTCGCATCTTGAATTTATTTTGCATCCTCATCCTCTTAGAACTGCTTGGTTTTGCTTTATCTGTTTCATTTTTAGGGTCTGAGGGGAAGGCCACGGCACAGTGGCCTTCTTCTTAGGTACGCTAACGTCTGCGTATAAAACTTGAAAGCTTTTAAAAGACTGCTCTTATCCAAAGTTCGACTAGAAGTTTAAGCGTAGGAATTTCATGTAACCATTGATCAGGACTGTATTGCAACTGAAATAAAATAAACAAGGAACCGAAATTTTGGCTTGTTCTTCTTACACCTAGCACCTTTCATCTTTGCAAAAGTTTGCCTTTATATGAATATTTTTCAAAACAATTTAAAAATTTTTTGCACCAGTACAGAAGCGAAAAAAACAACGCTAACTGCAATTATCACGTTTGAAACTAAGTCTGCAAATTGCCATGCGTGATTAAGGGAGGAGGAAGTGACATCGACAACCCCCCATCCATTCCGTCACTCAAGTAGTAAATACTAGCCTGTATGCCTGTAAAGTAACATTTTCAAGAACGCAAAAACGCAAGTTCGTGCGTCTCGAGTTTTTACTTTTCCGCGACCCAATAAGGATTTGTGCATCTCTGTTTCTCCAATATGACAAGTACATGTACTGTAAAAGTATGTAAATCAAATAAGGATTTTCAACTCAACGAACATAGTGTAGTTAGAAGTTAGAACGAGCGATGAAAGTGACTGGCAGGTAAAGTTACTTTCTTCCAAGTGTCTACTCCAGCCACCAGAGTCGCAGCCGTAATCCAACTCCGATCGCAATTTTGTTTAAACAAACCTGCGTACATTTGCACTCGGCCCTGCTACTGACATGTATATTATAACTTACAAAAGCAGAATATTAAAGAAAACGAAGAAAACTTACTGATGTTTATTACAGGTCTGCACCGATATGGAAAATATCAAGCATTGTTATATTGCCAAAGGTCTCCTCTATTTATCAAACCAGGGAAAAAAACAGCAAAGTTTGCGGTTCAAGTTTGCGGAAGTAAAAAGTCATTTGCGGTTGTGGAAGTGCAAAAAATTACCGCAAACGTACCGCAAACTTGCGGATTTGCGGTTGCGGACCACCCATTGCTATTTTGCGGAATTTGCAGTTACGGACTAAAGTTTAAATCTGCGGTGCCCAGCACTGCTGTATTGCTGTCTTTCCCTTCCACTCTTGCAGAAGTCACCCCCTTCTGTCTCTATGTATGTAAGTGTTGTGTATGTGTGTATGTAAGTGTAGTGTGTGCGCAAAACATCTGCGAACTTTTTGATGAATGAGCTGGTAATCGTATGATGAATGATGATGCCAGCCCACCACAATCCTGTCAATCTTTCTTGAGCTGGCAATTGTATGATGAATGATGATGCCAGCACACAACAATCCTGTCAATCTTTCTTGAGCTGGCAACCGTATGATGAATGATGATGCCAGCCACTCAACTTTTCCTGTCAATGTTCCATGATGAATGATGGTTCAAAATGCGCTGATAAATTTTTTTATGAACGTGTACACTCTACAGTGTCACCCACTATCTAAGGTAACTACAAGATGAAGCGAAATTTCGTACGTTGATTGCAACTGTTCGAGATGCTCCGACACTGAGTTTCAAATCTGCTCTGTGAACACTGTTTAGTCAGCAGATACAGACTTTTCTTTATGGTTGCTACGCTAACCTCATGGCTATGGACTCACAAAGTGAGCTTTAGCTTACACCTTCCAGAAGATTTTGGAAGCTGAGACGTTTTACTTGTACAGGTCTGCTTTGAGAACACTGTGTGTTCGGCAGATGAGACATTTTAAGCTCTTAGTTGTTCGCTACACCAATCACGCAGCTATTGGTTCATTAAGTAAATTTGCCCCTATACTTCAAGTTATGGGAAATTTTGAGGGCACTGTTAATATAGCCGCTCTACCCCTTTGGTTTCCTTTTTTTTCGTTTATTTACTTTGCTTCGCATTCTTGCATAGCAGCACGTCATAATCGGCTGCTTGGTAACGATACTTGTTCTCTTGCTGCATTTCTGTTTTAAGGTTAACGCAGTCTTCAGCGTAGCAGCGAGCGCAGCCATAAGTAATAGATATTGTGTAACTTTGTAACCTATAGTTTACGTTAATTTTGTAGTTGGCAGGCTGAAAGCTTTATACTTAATTACTTCTGTTTTATTAATTTTTAGAGCGCTAGCCTGCTGTTTTCGTAAAGCCAGTCTAGTTGCGAGTCACCAGTGGCTAAGTTGATGACCTATGTTAGTTCATGAAAATGCTAGGCCTATTTTCTATGATGTAGAAGCCATTTTTATGTTCAGTAAAACTCAGTCATACTCCAATAAAAGACTGGCTAAATCAAACTTGCCTGCTTAGGTTAGACCTGACATCAAATAGAATCAACCCCCGGAAATTACAAATTTCCAACAGATCCTTTTCATACTTTCTCAAACTGTTAGTGAAGCAGCTAGTAGTTACGAATACTATTAATTTTTTTCACGCTGTTAATGACATAATTTTTCAGTATTCCTTTTTTCACGCTGTTAGTGACATAATTTTTAAATATTCCTTTTTTTCACACTGTTAGTGACATAATTTTCAATTTTATTTAATGTTATTGCTCCATCATTTTAATGTTTTTGGGTATAATAGTACAAGTATTGTGATGTTCGTATGTTTTTACTGTTACCTATCTTTTGCTGTTTTTGTTTTTTTTTCATTTATCTTTTTGCAACTGCAAAGGCAGCACCGCCGAAAATTGTTCTGAAGAAGCTTCCCGGTTTGAGAAGCGAAACGTCAAGCCAATAAATAAAGTCATCGGTAGTTTGAAGTCATTATGAATAACTATACCGATAAACGCAACGTGTCTGTTATTTTTATTGAAAACACCAAACTGTTATGACATTGGCTAGAAAACATTCGAAATATTATGTGCCCCAGCAGTTTGTAGAAATGCTGCTACTTCAGAGCAAGCCATGGTTAGTTAGATAGATATAAAAAAAGAGGACCTATGTCTTTCTTGCCCCGTGTAGAGTCAGTAAATCTAAGTTGAAACAAGCTTTCCAAAGCAGCAAGATTTTAGCATGTAGTAAAAAATCTGAAATCTGCGCCACTTCTACTCTTAAGCTGATTAAAATGATGCTAAAATTCCAGATAGCGCAAGCCTCTTCCACATGCATGCTTTATTATAATCTGATTATGCGATCTTAACGTATATTTTGCACTTTTTTGCTTTGTGCCGTGGCCCAAAGTCGGTAGGCATGGCACAATACTGCCACCCTACATACGTCCCTGGATGCACGTCTTAATGGTCACAGCATATTAGTCACAGCTTGAAACCATTTAACAAGTGTTTTCGAAAGGTGTGGTTTGTTAATACTGATTTTTTATAAAAAGTTTCATTTATGATAAAATATATAATATTTCGGTTGGTGCTTAGATGTCTTTTAGTTGCCAGAAAGGAGAATTCGACCGGTTTGTCAACCGACTTGACCGGCCAGTCGAAGAATCTCGACCCAACCGGCTGGTCAACCCGACCCGACCAGTTTCCATCTTTGATTTGCACCGGTGCAGTAGGCTAAAACTGTACTGTTAATTAGTTGTTCTGTTTACCTCCAACCTCCCCCTGTTTGTTTTGAATTATTTCTTCCTATCTATTTGAGCATTAAAGCGGTGTCTACCAGAGGTGGAGTCCTCGAGGACGTCTTTGGCCTCGAGGACGTCCTCGAGGACACATTTTGAAGTCCTTGGCCTCGAGGCCTCAAGTCCTTGAAAATTGGCCTGTCCTCGGCTCGAGGACAGCAGTATTTTTTGAATTGTTTAAATTTTGTGAAGCGCTTGAAAATTTTTTTGGAAAACGTTTTTTTGTGGAGATCGCTTGAAAAATTTTTGTGAAGACCTTTTTTTTTTTTTTTTTTTTTTGGAGATCGCTTGCGCTTGTGTCCTTGGTCCTTGGCCTTGGCCTCGAGCATTCCTGTCCTTGGCCTCGAGAGTGTCTGTCCTCGGAAAGGCTGTCCTTGGCCTTGGCCTCGGATTTTTTTTGTGTCCTTGGCCTTGGCCTCGAGCCTTGTGTCCTCGACTCCACCTCTGGTGTCTACATTAGACACTTTGCCTTAGCCCAGTGCTTCTCAAACTGGAGACTGTGATCCCTAGGGATCTGTGATGCAATTTCAGGGGGAACGCAAAAAGGCTTATGATGTGTTGTATGTAATGTGGCAGCTTGAATCAAGGTAAGAAAGTCAGCTGGCTCTATAAATCGATGATGGTCAGTAAATTTGCTTGGAAAAGGCCATTTTACCAGAAATTTTTATCTACTTTTATATTAATTCTGATCTAAATCTAACATAAACTTAACCCTAGCCTTAGCGAAACACATTCCAGCATTGAGAAATTGCATAAAGACAAGCAAGTGCACCCATCCCATTCCACTGTGCTTGCAAATTAGTTGCATGCAATTTGCTTTTTTTTTTTCAGAATAAATAGCTGTTTGTCTAATACACAGCATTTTATGTTCAACGTCCTTACAACCAGACTAGCCTTCTTTTTTTGCACAATTCCACCATACAAGTATAACTAAATGCTAAAAACAACCAGGCGGCAGCAAAGACATTGTGAGGTCATTAAAGATCGTTGCTAAACTAGAATTTATGCTAAAATTTCCTTGGAACCAAGAATGGTCAAAAAAATTACAAGGGGACCGCAAAGTAATTTTTTCAAAAGTTTTAGAACCACTGCTCCAGCACATTGTTTGTTTCTTAATAGCTCAGGAGCAAAACACAATTAAGGTTGCCAACGCAGGAGAGCAATTAAGAACAACAGATAGGCTTTGCAGTGTTTTTTCCAAGAACATTACAACTCAAGCAGGTAAAAAACTGGCAAAAGCAACAACCTTTCAACTATCAGTAGGGCATGTTGCCCATGTTTGTGAAGTTCATTTCTTTACCTTTTTTTTTTTTTTGTACTCAGTATGAACCAAGTAGAAAAGCACGAAAAACTTTTCTTTTAATTTTTGCTATTAGTCAAAATTTGTTTATTGGTGGTAAGTTTCAGCATAACCTTTTGGCCACTCTCAAGTTTTTTTCTGATTACATCCCTGGTAGTTAAAGTTTGTAAAAGCATAGAAAACTGGAAATCGCTAACTTTTATACAGCAGAAAAGCTTAAGGCAGCAAAACTTTAAAGGGTAGTTTTCAATTATCATACTTAAGATATAGTCACCAGAAAAGCAAAAATCACTATCATTATTACTAACACTTTAGACGTGCTATCACAGTACTTTTTTTCACACTGATTAGTATTAATGTCTTTTCAGTAAAACTTTTGATAAACTATGGCTTATTTTTTTGCAACTTTTTTTCACATAACGGTAATCATCTTTTTAAGCCAAAACCAACTTGATTTTAGGTGAAATACTATGAAAGGGTATGCTATGGACTATGCTACTATGTACCTTGAACTCGGATGCTACTTCTTGATCATACCAATATACAAACTGATTAAGCGACTTTTGAAACTTTCTCTTCTTTTTGTGTTTTTGCAGCAATGCATGCTCTACTTCAAGAATTAGAGTTTCAATTTCCCCCCTAAATTTAATAATTTATTACAACAACAAAATTATTTTGTAGCCAAGCCTACCTAAAATGAGCTTAAAGAGTTTGAAAACAATATGCTAGTTTCCAACAAATTCTCTCTTAACATACAGTACATACAAATTTGTGAACATACAGAAATAAGAAGTTAGGAAGAAGGAATCGTACCAAGCTCAAGACCATGCAACTGCAGTGATCACTTCTACCACAGTATTGAAGACTATGCAAAAATTTAAGAGCATAGAAGTATGAGGAACGGAAGACTGTCTGAAACTAAACTGCAAATAACTACCCCGGTACTGTTTTACCGATGGCTCAGAATTGAACTGAGTTTTTTTTTTGGCAAAAAAATGATGTTGCAAGTTAATCCCAATAATATTCAGAGATTACAGCGTTCTGAAATAACAGACCTGAGTAAAATTTTCGACTAGTATTCTTATCTCATTTTAACAGAGGTAGACCTTAGAACTATAGCCCTTCCTGTTCAACAATGCAGTTACACACTAAAGTTCACAGAGCTGGAAACAGCTATTCTGGGTGTTTGGCTGTTCCTTATCAGAAACTCTCAGAACTGTTAGCTGATATGATCCATTCCACATGTGGTAAAAATTAAGGCTGCAAAATCAATCGATTTTTGTTCAAAGTTTAGTCTGTTTTAGCAAATCCAAGTTCTCTAATAACTTAACTGTTTGAAGTTCAAGTTCCCCCAAAATATCAAGTTTTTCAAGTTCAAGCTTACAAAAATACTAAGTCTACTTGTTCACTTCCAATGCTCATTGCAAAATAAAAAGATAAAACTATTTTGCTTATGCAGTAGGTTCATGATTGTATCTCAGCTATTGGGAAAAAACACAATTCAAATTTGTATGGCTTGATCGACAAAAAATATTTGTTTATGACAACTTGTAGTCTTTGAATTTCTTTTTAATGAATTTGAATAATTTTAATCAAGTTCTTGTTCGAGTTCAGAAATTGTTTTTAGTTTAATAAGTTTGGGGCAGAAAAAAGACAGAATTTTTTCGAGTTTGTAACGATGGCAGAAATAATTGAATATTTCAACCACTGAGGCTATAAAGCTATATGAACCTATGTTGTGGCGACCTTGAAAAATAGCACATACACAAATTGAAAGCCAGAGAGTGATTAAGTCGAGAAAAAGACTTAGTATTTTTATCAGCCTGAACTCGAATTCAAGAAACTAGATAATTTTGTCAAACTTGAACTCGAAAAAACTTAATTTGAAAAATTGGACTAGGTAGGCTAAATTCGAACAAAATTAAATGAGTTTGCAGACAGGGCCTCCGAGAGAGGGGGGCAGGGGGGACAATGACACCGGAGCCCATGAAGTTTAGGGGGCCCATGGGCTTGAAGGGGCCCATCCGAAGGCCCAATGAGCTTTATCGCGCCCATTGAAATGACACAGACAAATCAGTTTAAGGAAGATCGAAGACCTTTTTTTTTTGGAGATCACATGAAAATCCAGACAAAATTATGCCATTTTCCTCGGCTGTTTTGGACTGCACAAAACCAGAGATGTGTAATCTTTGAGCTGACCCCAAGCCCATCTTTGGCTCTCGGTGCCCCTGTTTGCAGCCTTGAACCAAATAAAACTCAACACAAACTTTAATCTATCAACTAGGCTATAGTCCTATTACAATTAACATAGCCTATCGGTAAGTTTTTTATGATCGCATAGCCTACCAGCTTAATGTCCTAATCTTTTATGAGTGGGTTAGCGTTAGCCTATCACATCCGGTTGAATCACCACTAAACAAAAGCTAACTACCAATGCAATGCAGAACCTTACCAGCAATTGTCTTCATTGTAACTCTCACTGTGTTCTGATTCAGATTGCAGTCTCATAGTAATAACTACCGGTACTTTCAACAAAGCTACGTCTATAGTAGGTTACTAGAAACAAAACTTCTGTGCATTTGAGACAGTTCGGCCTTGAAAACAGACTAAGCTATCTATGGATACCTGCAGCGAATTTCAATGTCAGGTAACTTACCGTACTTTTTCTGCTAGGTTATCTCTTTGAAAAATAAGAACGACGCGAGAAAACAGTCATGCTCCACTGAACTTTTTTTTTAAGTGAAGCGAGTGAAGGGAGCAGTTACAAAAATATAGGCCTAAACACCCGAGCGCTATTCTGCGTTTTTGTGAATAATTTTCAGGGGTGCGATTATCAAAAAAATTGAAGGGATAATTTTCACCTGCTATCAACAATATTAATGCTGCGTTAGTATTTTTTACGTTTTAGAATCTCAGGGGCAGAATTATCGTTACGTTCTCACTAGCAAAATCATCCAAATTCTGTCCGCGATTGCGATTGCTGTTATCCATCATCCAAATACGTTTTCAAGACTTGCCACATCAAAAATTCCTAAGTTTGCGAATTTCAACTCGAGCGTGATTTGCGCCAGAAAAAGTTTGTCTGCAACGACCTTTGGTGTATTACGTAAACTCGTTTCGCGATATTTTTGTCAAAACTTAGCGTAAATTTAAGACCAAAAATAGTTGTCGCAAAGCATCGTAAGCAGAGGCGTATTTAGGGGGGGCCATTGGGCCATGGCCCCCCCTTTGGGTTGCCAGGATTGTAAAATTGCATAGAAAAGTGAGCAAAATTGAGGCATGCTCCCCCCCCCCCCTTTGCAAGTTGGGCATCAGGCTTTGGGCTCGAAATCACCTGGTTTTGGGCGAAAATTGGAACGAAATTCGAGTGAAGACCTTTTTTTTTTTTTTTGCTCTTCACTTGATTTTGGGCGAAAAATGGGACGAAATTTGACTGTGACAATTTCAATTTCTGATCTATGTTCCTTTCAAATTTTCTGAAGTTTCTGGCCCCCCCCTTTTCAAAATCCTGCGTACGCTACTGATTGTAAGGCACATTTTCAACAGTTTTTGACCTCCAGCATGCTGCTTGTTTTGCTTCAAGAGCAATTTTAGGAAGAGTTATTTGTTTCATCAGCAAAAGTGGAATTAATTGGACATGGACTGGCAGTGCTCTCAGCCGCCAAGCGATTATTGTGATTTTTCGAAAATTATGACCTTTTCTAACGTTTTGGGAGTCATTTAAAGGAATTAAATTTCTCAAATTTTGAAGTTATTTGAAAGAGTTAAATTGCCTAGTCTCTCCATCTTCCACGTACTTAGAGGTCAAGTTTAAAACTCGTTTAAAAGCATGTAGTTTGGGTCAATTATTCTAAGTGACTTGCGCAAGGGGTATCTGAAGGCCCCTTAGCCCCTCGTTGTTGCACCACTGCTTAAGGTTCGGTTCTATCTTTTTTTATTACTGAGCCGCTAAACAATTTTTGAAATCCCTATAAATTTTTTTTCAACGATTATAAAGATTTAATAAGTTTTAATGCAAGATTTGAGATTTCATAACCGTTTTTGAACACACTATTGACAACCTTTTTCATGATTTTGTTTATTTATCTTGACTTGACCACATTTTTTTCTTTTTTTTTTTTTTGCTTTGGTTAAAATGTCTATGTCCTCGGAGCAGCTTTTCATCAGACACTGTCAAAAAGAGTCCTCAGAATGGAGAGCGTAGGAAAGCAGTGCTTTTCCGCTATGGATTTGGAACCACGCATTGGTTACTCAACCAACGAGCTTCTCTCCGTCATAAGCGTAGCCAGAGGGGAGGCCAGGTGGCCCGCCCCCCCCCCTTCCCCCTATTAAAATACCACCAATGATAAAAAAAAATTCTGACAACATAGCCTAGCAATGTTTAGTTGCAGTTTGTTTTCAGCAATTACGCACACAACAGTAATTAATAATATTTATGACTACTAGGGAGCCCTTAACTAACAACCAGGGGGACCCAGGGCCCCTAACCAACAACCAGAAAACCTCGGGGCCCCTAACTGACAACCAGGGAACCCCACGGCCTCTAATTAATGACCAGGTGGCCCCAGGGTCCCTAACCAACAACCAGGGGCTCTAGGGCCTCTAACTGATGAACAGGGAATCCCCGGGGCCCCTAATTGACGACAAGGGGCCCCCAGGACCCTAACTAAAACCAGGAGACCCTGGGGACCCTAACCGACAACCAGGAGGCACTGGGGCTCCTAACCAACAACCAGGGGGCCCCAGGGCTCCTAACTAACAACCAAGGAGCGCCAGGACCCCTAACTAACAAGCAGGGGGGTCTGGGCCCCTAAATGACGACCAGGGGACCCCAGGCCCCCTAATTTACAACCAGAGGGCCCCTAACCGACAATCACGGAACCCCCGGGCCCCTAACAGACAACCAGGGTGCCCCCGGGGCCCCTGACTGACGACCTGGCCATGGGCCCCGACCTGGCCACAGTCCCTGGCCAGGGGCCCCTTCATTCAAATTTTTACAACTTATTCGCAAAACCTGAGAGAAATCTAAGAGTTTTGTCCTAAAAGTTGCAACCCCAGGCCCTCGTTTAACGCTATTATGAACTTAATGCTATAGCACAGGCAGTAATGCAAACCCCCAATTGAAATACTACCAATGACAAATATAATGAGAGTGCAGGAATTTGGGTTTGGTAGACCCAATCCTAACTTGTTCTAGCTTCGATACTTTAAAATCAACACTTAAAAACTTCCACGTTGTTTAATGGCATTAAAAAATAAAAAAATAAACTTTTTAAAATCACCGCGGTCGTTATGGGACAACGGCAAATCCAGAAAGAGAATTCCTGTTACAATTTACATGACACAATCAGTAGCGTACGCAGGATTTTGAAAAGGGGGGGGCTATTTTGAAAGAGTGAGAAGTGTGCAAACGACCTTGACTCGAATTTTCATTGATCTTGAATGTCTCGGAAAGCTCGGAAATTCAAAGCTTTTTTCCGCCCAAAATTAGGTGATCTCCAAAAAAAAAAAGGTCTTCGCCAAAATTAAGAGTGATTTTTCGGCCGAAATCCGAAATTCAAAGCTTTTTGCTGCCCAAAATCAGGTGATCTCAAAAAAAAAAAAAAAAAAAAAAAAAAAAAGGTCTTTACTCAAGGTCCGTCCCGTTTTTCACCCGAACTCACTCAAATTTCCAGCCGAAAGCCTGATGCCCAACTTACAAAGGGGGGGGCCATGCCTCAATTTTGCTCACTTTACTATGCAATTTTGCAATCCTAGCGACCCAAATACGCCCCTGGACACACTGCGTGAGAACAGGCTCACGTGACTGCACAATGTTTCCTAAAAATGCATGATAATTGCTAGATCGCAAGTTTTAATCAAATCAGCGTTCAGCGCGCGTTTTAAAAACTATTGTTGCGTACTGAAACGGACTCTTGAGCAAAACACAATTGGCTGTGGTTCGATACAGCGCAGAGTCACTACAAGAGCATATCCAGTAGGTTGTCCTTATCTGGAATTGCAGTTTCTTTAGTTTAGGATTTACGCGTACAAAAGTAAGTAATACTGTAATAATGACGACCTAGTGTCCACGTCATAATAATATCATGCAATTCTTGGAGGTTTCAAAAACCTGTCAAGTGACTTAACTCGAGTCTTCCACGTTTTTAAAAAAAGTTATTTTAATTTTGCTTTGAATGTTTTTTTTTTTAATGAAAGAACTTAAAGGCGCAATCTTATCTCAAAATCATAGGCGTAGCCAGGGGGTGGCCTAGGGAGTCCAGGCCCCTCAATTGAAGTACAACCAATGACAAAAATTTGACAAAAAAGCCTTGTGTGGGAATACGGTTAACTCCGTCTGTTGTAATTTTTTTTTTGGCAACTCTTTTTTTTCCTATGACGCAACGAAAAATAACACTGGCCAACAAAAAAATTTTGGCATATAAGGTAAGAGCGGTTTTAGGGTATATTGGGGGCGCTGAGTTTGAAAATGACCTTATTTTTTTCAGATTGGCTCTAGTTTTTGAGATATTTTAATATTTAGGTTTATTTTATACCGTTAGTGACTACTTTTAAATGTACATTTATATAAGGCTGGTCAATGAACAATATGTTAGTTTAGGGTAACTGATAGATATATGCCTGAGAAGAATGGCTACTGAGCCAATGCTGGCAAAGCTCTTAATTTGCGGGATAAAAAAAGCATACTATGTAGTAAACATACTGCAATCAACATCACTAAAAATACAAATACTTGTATTGGTCCATTATTTGCAAAACAAGCACGTCACATTGGCTTGCAAGTCCAATTCCATTTTAACTGTTCATCTGAAGGAAAGTTCGCTTGTACGATTTCCGCCTATGGCTTTGTTCGGTACAATCCCGGATCAAAGTCCAGCAATAATCCGCCATCATGTGAACGTCCCAACGACCTTGATATCTTTCTTCCATTGTCCTAATGTCTTGATCGAACCTCTCCCCTTGTTCCTCGCTAACATCGCCAAGATTGCCTGGGAAATAGTCTAGATGGCTGAATAGATAGTGAAGTTTTATGCTCATCCTTGCGCCAAAAGCTTGAAAGTTCTGAAGCATCACATCCACAAGGATCCGGTAGTTGGAAGATTTCGTGTTACCTACAGTAGAAACTCTCGTATCACTGAGACATACGAGCACCAGGCAGCCCTCTCGACTACTGTCATACGAGCAGTGAAGGTTTGATCTTGCATTAGTTTTCGAATTTGGGGTCCATCAAAGATACCTCCTTTAAGCTTTTCTATGCTGAGGCCGGGAAAGGTTTGGGCGATGTAATTAAAACAATCGCCATTTTTATCAAGAGCCTTCACGAATTGTTTCATCAGACCCAGCTTTATGTGTAGTGGTGGCAGAATAATGCGATCACGATTTACAAGTGGCTCATTGATGATATTTTTATCTCCGACTGCAAGATCTTGTCGTGATGGCCAATCCTTCTTTACCCAGTGCTGATCAGTAGCGTGACTATCCCAGTAACAGAGAAAGCAAGGGTGTTTGGTGTAACCCCCTTGCTGTCCTAGCAAAAAATTGACCATTTTAAAGTCTACACAAAGGGCCCAGTTGTGCTCACTGTAACGCAGTTTTTCCAAACACATCTTCACATTTTGATAGTGTTCCTTAAGAACCACGGAATGTCCGATCGGAACACATGCAAACATGTTACCATTGTGAAGTAACACACATTTCAAACTACGTTTGGAGCTGTCGATAAACAATCTCCAATCATCTGGATTGTACTCTGGAAGACCCATTTTTGAAAGAAGGCCTTGGATGTCGTTACAATAAACAAAGTTATCTTCCATAGTAAAAAAACGAATCAACATGTCATCCCTGTTATGGTAGAATGTAATTTTAGTTTCCGAACCTAGTATGCCTTGTTCATCAAGACAAGATGCCAAAATCTCAGAAGATTCCTTAGATAGGCCTAGATCACGAATTAGATCATTCAGTTGTCCTTGACTAAACGGTTTTGGCTTTGAACTGGGCGAAGATTCTACACCACCCATGCTGGAGGAGCTACTGATGCTACTGTCTCCACTATCAGTATCATCCATTGCCTCCAGCATTTCATCTGCAGCAGTGAGTGCAGGCAAGGAAGTGAAAGCAGGAACTGGAACTTCAGCACAATGTGGTATGGGTCGTCGAGCAGACTCAATATCAGGGTAACACCAGTCTTTCTTCTTTCGCTGATTCCATCCAGACATGTTCACTATACAAAAATAACAATCGTCATGGTGATTTTTAGGTTCACGCCATACCATAGGAACCCCAAACCGCATCGAATTGACTTTGCCTTGGGTCCAAAAGCGCAGCGTTTCAGTACAATGTTTGCACACTTTGTGAGGTGCCCAAGGCTTGTCTTGGTCCCCTAACTTCATGCCAAAGTAGGCTTCATAAGCTCTCTTTGTAAAGTCTCTCACGTTAAATCTGCACTTTGCCATCATGTAATCACCACAAATGTAGAAAAATGCGTCTGGATTGTTTCGGTACTGCCTTCTCTTAACACTCATCTTTATTTGTCACGTAAAAATTTACAGCTTAATTCAATAAAGTGTAACTCAAGTTTCCTGCAATAAAATACAAAGCAACCCTTTTAAGTTTTTTGCAAAAAAAAACTCTAAATTCACAAGATCTAGCACATTAGCTAACTGAGTGATGCCTGCGCTTTTCACAATGTACTCCTGTACTGCCTTCTAGGCTTAATCATAGCTGTTTTATTGCACAGGGGAGGGCAAATGTATTAAAACTGATACTCTTTGAAGAAATGATACTGAACTGTTTGAAGAAATGTGAACGTACTAAGAGAAACATTTAATAGGGAATCGTAAATGTTACATAAGTCGTAATTGTACTGATATTAGCTGTTAGCAATGCTCTAAACGACATCAGACTTTCAGTTTCATGAATCATCAATATTCCCATTAAACAAAATTAACCGAATTAGCAAGGATTCAACTTCGTCAGGCATTGAATCAGCGTAAAATCGTAGATTTTGTGCTGTTCTTCTTACAGGGTTATGACTTAATCTTCCTTTATCGATATACGTATAACTTGCATGGAGTAAATGGGCACTAAACTTTGAATGGGAAACCAGTAACATTACAAGAAAGGTGCTTTGTGTGCTTCAGAATGCACTATGCTCAAGCAAATATATAAAAATATAAAAAGTAAAATATCTCAAAAACTAGAGCCAATTCGGCAAAACTAAGTGCATTTTCGGACTCAGCACCCCCGATTTACCCTAGTAACGATCCAACATCTGCCTTTTGAAAAAAATTTTTTTTGTTGGCCTGTGTAATCAGTCTTTCTCTTTTGGATGCCAACGTGGCAGGATAAGCAACAAAAAATTCATCTGCGTTAATCGACGACTTTGGTAATTTTTGTGAATTCATTTTGGTAACATACAATAAATTGGAGAACAAGCAATCAAGCTGGAAAGAAATTGTGGCCCCTCCCGTGACAGGCTGGAAGGAGGACCGCCATAAACTGGTGACCCCGCCGACGACAACTTGATCGTCAGAACACACAAAACCGGCATTTGGACCAGTATTTGGATTTGCATTCATTTCAAGAAAATTTCAACTGGAAGAACAACAACGATAAAGAACCGGACTCGGTATCGCGGTAGGCCTACTAGCCTAGCCATATTTACTGCTTGTTTAGCTACTATCCTTTCGATGAATTTTTCAAATTTGGCCTCAACCCCTTTTGGCCGTGGAAGGGGCAGCTGGCCCACTTCGTCTACCTTACCGGGAACACCCCATTTTTCTGCCTTTCGAGACCTGGGTGCGCCAATCAAGCTTCCATAATTCTATAATGATGACGGCTTGCTATGGTTTAAAGTAGCCGAGGCAATTTTTAACTTTCGTGGCCTGAGTGATGACAAACGTAAATGCGAGCTCCTGTTGTCCGCTTTAGACCACAGGCATTTTTCGATTTTGGAGTTCCCGTTGGCACACCTAGGAGCAGTGGCGGATCCAGAAAATTTTGGTGGGGGGGGATTTGAAGCACAAAACCTCAAAAATTCGGATGTCTTCACCAAAATTGAGACTGATTTTTCGGCCGAAATCGGAAATTCAAACGTTTTTTTCGCCCAAATTCAGGTGGTCTCCAAAAAAAAAAAAAAAAAAAAAGGTCTTCACCAAAATTGAGACTAATTTTTCGGCCGAAATCGGAAATTCAAACGTTTTTTTCGCCCAAATTCAGGTGGTCTCCAAAAAAGAAAAAAAAAAAAAAGGTCTTCACCAAAATTGAGTCTAATTTTTCGGACGAAATCGGAAATTCAAACGTTTTTTTCGCCCAAATTCAGGTGGTCTCCTAAAAAAAAAAAGAAAAAAAAAAAGGTCTTCACCAGAATTGAGTCTAATTTTTCGGACGAAATCGGAAATTCAAACGTTTTTTTCGCCCAAATTCAGGTGGTCTCCAAAAAAAAAAAAAAAAAAAAAGGTCTTCACCAAAATTGAGACTGATTTTTCGCCGGGTTGGTTACGTTTAGGTCGGTGGGGGGGGATGCATCCCGAAATGGAGCCGATTTATTCGAAACAGAGGCTGATTTTTCGGCCAAAATCGTTACTTTTAGGCTGGTGGGGGGGGATGCATCCCCCCCATCCCCCCCCCTAAATCCGCCACTGCCTAGGAGAGCACCCCTATGACGATTTGAAATCTGCGCTTTTAAGGCACTATGCTCCCCCGGAGGAGGAGAAGCTGATTCAGCTTCTGTATCAAACCACGCTTGGTTTTGAGCAGAAACCAAGCGAATTGCTTGGCAAAATGCGCAGTCTCATGGGTCCAAATGTAGTGCTACCTCCGCGTGTTTTACGCAAACTGTTTTTGGATCAAATGCCGTGCGAAACACGAAAAATGTTATCGATGCATGACAGTGAGGATTTAGATGGCTTGGCCAAAATGGCAGATCGAAATCACGAAAATGACAGTCGCGTCTCTCGTACTGCTGCCAGTTCAGCAGGCCATTTCTCTCAAGTGATCAAAACGCCTACGACCTCATTATCGTTGGATTCGGTCTCCGATAAACTAAACGATTTGAGTGTGTGTGTTGAGAGGCTGAATGCTACGGTCAGTAACCTTTCTCGATCTCACCCTGCTTCACACAACAACTTTTCACCACAGCATTTTTCGACTCCTAAAAGAGACGGTGAATTTTTTCGTGGCCCAAGAAACTTTCGTAATTCTTCTCAAAATAACTTTCAGGGCCCAGCTGCTCACGCAACGTATTCGAAAACACCCAATCGAAACCAAACTAGCAAGGACGTTTCTTTCAGTTCTGAAAACGAGTTTAACAAGCCCAACTCGGATTTGTGTTTCTACCACGCACGTTTCGGGCGCTAGCGCCCGTTCTTGCAGGCAACCGTGCAACTGGCGTGGCTCGCGGAGTAGTCTGTTTCGCAACCCTAGGGACAAGCCAGTTGGTTTGATTGATGCTAATTTAGGTGTGTGGATGGTAAAAGACCCTAACACTTCGGTAAACTTTATGGTAGATACGGGCAGTGCGGTCTCACTTTTGCCTTGTTCCCGTTCTGCTGGCGACAACAGATTAACAGTCCACATGACGGCGGCTAATGGCACATTAGTTCCGACATACGAGACTATCCCGTTAACGGTAACTTTTGGTTTGCGCAAGAGTTTTAAAAGGAACTTTTCACGAGCTGGTGTTAGTTGTGCTATTTTAGGACTTGACTTTTTGACTCACTGCACTATCTTGATGTCCTTCATGGTCGACTCCTGGGAAGCCTTGTCAACTTCCACTGGCAGTTAGGTGGCTATAACAACCACCAACCCTGCAGCTCCAATGATATTTCACATTGTAAGCTCGAAACAGCGCTGTCCAGCTCTGTGCTTTTTGACTCACTTCGGTTTTGTTTTGGACTTAGCAAATAAAACGTTGCACCTCCCATGTCATGATAAGGTTGATGCTAAGCTCACTCGCCCTCGTTGTGGTAGTGCAATAAAGGAACCCGACGTTTCGATCGCTGAAGATGTTGAGCGTGTTGACAATAGTTTTTCATTAGAGGATGAGGCATCGCAGAGAGATGTTGTTTTGGACCATAAGTCCTGTCCCGAACTGCCAGCTAACTTTGTTGAAAATAGCCTAGTTGATGATGCAGTTTTGACTCGATTGATAGGCTTTGCACCTTTTACTCTGATTTGTTTGATGTTGACAATTTTAAAAAAACCGACTAAGCATAAGACTCAGCATCATATGCGCACCTCCGGCCCACCATGTGTTGCTAAAGTTCGAAAATTAAGCCCAGAAAAGTTGGAGATCTTACGCACGGAGTTGGATAAGCTACTCCAATTGGGAATCATTTACAGAAGCGAGAGCGAATGGGCTAGCCCTGTGCATCTAGTCCAGAAAAAAGGCGGCGGCTGGAGAATTACTGGAGACTTTCGTCAACTAAACCGCCAAACCATATCAGACCGCTACTCCTTTCCCCTTTTATCTGACTTTGTGGGTGATACGGAAGGTTCAACCGTCTTTTCAAGACTTGACCTGTACAAAGGTTACCATCAAGTGGAAATCGTCCCAGAAGATCAATGCAAAACGAGTATCATTACGCCGTTGGGCAACTTTGCATTTCGACGCCTTCCCATGGGAATCTCTTGCGCAGCCAACTCTTTTCAACGTTTCATGCATGAAGTTCTTCAGGGAATTCCTAATGTCTTTTGCTTCATCGACGATCTTCTCATCTTCAGTCGGAACGAGAAGGAGCATTTCTGACACCTACAATTGGTCTTTGAACGCCTATCCCAATACGGCTTAATCCTGAATCGTAACAAATGCATTTTCAAAGTCCCTGAAATTGACTTTTTAGGACACAGGATTAGTCACAAAGGAGTCCTACCTCTGGTTCAAAAAGTTGAAGCTATTCAGAATTTTCCCATGCCTAAAACCATGCGACAACTGCGAAAATTTTTGGGGATGGTCAACTTCTACCGACGTTTCACCCCGAAGGCTGGAGCAATATTGCACCCCCTGAAACGGCTTCTTTCCCCACAGAAGAACAGCAAGAAAAATATCCCGTGGTCAAAGGAAAGTATTGATGCTTTTGAGTCCGCTAGACACATTTTGGCAAATGTTACTAGTTTAGCTTTTCCGGTTAAAGGAGGAGAAACTATTTTGACTTATGACGCTGCGGATGGAGCTTTTGGGGCCGCTCTTAATCAAGTTTTGAGTGGTGAGTTGACACCGATTGGTTTCTTTTCAAAGTGGTTGAACGCTTCACAAAAAAATTATCCTACGTTTGATAGGGAATTGTTGGCTATATTTCTAGCGATAAAACATTATCGGTATTTTCTAGAAGGACGCGATTTTGTGATTGAAACGGACCATTCCGCTTTAGTTTTTGCTCTGAGGTCTAACCACAGGGAGTATTCTGGTTGGCGATTGAGACAGCTGCTATTCATTTCTGAATTTACGTCAAATATTCGCCACATTGAGTGAAAGCGAAATGTGGTTGCGGACTGCTTGAGTCGACCCCCTGACAATGGCGCTGTGTTTGGTGACTTCCAGACGGTAGATTTGCTTGAGATTGCTGCTGAGCAACAGACTGATTCAGAGATAAATGATATGATCAGGGATAAAACTCATTCCTTGTGTTTGGAGAAGGTCACTATCCCTTGCTCTAGCGAATGCATTTGGGTAGACAAATCTTGTAATGTACCTCGAATTCTAGTTCCGCAAAAGCTGCGCTTTCGCATTTTTGACGAAGTTCATTCTTTAGCGCATCCTGGTGTGAAAGTGACCAGAGAGTTGATTGGTCAGCGATTCGTATGGAAGGGAATGCGAAAAGATGTGGCAAAGTTTGTTAGAACCTGCATCCCTTGCCAGCAGTCTAAGATTGTTCGCCACAATAAAACCCCTTTGCAAAGGTTTAAAACTCCTGACGCTAGATTTGCCCACATACATTGCGAAATTGTAGGCCCATTGGTTGAGTGTAACGGTTTTTCGTATTTGATGACCTTCATTGACAGGTTTACGAGGCACGTAGAAGTAGCGCCCCTTAAGGGCACAAGCGCCAAAGAATGTGCTGACGCATTTTTGCACACTTGGGTTGCCAGATTCGGTTGCCCAACAGAGTTAACTTGTGATCGCGGAGTTCAGTTTACTTCGCACTTGTGGAATGAATTGTGTAGTTTTTTGGGTTGTAAACTAAATCACACTTGTGCGTATAGACTCCAAGCTAACGGATTTTGTGAGAGAGTGCACAGAACTTTGAAGGCGGCTCTTAAAGCCCAAAGAGAGCCGCACAGGTGGCTTTTCAACCTGCCTTGGGTTTTACTTGCTCTGCGATCTGCCCCTAAAAGTGATCATGGATTTTCTTCGGCGGAATTGACATTTGGCACTACCCTGCGACTGCCTGGTCAGTTTTTTGAGTCGCCTAAATCGGTCTGTGAGACGACATACGTAAAAGAGCTTAACTCCTTAATGTCGTCTTTGAAAGCTCCGCCGACGAGCTATCACACCCAACGCGACACTTATGTTGAAAAAGCATTGGCGACGTGTGATCATGTTTTTGTACGCGATGAAACGAGTGGTGGATTTCACAGAGCGTACGAAGGACCATTCGTGTTGTGTCGAAACATGCCAAGTTTTTTACCCTGGATCTTGGCAACAGAATTGACACGGTGAGCGTTGATAAATTTAAAGCCGCTAATTTATTAGAAAACGTAACAGACGACGATTGCCTGGACTGTACATTCAATGGCAACGTAGCTTGCGAGTCCTCTAATCCTGTGGAGTTGGCAGCAGCGCCGTTTGATGAGCAACCTGCTCCTGTTTTTCGCAATAGGCTGGGTAGGATAATCCGCATGCCTGCCCGTTTTGACGATTTTGTCCCTTTGTAAAGCTAAACAGTTCCTTTTCGGTTAATTTGATGCTTTAGTTTGTTTTGATGAGTTTTTTGTTGAGTACAAGCGCCCGTTCCTTTCGAAGGATTTACAGCCTTGTCACGCCTGCGTTATTGTTCATTGCTTTGTTTTTCCTTGTTGCTGCTTGGATAATTTCAGTTTTGCTCAGAGAGTCGAACCACGGCTAGGATGTTTTAGAATTTTTTCTCGGGTTTTCGGCGTTGTTTTTCATGGGTGGACGACTGATCACCGTCCACAGCTCTGGGTCGCGCACCCCAGACTCCATCGGAGACCTCGCCGATTTCTTTTTTTATCGGGTGTACGGTTGCTGAGTTCCAAAATTATTCTCTATTTAATCCTTCCTTCTGAGTTTCAGCTATTATTCTACCGCTGTTACTGTTCTTAATACTCCACTTTTCTGTTTGAAACCTTGTGGCTGGATACTTTTTTGTGTGCGTCTGTTACGTGCTTGGTGTAGCCTTGTTTTGGCTCAGCAGTTTTGTTTTTTTTTGCTGAGATCGGTTTCGCTTTTGGTAATTTTTTTTGTAATCTCACCTTTTTTCTTTTTTTCTTAGCTAAGCTTGGTGGGGGGTCGGTCCCTAGCTGCTCTCCGTTTTGCATATGAAACTCCAAAATAGGACACCTTCCCTTCTCCATCCCTGGATTTTTTTTATTTCGAGTTTCGGAGCGGACTTCGTTTTTGCTCCATACCAAATTATTTCAGCAATGTGTTGCTCTAATTTTTTTGTCCCTCACTCGCAGCCACTGACGCCTGAGCCGGAAATGTGCAATCCTTTGTGGACTTTGGAACAAGAACTGTCTTAGAAGATTACTTCTTCGACCACCCATTGGATATTTTTTTTAACTTTTCTTTTTTTTGCCCCCAGCCTAAAGCGGAGGCTGATTCTTTTATTTGTGCCAGTTTTCTTGTTGTTGTTGTTGTTGTTGTTGTTGTTGTGGCGCATATTTATCCTCCTGTCACCGGACAGCGTCAGACGCTAACTTGTTGGAAGATCCGCATACTTTTCATTACCAGGACTACTTCGTGATTGGAGGAATCCGCACCTGCTTAGGAGTTTCCAATATCCAATGTTCCTGTGGATTTCTTCGAATTCTTGTCCACTAAATTTGCTGCTTGTTCGAAGCCACCAAGCAGAGATAATCATCGTAAAGCGTCTTATCCAAGGACGCAACAGCGTGACTAGGGTACGGGTTGAACCCAGATCATTCGATCAGGGTCGTCGTAAAAACGACGCCTTTACCTATTCGGCCACGCTGCCGACTAATGTCGCTTGCTTGTTTTAATGCTCCGCTGTGATTACTTTATAGTTCGTTTCTTTGTCCATAAGTTTTTTTTTGTATTCCCACAGATTCGTCATTCAGGCTTCGGTCGATTGTACCAATCGTTCGATGCCTTGGTGGGGGGTATTGTGGGAATACGGTTAACTCCGTCTGTTGTAATTTTTTTTTTTTTGGCAACTCTTTTTTTTCCTATGACGCAACGAAAAATAATCAGTCTTTCTCTTTTGGTTGCCAACGTGGCAGGATAAGCAACAAAAAATTCATTTGCGTTAATCGACGACTTTGGTAATTTTTGTGAATTCATTTTGGTAACATACAATAAATTGGAGAACAAGCAATCAATCGAGTAATCTATCAAGCTGGAAAGAAATTGTGGCCCCTCCCGTGACAGGCTGGAAGGAGGACCGCCACACTTGTTTTTTTATTTTCAGTTTTTTTAGCAATTGCATACAATAGTAGGCTACAAGCGTACAACAGTAATTAACAATAAATTATATTGACGACCAGGGGGCCAGGCGCACCTCCTTAATTCAATTTTTCCAACCAATTTAAACGTATAACCAGGGTGAAATCAAAGGTTTTCGTCCTAAAGGTTGCTACCTCCGGCGCTCATCTAAACTTTTTATGAACGTATTACAATAACCAGCGCCGTATTTGCCATATGGCACAGTGCCAGGGCCCCGCGCTCAGATAGTAGGACTTTTATTGGTCTTTACTTATATTTGGCAGGAAGATGTTGCAAAAATCCCCAAATGCCAGGGGTCCTGCGCAATGTGAATCCGGCCCGGGAATAACATGGTTAGTAAGGGTAGCCATCTATGATACCATTTTTCAATAACGATTCACCTCCAACCCACCAGTTTTGCGCACAAAATACTTTAAAAAAATAGCTAGGGAAAATGCTCATTGAACAAATTATTGAATTATTGAATTTCAATTGAGGGGGCCTGGGCCCCCTGGACGTACATGTACTCCTATAACTGGTTAACTTTATAACAAAACAAAAATCTCTTAAGAAAATCTTCCAGTGAATTATTATTTCCTTCTAAAATATTGCTAGAGGCAATGTGCTTAACTTCCCCTTACATGGACCAAATCACTTACGATTAAAATTTTGCTCCATAATGCAAAATTTTAAACGTGTTTTGGACTTTAATTGCACGTAAAAGGAGGATTGAACAATTAAATTTTTTCGATTGGCTTTCAAATGTTCAAAATCTAGTTCTTTCAAATGGCTCTGAACAAGTGCTAAATGAGATCCAATGGGATTAAAATAGCTTTTTTTTCCAAAAACTTACAAAAATCGCCCGCGGCTGAGGGCTTCGCCCCCAGACCCCCGTCTGTGATACGTTTGAGTATACTAGGCTACTCAACTTAACTCAACGTAAGAAGTTAACCGTCTCTTAAGTTAGACATTTGCACTTTGTAACTATTGATTTTTGCCCTCTCCCTTTACCAAAATCCTGGTTAAGTGCCAACAGGCTACGGCTTCAGATCTTCCATTCTGCAACATCTTTGCCCCATAAAAACTTTCTCTTTTGAAAATTTTTGATGACGTCATTGCAGGTGAGTTGTGGTTTGCCCATCCTACCCAATCAAAAATCCTGACTACGCCTATGCTTTCCGCTACCTTGTTTCCCCGAAAATAATACCTAACCCAAAAATAAGATCTAGCCCGAATTTTAAAAATGATTTAAAATAAGCCCTACCCTAAAAATAAGACCTAGGCGATAGGGCAAAAATTTTTTTGTCCTCGAGTGAATGTTTACTGCTTGAAAAATTATTGAGGCAATTTAGGATAAAAAGTAGTGCTGGTTAACATAGGCGTAGCCAGGATTTTTGATTGGAAGGAGCCCAAACCATAAATCACTTGCAATGGCGTCATCAGAAATTTTCAAAAAAGGAACTTTTTGTAGGGCAAAGATATCGTAGAATGGAAGCTTTAAAACCGTAGCCTGTTGGCACTTAACCAGGATTTTGGTAAAGGAAAAGGGGGAAAACTAATAGTCAGAAAGTGCAAATGTCTAACTTGGGAGACGTGTTGAGTAAGCTGGTGTACTCAAACGTATCATAGACGGGGGTCTGGGAGCGGAGCCCCCAGCCGCCAGTGGCTATGGAGGTCTGGGGGCGAAGCCCCCAGCCGCTGGGCGATTTTTGTAAGTTTTTGGAAAAAAAAGCTATTTTAATCCAATTGGATCACATTTCGCTCGTGTTCACAGCCATTTGAAAGAACTAGATTTTGAACATTTGAAAGCCAATCGAAAAAATTTAATTCTTCAATCCTCCTTTTACTTGCAATTAAAGTCCAAAACACGTTCAAAATCTTGCATTATGGTGTAAAATTTTGATTGTAAGTGATTTGGTTCATGTAAGGGGAAGTAAGGCACATTGCATCCTGCAATATTTTAGCAGGAAATATTAATTTACGCAAAGATTTTTCTTAGAGATATTTGTTTTGTCTTGAAGTTAACCGGTTATAGGAGTACATGAACGTCCAGGGGGCCCAGGCCCCCTCAATTGAAATTCAATAATTTGTTCAATGAGCATTTTCCCTGGCTATTTTCCTTAAGTACCGTACCGGTATTTTGTGCGTAAAAACTGGCGAGGTGGGGGTAAATCGTTATTGAAAAATGGTACAATAGATGGTTACCCTTACTAAACATGCTGTTTCCGGGCCGGATTCACATTGCACGGGACCCCTGGCATTTGGGGATTTTTGCAACATCTTCCTGCCAAATATAAGTAAAGACCGATAAAAGTCCTACTATCTGAGCGCGGGGCCCTGGCACTGTGCAATATGGCAAATACGGCGCTGGTTATTGTAATACGTTCATAAAAAGTTTAGATGAGCGCCGGAGGTAGCAACCTTTAGGACGAAAACCTTTGATTTCACCCTGGTTATACGTTTAAATTGGTTGGAAAAATTGAATTAAGGAGGTGCGCCTGGCCCCCTGGTCGTCAATATAATTTATTGTTGATTACTGTTGTACGCTTGTACTATTGTATGCAAAATTGCTAAAAAAACTGAAAATAAAGAAACAAGGCTTTTTTGTCAAATTTTTGTCATTGGTTGCATTTCAATTGAGGGGCTTGGACTCCCTAGGCCACCCCCTGGCTACGCCTATGATTTTGAGATAAGATTGCGCCTTTAAGTTCTTTCATAAAAAAAAAAACATTCAAAGCAAAATTAAAATAACTTTTTTTAAAAACGTGGAAGACTCGAGTTAAGTCACTTGACAGGTTTTTGAAACCTCCAAGAATTGCATGATATTATTATGACGTGGACATGTGGTCGTCATTATTATTACTTACTTTTGTACGCGTAAATCCTAAACTAAAGAAACTGCAATTCCGGACAAGGACAACCTACTGGCTGTGCTTTCATTACATTTATCGTTGGTAGTATTTCAATTGGGGGGTTTGTATTACCGCCTGTGTTGTAGCATTAAGTTCATAATAACGTTTAACGAGGGCCTGTGGTTGCAACTTTTGCGATAAAACTCTTAGATTTCTCACAGGTTTTGCATATTAATTGTTAAAAATTTGAATTAAGGGACCCCTGGCCCGGGACCCTTGGTCGTTATTCAGGGGCCCAGGACCCCTGGTTGTCAGCTTAGGGCACCGGGGGGCCCCTGGTTGTAAATTAGGGTTCCCGCGGCCACCTGGTTGTCGATTAGGATCCCCCAAGTTGTTAATTAGGGCTATGGGGCTCCTTGTTTGTTAATTTGGTGCCCCCGGGCCTCCTGGTTGTCAATTAGGGTCTCTGAGGCCCTCTGGTTGTCGGTTACGGGTCTCCCTGGTTGTTACTTAGGGGCCCTGGGGCCCTCTGGTTGTCAGTTAGGGGCCCCGAGGACCCTGGTTGTTAGTTAGAGGCACTGGGGTCCCTGGTCGTCAATTAAGGGTCCCCTGGTTGTCGGTTAGAGACCCCGGAGCCCCTTGGTTTTCGTTCGGGTCCCTGGTCATTAGTTAGGGGCCCGGGGCTTCCTGGTCGTTAGTTAAGAGCACCGGGGCCCCCTGGTTGTTATTTAGGGTTTCTGGGGCCCCCAGGCTGTTAGTTAAGGGGCCCCCTGGTTGTTAACTAACAACCCCCCTGGCCCCTTGGTTAGTTAAGGGGCCCCCTAGTTAGTTAACCCCGGGGCCCCCCTGGTTGTCGGTTAGGGGCCCCCAGGCCCCCTGGTTGTTAGTTAGAGGCCCTGGGCCCCTGGTCATCAGTTATGAGCACCCTGATTGTCAGTTAGGGTTCCTGGGGTCTCCTATTTGTTGGTTGGGAGCCCCGGAGCCCCCTGGTTGTTGTTAGGGATCCTGGGGCCCCCTGGTTATCAGTTAGGGGCCCCGGGGCCCTCTGGTCGTTAGTTAAGAGCCCCGGGGCCCCCTGGTTGTTACTTAGGGGCCCCAGATTGTCAGTTAGGGGCTTTGGGGAGTTGGGGGCCCGGGGGCCCCTGGTTGTTATTTAGGGACCCCGGGGCTCCCTTGTCGTTATTAGTATTGTTGTTAATTACGGTTATGTGCATAATTACTGAAAAAAAAATGCAACTAAACATTGCTATGCTATGTTGTCATAATTTTTTTTATCATTGGTGGTATTTTGATTGCGGGGGGGGCGGGCCCCCTGGCTACGCCTCTGGGTTAATGAATAGATTAGCTGAACAATGATCATATTCCCATTATTAATTTAAAAGATGTGGGAGAGGAAAAAGTTCAATGACCTGAGATAACATGAAAATCTCGCAGCTATTTAATCTATGAACAGCTGTTTTTAAATAAAAATGTGTTATTTATAAGTAAATGGATATTGGTTTTCATGTTTTGTGTATTTGAAAATCTCGTAATTTTCTACTTTGCAGTTTTGTTTTTGATAAATGAAAATAAATGATATTCCCCAAAATAAGCCCTGGTATTATTGTTTGAAAGAAAATTAACATAAGACCCTGCCTTATTTTCGGGAAAACTCGGTACCAATAAGGATGTACTGCCTTCTTTACAGAAGAGCAACGTGATTTATTAATTTTCATGCCACTGCGACTGTCTGTATGAAGGCCGTACCTCCCAAAGGCTGCAGGACAAAATTAAACAACAGGTTCCCAAATCTATCCGCTCTAGTTCTTCTTCCCAGGAACGCATATTTCCTGCCCGTCAGAGCAAATTCTCCGCCCAGCGTAATACCTAGTTTCTTGCTTGTGATTCAGCCATTGGACTTCATCTTATACAAAATCCTGCCTGTGTACAACACTAGGATGACAGCAGATTCTTTATTCTTGCACAAGGCCAGTCTCATTTCGATCTATCTGCTCTTGAAGCTTCCTCAAACTTTTTGTTACAACTCTACTATGCATTCTTCTTCAAACTGTTATGTTACAACTCTAGTATGCATTAGCATATCCGTTTCTATTATATGGTATAATTATTTATTTATGGGGAGCCACGTACCCTACTTAATTAAAAAATTAAAATGCCTACAAAATCGAGCGATAAGAGCCGTTGTTGGTGCTCATTTTCGAGATTCAATTAACCCATATTACTCCCAATTGTAAATTCTGCAAATTGATGAATTGTTCAAATTTGAAGTCGCCAAATTTGTTTGTGGTTAATTAGCCAACAAAACGCCATTTACATTCCTGAAATATTTCTGAAAAACTAATGACCGCTGAAGTCGAGCCACAAGGCAGTCCAGTGATTGTAACAATTTAAACATTGCTTGTTACCATACTAATAAATTGCAGAGGTGTATTAAGTATCAGGGAACAAGATTTGGAATTGCATTCCCACAAATATTAGAGCTTTCTCGCAAAAAATTTAAATCTTGCAACAAAAACTTTCTATTATCTTCGTACAAATATTAGCATCAAACATTTTGTTTACGCAGTTTGCATATTCCCTGCATGATATATTTAAGCAGATGTCTGCTTTGGTAACATGAAAAAGTTCCTGCTGATGACGGGTGGTCATTTATTTTTTTAAATCGTCAAAATGTCGCAAATCACTTAGACAAAGTAGTGAAAACCATCCATGATACTGGCATAAATTGCCTCTCCGACAAAAGGGTGATTGCTTGACTCGATGACCGTAAGGTCTTTCGCAACTTCTCTGTCGCCTTTTTAAAAGAATCCTCATTAAAATTTCTTCTTTGTGCTATTACTGAGAGATGAAATAAATTTGTCTTGTCTTGAAGCCACTTTCATTAAAAGTTCTAACCCCCCTCTGCCGACAAAAAGAATTCGAGCACAACTTAAATATTGTGCACTAACGACGCTCTCTCATTGGTCGTTTTTCAGCCAATCAAGGCTCGGCTTTTTCCTATAAATAGCCGTTCCTTTCCTTTTCCTGCACTCTCCATTCTGACAATTCTTCTTGACAAGTGTCGGACGAAAAGCTGCTTAGAAGGCATAGATGATTCTTCTTGACAAGTCATAATCAAAAATCCTGTCGTAGGCTGTATTTTTGATCGGGAGGTAAACAAACCACAAATCACATGCAATAACGTTATCAGAAACTTTCGAAAGAAATATTTTTTGTGAGACAAAAATATCGTAAAATGAAAGATCAGAAGCCGTATTCGATATAGTCGGTATTCGAGCTCGTGCCAAACTCGCTGTAGCATGTCTATGGTAACAGTTTCCAGTGCAGCTGTAATTCTCTGTTTCATTTCTTCAATGTTAGCTGGAAGAGGAGGTACAAAGACTAGTCCTTTCACATAACCCCTGAGGAAAAAATCACACGGAGAAAGGTTGGGTGATCGTGGTAAAATGGCCACCACGATCACCCGACTTCTCTCCGTGTGATTTTTTCCTCAGGGGTTATGTGAAAGGACTAGTCTTCGTACCTCCTCTTCCAGCTAGCATTGAAGAAATGAAACAGAAAATTACAGCTGCACTGGAAACTGTTACCATAGACATGCTACAGCGAGTTTGGCACGAGCTCGAATACCGACTCGACGTGTGCACAGTCACAGGCGGCGCTCATATTGAACATTTATGAAAATCTGTCATAGAACCAACAAATATTTGTACTTTTCTTTGTAAATTTAACCAATAAAGCTTATGACCTTCAACATAAAATGTATTTAGTTTCATTATGATCCATCAAGTAGTTTCTGAGATATGGGTATATAGAATGGGGTCAACCATTTTGGAACACCCTGTACTTCAAAAAAATTAGCTTGGGGAAATGTTTATTGACCAAATATTGAATTTGAATTTTGAATCGAGGGGGCCGGGCCGCCTGGTTGTACATGTAATCCTAAAACTGGTTATTTTCAAGCTAAACAAAAATCTCCATGGCAAATTTTCGGGTGAATTATTATTTACTGCTAAAAATATTGCAGAAAGCTCGTATCTTGCTTCTTTCCATCTGGGCCAAGTCACTTAATTACATCTTATTTTTAAAACAATTTTTATACACCGAAATCGATAATGTAAAACAATGGCAAAAAGACCCATTGCAAAAATTCTTGATTTATTTTATGTTATTTTGGACCGCTACTATTCTGCTGAGGAACATACTGCAGTCTTCACCAATATTCCTGTTATAAAGAGCAGAGTTTCAGAGCAGGGTTGGATAAATTCATTTATTATTATTTGTTGACATTAGAAATTTATTGACTTTGCAAAAAACAAAACAAAATTTAATTTATTCATTGCTTTGCAAAAGTTGAATTCAAATTCATCAATCACTTGTGCAGGCGCGTAGCCAGGAATTTGCAGTGGGGGGGCTGCTTTGGAGGCTGGAAACAACATCAAACGATCTTGACCAGGATTGGAAAAATTACTTGTTTTTCCTTTAATTACAATTACAACCTAAAATTTTCAATTACAATTATTCAAGTTCAAGTAATTGTAATTCAATTACAATTTCAATTACAATTACAATGAAAAGATTCTCAAAACATTGCAACCAATTTACTTACAGCAGAGGCCTTGAATTTTGCTTATGGAACACCAGTGCCGTCGCTAGAGCAAACGACGTGAGGGGGCACTAAGCCGAAAGTTGGGGGGCACTAAAATAGACTGAACTTTTCCACATAAAAACTGATATTTTAGAGCTCCAAAATATGCGCTATTTTAAAAATTTTGTATTCATGTCTGAAAAAAGAGATGCGTAAGGCCGGCTGCGTTTCTTAGCGCGTTTTGTATGCCGCCCGAAAAATCGCTTGAAAAACCTGTAAGCAGCAGCGAATGCGACCAGAAGCGCAACCAGAATTTTATTAAGAGAGAGGGAGCTTGAACCAAAAGTAAAAATTTTTTGCACAAAACTTGTCTAATTTAGGCCCTGTGCTAAACAAACCGATGCAACTCAAGCGTATCAATGAGTGGGCCTTGGGGGGAGAGCCTCCAGCCGCTGAGTGATTTTTGTGATTTTGCGGCAAAAAAATAGCAATTTTAATGCCATATGAATCACTTTACGCATCTTTTTGAAGCCATGTGAATAACTACAGTAAATTGTTAAAATTTAGCAGTCATTGATCGAATTAAATTGCCTAGTCTCTTCAGCCCCCCTTATACTTAAGGTCAACAAGTCCAAAACACGTTTAAACGCTTGTATTTTGAGGTTAAATTTTCTAACAGATTTGGCTAAAAGGGGCTTGAAGCCCTCTTAGCCCCTTCCGCCTGGTTGAGCTACTGACTGTGACCTAAAAAAATTTTGAATATTCTCTAAAAAACAAAAACAGCTGGCCTTTTGAAAAAATGTTTTCACGTATTGTTTCAAGCCATAATCACTAACGAAGTATCGGTATCGATTCGATAGGCTTACATCCCTATTCCGTGTTTATAAGACTGGATTATTTGAGTCACATTTATGCCCAGCAGTTGGTGGCCAGCAATTTCGCAAAGAGTGGAGAAAATTTCAAACGAGAATTGTGCTTGAACTTTATTATCCTTTTTTCCATTATTGCCTGTTGTATTGTCGTTACGTGATGTTCCAAAAACGTTTTCTGAGTAAACCGAAATGGAGGGCGAAGCAGTCGTTAGGGGGGGCACGGCCTCCCCTGGCACCCGTAGCGACGGCACTGGTCAACACTGTGGATTTGTTTTGTATTTCCATATCAGAACTATCAAAGCCCCATTTCTTTCTATCCTTGTTCTTCCATCAATCTTTAAGTTTAATTTTTGCAATACATAATTTCGTTGGGAAGCAATTGTCAAGTATGTTATTGAATTATTGAATTCATATCGCATCCAGCAACATTATGGCTTTAGCTAAACCGTGGTATCATGCCGCAATTATTTGTGCAAAAGAAAATAAGTTTTAACACAATTAAAAATTGTAAAAAGTTGAAATTGTGTACGTTACAACTTCAAATTACAACTACTATTAACACTATTTTTACCAACAATATCACATATTTAGCATAGTCATGCAAAATAGAACGATTAGTGCCGCTTTGACATGCACACAAGGGCAAAGAAGCAAAAAAGCACACAAAATCTTAATATCGCAAATAGCATTAAAGTTACCACAGTTACGTACCACGCTATTTTTTGGCTTAGAGTTAGTGCTAGTTATGATTAGAGTAGGTGCTAAGTAATAGATATGATTAACTCTATCTCTAAGACTAACTCTAACTACCCCTAACCTACTTTGATGTTCGATTTGTGACGTCAGATGTGATTTCAACTGGTAGAAAATATCGATATCGATCGGCAACCAGAAGAAAATTGATATTGTTCAAGCACATTTAGTTATCATCTATCTTAGTGAATAACAAAGCAATTGTAATTGAAAATAAGCAGAAAATTTTTCAATTACAATTACAATTATCGACTTTTGAAAATCTTCAGTTACAATTACAGCAAAATAGTGCAATTAATTACAATTTTGTCAATTACAATTATGATTTTTCCAAGCCTGATCTTGACCCAGATTTTGACTGGTCTTCAACCAGATTGAGTGGGTTTTTGTGTCGAAATTTAGGTAATCTCAAAAAAAAAGTCTTCACTGAAATCGAGACGGTTTTTCTCTCCAAATTTAGGTGATCTTCAAAAAAAAAAAAAAAAAAGGTCTTTAGCCAGGTTGCAACCCAGTCTTCTGGTCCATATCACATCAGGTCTCTGACCAATCCTTATCGCCAACACCAAGGGGGGGGGGGGGATATTTTCGTTTTTAGAGCAAAAGTCCGCCTCAAAAGTGCTAAAAACGGGGTATTTTGCATACTTTTCAGGCCAATAGGGGGGGGGCTACAGCCCCTCCCGCTACGCTGCTGCACTTGTGAGCGGATTCAAATTCAAACTTCAAATTCAATCAAGCCCTCGTTCGAGAGCGAGACCGCATACTTCGAGACAAAGGCCTGATTATTTTTTCGAAACCAAGACCTGCTGTCTTTCGAGATGTTTGGTTTAACCATAGTCACTAAACATTACAATGTAATTAGTGACAATTTAGTGACTTAAAATATTATAATGTAATATCTAGAGACTATGGTTAAACCATAGACTCTTTATTTAGTAGACTAGAAACAGACGAGCAGATAAAAAGAGAAGAGCACTGAAGAAAAAAAGTTTGCTCTTGTTGCGAAAGATTTTTGCGGTCACGCTTTTTCGACTGATTTGATTGGACATATTCGTAGAACGAGAGAACTGTAATGAAAAAAGTCACGCTGATTGGACAAATCGGTATATTCTAGAACAAACGTACCGTGAAGAAAAAAAGACAAACCTGTCAGTTTCCAGTCTACCAATAAAGAGTCTATGGTTAAACCAAACATTTCGAAAGATAGCAGGTCTTGGTTTCGAAAAAATAATCAGGCTTTTGTCTACACTTTGCTCTAACTCTTCGTTATTTCTTTTAATACTTGATATTTGCTGTAACTCTCAGTTATCGAGCACTTGTCGAAACCCTGATATAAACCACACTAAATCGTTCTTATATTTAATTTTAATAAAACGACTTCAAAGGAACATTTGCAACCTGTACTGTTATAAATCGCTGCTTTTGTAGTGAAGCTTTAATTCGAGAAAATCGAAATTCATCAAATGCTTAATTAAGACTTTCAATTCATCCATAGTCACAGTGACTATGATTCATTAATAACTTGAGAGCGGATTTAAATAATTAACTTCAATCTAACCCAGTTAAAAGTGGACTGAAAGCAAAGTCAACTGAGGTAGCCTATCAGAACTGTTCCAACTAGAAAGTTGGATCATATCCCGGGGGAGCCACACGGTTATTCGTTGCGCAGCTTGACTCCGGCTTACTGGCCCAGCGTAGACTTCTCAGACGTGACTGCACTCAGTAACACTAATATACAGCGAAAACTGTATTTTATCACATTTTATTGAAAACAGAGACAAACAGGCAACAAAATATAATCTAGATTTTTGCCTTTAAAATAAACTTGTTCCAAATTAAAATTCCAAGCATAAGATAAAAAATGTGAGATGTTTGCTGCACAACTAAAATTCCAAAACTAAAAAAAGACCAACACTCGCGAGACAGGCCAATATACCACGTGAGTATGACGTAATTACAAAATGCAGTGCGCAAAGTTAACAAAAAAGGTGATTGGCCAAAAGAACTTTGTAACAATTGCAAAAATCAAAACAGTACGAAAAACTATATGTAAATTAGGTGAAACGGCAAAGTGGCACGTTTCGCAATTTAAAGGTGACGCTGAAACATTGCGGCCCCTTTGAAATGAAACACAGTGAAATTCGAAAAATAAATCATATAATAAAGGTGAAAGCATCATAGTGGTCAGTGATCACACCGTAACAAGATTAGTAGCATTTTTAGTGCTCAAGGGATTTAAAATATTTCAATATAGATAAGTGATTAGCCATCTCGAAGGCATCAACTTCAATAGAAATCGAAACGTCATAATAAATAGAACTTTAATTTCATATATTTCAAATATTGATAGAGAGTTGCCCAATTTGCACGAAGAGTTCATTTATATTTCATAAATAAAAACACTAATTAACGACACAAACAATTTACAACTAAAAGACAGTTAATCTTAGTTCAAAATTCACGAATAAAACACTACACAGGAGCAATTTTAGAGACATCTTTTAAAATATAGTCTATCTTACCGGGTCCTCCAACAGAGCCCTTTGCCAGTAGCCTACTGCAGCAGTAACGCGACAAACAAGTTCCCTACCATTACGTATCTGTGGGTGCACCAGATGAATGCGCCCCAGACGATAATCTCCTCTTTTAGTGATGTCTTTCGAGTCCCCAACAAGTACTAACTGGCCTGGGTAAAGGTTCTCCATTTTTTACGGCTCTGTAGATTTGTAAGGTACCCCTTAGCCCAACTTAGCCAAAACTTATGAGCCAAAGTGGCATTGTAAGTATAATTCCGTCTTAGGTAACCTTTGTCATGAAATTTACCCAACGGGGTGTTTGGAGCGAGACCCTGGCCCAAAAAACACGAAGGGGTAATAGGCAAAAGATCGTTACGCTGATCACTCAACGCAGTGAGAGGACGATCATTTACAATGCGGACGGCATCCAAGGTGAACGTTTGCAATTCAATTAGAGTGGGCAAGCGTCGAGCGTGACCCACAACTTGGCGTAACGCGGTTTTGAAAAGTTTCACCATTATTTCCCAACTTCCGCCTTGACTCGGCACGTAAGGAGGGATTCGTACCCAGTTTGTACCTTTTTTACGAAGTGAATTAGTAAATTCACACGATCCGAGTAAATTTGGAAGCGTGTCAGCCGCAGCACAAAAGGTGCTACCATTATCTGAATAAATCGTTTCAACACTTCCGCGAAGGTTTGTGAAACGCGAGAAGGCTAACAAAAAGTTGTTTAAGTCAAGTCCAGTAACGATTGCCACATGAAGGCAGCGAGTGCTGAGTGCTAAGACATGTGAATAGCAACCCCCATGCTTTGCAGTCGTTCCGACCCTGACGATACATTATAGGTCCCAAAAAGTCAGTGCCACAGATTTGGAAGGGTTTATTTGCCCTAGTGACACGAAAGGAAGGCAAGTCACTTAAAATTTGTCTCACAGGTTTTGCCCTTTGCAATACACACTCACCACAATCAGCAGTATTATGTTTAACACTTCCATTTCCAAAAATAATCCAAAATTGTTGGCGAGTTTGCATTAACGTATACAAAGGTCCCGCATTACCGGCCAAAATATGCCCATTTAGCACAATAAGACGAGTCAAGGCATGCCGACTAGGAATTATGAACGGGTGCCTAGTATCCACAGGGAGTTCAGCGTTTTCAAGACGTCCTTCAACGCGCAACATTAAGTCGGAATCTACACAAGGACGAAGATTTCTCAAGGATTTCAATTCATTGAGTTTACGCATTTGGTAAAGGTTCACAACGTCTCGCATTTGGTAAAGGATCGTAATTATCAGGAGTGCCTTTTTGCAACAAACTTAAAGCGACCCCGAAGCTTTGATATTGAACAAATCTGACCGCATTCATAAACGCAAAGTTTAAGTAAGCAGCATCAAGTTTAGGTTTTTCAAACTTTACCTTTTTAGACTTAGCGGCAATAAACTCTTTGAAAGCAAGCAAGTATGCGAAACGCTTTTTTAACGCGTATAAGTTAGGCGATGTCTCGATGAGTCTTACGAGAGGAACGTCCGAACAATCCTCACCCATCAGCTGACCAGGCACCGAGATCGCCCGTACGGTAGACAGAGAGGAAACAGGTTTGGCGTCCTCTGAGCTCTGCAGGAGAAAGTCGGGTCCATCCAGCCAAAGGCCGAGCAAGTCCCGGTTTTTAAAACTTTTTGCTCTCGTGCCAACGTCAGCAGGATTTATTGCAGTGCCAACGTAATGCCAAGAATCTGGCGGGGACACACGAATAATTTTGTCAATTTGCCGTTTTACAAAGCGCGAGAAATGTAATTCCGGATTAGTGATCCATTTATGGACAACTTGCGAGTCGGTCCTAAAATTAACAGTACAAGAAAGATCTTCAAGGGCTTTCAAAGCCTGCAACATTAAATCGCTAAAGATTTTAGCGGCTTCCAATTCTTCACGGGAAATTACCCAGTTTGATTGATTATTTAAAACAACACGTGATCTACCCGAAATAAAACTCAAAGTAGCACAGCCGTTAACAATTCGACGCAAATAAATTACGCAAGATAAGGCATTATCAGGTACGTCGCAAAAACCGTGTAGTTGATAAATTGTAGAATCTTTGTTTTCGCAAGGAGCTTCGTTATTTTCAAAACAATAGCGCTCAAGTTCAACGCATGACAAGTCTTTTAACGAAGAAATCCAAGAATTCCGATTTTCAATTATATCGGCAGGTAATTCATCATCCCAGGCGAATTTAGCCGTAGCCGCTCTCTGCAAAATCAATTTCCCTCCCAGAAGACAAGGACTAGCTACTCCTAGGGGATCGTAATTACTAGCGAGTTGACAAGCCATCTGGCGCCTAGTAGTGACAGGGGAAAAATTTTTATTAAAACTAGCTTGAAGATTGTCATTTTCCACGTCCCAAATTACTCCTAGAGCTTTTGAGTCTGGCATGGGTTTGGCCCCAATAGTAACTTCACTAATACTCGGAGCAAGACTACATTGTGAAATTTCAGTGAGTATAGCTTTAGCGCATGAATTAGAAATCCACTTTTCTTAGTTTAAATCGCCGGCTACTAAAAAGTGCAGTAGATTCCCGAGCAACCTTTTCAAGTTCAGACAAGGAATCGTTAGAATATAAAACATCATCCATGTAACGATTTTTATCGACAACGTTTAGCGTGACGTCACTTGTGCTTGTAGGATTTTCCGAAATCAAAGTTTTAATGGCAAGCAGCGCAGCGTAAGGAGACGAATTTATTCCCCAAACGTGTCTCGAAAAACGAAACACCTGTGGTGTGCCAGCCTCCAAATCACCATTGCTAAACCAAATAATTCGAAACAAATCTCTTTGTGCTTCTGGCACAGCGACCTGGAAGAAGCACTTGTTTAAATCAGCCATGCAAGCAAACTTACCCAACCGAAAACGCGTCAAAACCTCCACTAAATTATTCAACAAATTTGCTCCTGCAAGCACGGTCTGATTTGAAGAGGAGACGCCTCCGAAGTTGCTGCACCATCGTACACAACACGGGGTTTTCCTTGTTTGGTTACAAAATAAGGTAAGTATCATTTCGGCGAGACAGAGTGTACATTATCGACACTCTCGATCCATCCTTCTTTAATAAGTTAAGACAACGTTTTTTAAGGCACTTGTACGCAAAGATAAAGTACGTTTTAAAGCAAGTTCATAGTTATCAGGCAGTTTCAATTAGTTCTGCTTTCAAGGGGACTGGCATTTCAAACCTCCCATTTACCACTTTAATATTAGGTTCAACTAAAGAACGTGCCATATCATCCTCTCTCTAGGGTAGCATCTCTTCATCCTTAAGTTAAATTTTCCGCAAGTTCTTTTAAGACTGACATTTTCAAGCCTAAGATTTTAACACTCCCGAGCATCGCACTTGCACACACTGACTTCTGCCCGTCTGCTGTTAATCAGATTCGAACAGATGTCCATGCGGCCACCGCTTGCCATAGGTCCTAAACGGGTAAGAACATAATTAGGTTCATTTGAATTAAAACCTTCACGCTCCTCCAAAGCGGTGAGAAGAAACTTATCCGATTGCCCGATAAGCAGGTAGGTCAACACTTTTACAATAAGAAATGACAGGTATTTGTACCCCTCTATACCCCTCTAAAGTGACTAAGTTTGGACGTGTCGATGCAATGAGGTAAAGTGTTTTCATCGTCTTCTAAATCAGACACAATCAGTGCCCCTTTAATGCTACAAGTCTTACCATCGGCAAGCGATGTCAAATCAAAATGCCTGTTACATTCAGTAGTAATATCACCCAGAGAACGAATTGCGGTAGAAGCATTTACGTTACGTTTCAATCCCAATTCGTTACACAGCCTTTCGCTAATTAAAGTGGCCTGTGAGGCAGTGTCCAACTGAGCATAAGCTAGCGTAGATTTTTTAGTGTCTGGGTTTATGACCCGTACAGCACAAGTACGTAGCAAGACCACACGTTTGTCCACAGAGTCGATTTTACGATTAACGATAACATCATAATCATTAGCCGATCCAGAACCGCTAGTAGGTGCAGAACTTGCAGCCTCCGCGGTCCCGAGGGTTTCATCGTCAAGTTTTACATAATAGTCATGTAGAGCCGTAGCATGTTTTGTGCGATAGTCAGCTCGGCATTTACGACATTTAGATGGGTACGCACAATTGCGAACCATGTGGTTCAAAGACAAACAATTCAGGCACCGTTTTGCGTCAAAAACCGTTTGTCGTTTAAGATTGGTAGGTAAAACTTTGAATTTATCGCAGTCTGCAAGATAATGTTAATTCGAACAGACGAAACATTCGGGAAGTACAGCGGACTTAGAAGGTGAGCGCTGATTTCGGACCACAGCATCAAAATGTTTTAAACCTTGCCGATTAGATACATTATTCGGCTTGGATGCACTAGAAACGGCCGTTTGTCGTATACCTACAGTAGATTTACATTCGCGTGATTTACCTTTTTCTTCAGTTTTGAACAGCGCTTGAGCGTAATCTAAAGTTGTTAACTTAATTTCGTGCACAACGAATTTACGCAACAACTCAAAGCCCTCAAAACTGGGTTGATTCAAATCCAATAAACTCTTATCAAGCTTGTCGAGATAACGACGTTTTAGATTAGCTGGTAAACGATTTGCAGTGTCCAATAATAATTGACCAGAAAGTTTTTCAACTTGGTAATGTCCGTAAGCAAAAACCTCAAGTGTTACAAGATCTTCATTAAACGATTTTAAAGACGACACAGTATGGGTCACTTTAGGGCCATTTCGGACCTCCGCAACTTTAGGCTCCGAAACAAACCCACTCGGTACCCCATAACGCTGTCTCAAACGTTCTAAAGCACGGTCGATGCGTTGTTGAGACGTCATGTTTTTGAACGAGGCAAAGAAAAGGTTAACCATCTCCCGGGGCTCTCCTACGCAAGATGCCCGAAGCACCTCTAGGCGTCTTTCCCCGAAAGGCGATTCTTCCATCAATTTCCGGATTTGATTCTAGTAAAATACAAAAGCAACGTTGCTTCCGTTATAATTATTTGGGAAGCTAAATTGATATATTCCTTTCGGCCCTGTCGCTCCAGGTAGTTATGCATCACAGACG
>OZ014484.1:24699271-24907616 GCA_963965965.1 Trididemnum nubilum
GATGTACAATAATTAATAATTAGCAATAACTCTCCAGTTTACATATATTCTACCACTGCTGTATCATTATCAGGTAATTTTGCATTCTACCTGATCAAACAATGGCTGTACTGTACTAAATATTCTTGTTTCGTCTTGCAAAACACAATTATTGTTAGTTTGCTTATGTCACAAAACTTCTGTTGCAATTCTGCAGTTTACATTTAGATTGCAATTCAAAACATGTTTGGTATATATGTCACAAAATAATATACATATGTTTACATCATAAAATAATATTGTTACGTCATGAAATAACATACATAACACAAAGTTTATGTCAAAAAACTCCGGTGTGATCAAACTTGTATGGTACAAAAATTGATAACACATATAGCATATTCAATGCAATAATTTCTGCAAAGTCAAAACCAAACTTTTTGTCTTCAAAACTTTACATACAAAAAGAGTACGATACGGAAAAAATAATACAGTATTTTCGTACCAAACCATAGTTTACCAGAAAATACCATACGTAATTCCGTACCGTACTTTTTTCCAAAATTCTATCGTACCGTACTCAAGTCTCTGTTAGCTGCATATAAAGAAGAGCACCTGACTAACCTGTGGCTAGCTTGTGATTCATTTTCAAAATCATCCGAATATGCAGAATAAGAATCTTCGTGATCAGATAAAGATAAATTCATGTCAGATCTTTGATTACACTTTAATCAAAAATGCTTTTGAGCAAATGATTCCATTTACTTCATTGGTCAGACTTAAAATCTTTCCAAAATATAATTCAGAATAAACACAACACCATCTTTGACTGAGACTTTCAAATATAGACATAGCCTCCTATTGAAAATATATGTGACAAGAAATTAGCACAAATCTAGAGAATGCTGACTGAGAGTTAGCTCTGATCTAGCTAGTTAGCCGCCAAACAGCTTACTTGCACAGTAAAATGCAGGTACTCCTTGACTATGTAAATACCAACAAAATATTCCGTAGTGCAAGTTTGAATTCATATATAATGCAAAATATGACTTTTGGCTACTACCCAAAGTTCCTTCCATGCTTAACTGTTAGCATTACAGTGTATCTTATACTGTAAGCACTAAGTTGCTTTCTTCAATCTGCCAAAAATAGTTTAATATTGGCATTACAAACAGGTTTTCATGCTCTCTTAGGCTTGTAACAAATTTATGGCAGCTGTTGGCAGGTTAGTGAAAGCTTGCTGTTTGTTGGCTAGTATTTAATCAAAACACTGCAAATTCTAATGCTTCTGCCCACTTGGTCAGCTGAAAGCATTTTTCCAGATCACATAGCTGATTTTCTACTCATAATATTAATAAAACAATAAGTTTCACAACTGATACAGATATAATACTTTTAATAAATTACACTAAAATTGCTTTTAAAAATTTTGTTCACTGTAGTCTGTTTGTTTAACTTTTGTTCACATTAACATACTTAAATATCAAAACATAAACACATATAGGTGAAACCAATTTATAAAAAAATGTAATGTAGTTGTACACCAGGCATTTCAAATAAAAAAATTCTGAAGTTTTTCTGGTGTTCTAGGCTAGCTTTGAGAAATCACTCAGGTGCTACTCAAAAGACTAACTTTATTGCTGACGTTTCACTAGTTAGAAACAACTAGCTTCTTCAGAGCACTGCTATCAGTAGTGATGGCAAATCGCTATCAACTTCTGATAGCAAAAAACGGAAAAACGATCCCACACATTGCTATAGTAGAATAACTAGCAAAAAAAATTCAAAGCAAGGCTACGATAAAATTCATTGTTATGATAGGCTACATCATTTAGATAATGTAAACGTGCATACAAAAATGAAAGAAAGCGGTTCTTATAAAAATAATTTCTCCGAATTAGCATTGCAGCAAAACACGTTAGAACTTAACACTAAGAAAGAATAAACCACAAAAAATTTAACACTGGGAATTAAGCAACTTTCTGTGAATAGCAGGGAATGATAACCCATTGTTTCTATTGATCACTTGGGGCTTTTCATTGATGTATTAACTTTCAGTAAAAAGACACTTAGAATAATCATGTTCAACTTTTAAAATTTTGACTTCAGACCAATCAATGAAGTGATCATTTTCCATGGAATGCTGGCAAAGTTCTGATTTCTCGGGCCGTTGGAGTTTTATTGCTCATTGATGCTCCTTTATTCTAGATTTGAGGTCCCATTTGGTTTGTCCGATGTAAACAAAAGCACAATTCTGACATGGAACTTAGTAAACCAAGTTGGACTTTTCATTATGATTTATTTCATCTTTTAGGAAAGGGAGAAATTTGCAAATTGTTAAAACTGGTTTGAACGTCACTTGAACACCGGTTTCCAAAAGTATTCACTTGATTTTGACCGATACACCTTTGATGTAGGGTAGGGTTGTGAATCCAGAAAAAGTTAATTGAGTACTAGCTGGCTTGCCGGTTTTACTCTTACAAAAAAAAAAGGGTAAATCTAGCAGGGAAACCACTGAGGGTCTATGTTTTTTTGGTGAGATTAAGATGAGATTTGCATTCATATGGTTTTTGAATGTGGGAGTCGATTCAGTGATACAAGGTTCTAGCAACAGCTAACTTACGGTGTAAGGGGTGGTGGGAGTCGAATTGTAGATAACACTGTCGGTGTGGGTGGGTTTGTGATAAATTGTGGTTTAGAGTTTGCAATTAACAGTACGGTTGACACGTAACAGTTAACAGTACGGTTTTCTCCAAGCTAGCCTAGAACACCAGAAGAACTAATTAATTCCTGCACACCACACACAAATCACGATTAAGCCCATCCTGAAAAATTTTGCCTTTTCCGACATTGAAAGCATTTCTACTGCAACCCATAAATTTCTCCCATCAAATTTCCAGTTTCAATTTTCAATTTATTATGAAGTAGTGAAAAGACTATGGTAGTGACTATTTCACCGAAAATTTTCAACTTAAAGAGAATAAAACGAGAATGAGAAATATTCATCCGCACTTTTTTCATTTGCTTTTTTAGGGGATAAGGTTAGGGTTTAGGTTAGGTTTTGGGTTAGGGTTCCATTTGGGAATACTTTTACAGTAAGCATTTGAGTTTGTGTCAGATTTGAGTCAGAATTAATGAAAAACTAGATAAAAATTTCCGGTGAAATAAAGCCTTCCAAAGACTATAGCAGTCATCTACGTAAACATAGCAATCAATGCAGTAGACATAGCATACGCAATCCAACAAAAACAACCTTAATGGTTACATACCAGTAGCTGTCATGCTCATGCGTAGGCTTACGCTGCAAAAAATGGATTTAGTAACAAACCAACACCCTTAGTCTGTTAGTTGAAGAAACTTACAAATTAGGAAGTGGCTAGTGTTGCATTACATACCATAACACCCATAAAGAGAATAAAAGAGCAAAGAGTGAGGCTCATTTGATAATTTACTTTTTTAAACTATCGATAGGATTTGTGTTAGACTTTGAGTTTGGGTAAGGATTAATTTAGGGTTAGAGTTTGGGTTAGGTCTAGAGTTTGGGTTAGGGCTAGGATAGCGATTTTCTTATTCTTATGTAACATAACAGCAGCCTCTGCCAAAAACTAACACCAGTCATTGAGTCAATAAAATCTGCATCAATTTTTAGAAGATCAAACTGAATGCATGGCAGAGGCCTACTACTGCGATGTAAAATTTATAGATCAACATTAGACAAACGTTGTAGCCCACAGCATAAATTGTCTACGGTATTGACCAAGACTGATAGACTGAGCCCAAAGCCTGACTCGGTAGCCTATTTATCTCGACCTTGAAGCTTAACCACTAGTGAATAAAATTTAGCAAGGTAGGCCTAGTCCACCAGAAAGTGTAAGTGTAACTTTGTAAGTAGGCCTATGCCTGTAACCAGGTCAGAGGTAGGCTAGCCTACCTTACAGAAACTGAAAGATCAAAAAATAGGCTACTTGAATTAGGCTTGATTAGGAATTACAATACTTCTGAACCACCGCAAGTTAGACAGTCTGCGACTAATTTCTAAACTAACTTCCGAGCCTTCCTCACGTCTTTCCGCGGTTCTCAGTTCCCCGCCTTGTTGCTGTTGCTAGGTAAATGGATGGCCTAATGATGCCATAATAAAGTGTTGCTATTTCAAGCTGATTAGTCATGCACAACACAATGCGGATTGAGTTTGGAATGGAATTTTTTTAAATCGTAATCACTCAAATTTTATTTTTCCGTAAAATTGCAAATTAGATACAACTGTGAGGTACACTTCACTCACATGTCTGCTTTCTTATTAGACTAGTGTTTCATCAACATTGCCTATCTTGGCAACCCAACCGAACCTTCAAATCACACACGAGAGCAATTTCCTTACATGCAATTGTACCCTATTCTCATATTACTACTCGGATCAAAGTCTGAAAAAAACGTCACGAGAAAGAGGATTTTCGGCCAGTATTACACAGGCACTGCACTTAGTTCAACTGCATTGCGCTAGCATCACTAAGCATAAACACCATTATATGACGCCACATAAGCAATATCCCACAATGATGTCATACATGGTGTCCACTGTAGAGTGGAGCGTAGTGGCTAATTTTTACACTCCGGAACCACTCCGTTATTTTTTTAACTGGTTCCAGCTCCAATCCGGCTCCGAAATTTTACAACAACACTCCGCTCCGAAATACTCCGAGACAAAAATATGCTTTTTGAGAAAAATTCGAACCAATAATTGTCATATTCGAAAAGTTTGACATCCTTCGTGGTCTACTCCTGGGAAGTCAGAACAACTGGGATAAGCCTAGCCTAATTACATATTCTGAAATTCCATTTCCAGAAAGCAAAGTAGTTGCTCATACTAGTGATGTAGTCAAGACCCTGATGGTCGAGACCGAGACCAAGACCGAGACTTGGAAAAAATTCGAGTCCAAGACCCGAGACCAAGACTTGAAAAAATTTTCGAGATCGAGACTCGGTGAGTTTGTTCGAGACCGAGATGAGACTTCGAGCCCCGAGATTTTAGAAGCAAAACTTATTCGTATTGACTATTGACAACAGAGGTGGAGTCGAGGACACAAGGCTCGAGGCCAAGGCCAAGGACACAAAAAAAATCCGAGGCCAAGGCCAAGGCCAAGGACAGCCTTTCCGAGGACAGACACTCTCGAGGCCAAGGACAGGAATGCTCGAGGCCAAGGCCAAGGACCAAGGACACAAAGCGCAAGTGCTCTCCAAAATAAAAAAAAAAAAAGGTCTTCACAAAAATTTTTCAGGCGATCTCCAAAAAAAAAAAAAAAAAAAAAAAAAAAAGGTCTTCACAAAAATTTTTCAAGCAATCTCCACGAAAAAACGCTTTCCAAAAAGTTTTTCAACCGCTCCACAAAATTTTAACTTTCCAAAAAATAGTGCTGTCCTCGAGCCGAGGACAGGCCAATTTTCGAGGACTTGAGGCCTCGAGGCCAAGGCCAAAGCCAAGGACTTGACCTTCGAGGCCAAGGCCAAGGACTTCAAAATCTGTCCTCGAGGACGTCCTCGAGGCCAAGGACGTCCTCGAGGACTCCACCTCTGATTGACAACCCTTTTCATGGTTTTTTTTTTAAACAAAAGGTCAATCGCAATACAGTAGAACGACCATAAACCAAAAACGAACTTGGGTCACGTGCTATTCACAAGCACATGAAGAGGTGACGGCGTAGCTCGTATTACAAAGATATTCTTTCAATAATAAAAACACATCTGTCACTCGTGTTACAATGATATTCTTACAATATGTTTACAAAGATATTCATATATAATGCATCTTAAATTTGCTTAAGTTTCATTACCAAACTGCACGTGGACCAATCTAGAGGAATTCGATTTTGAAGCGAGTTGCTAAATCAAATTAAAATAAAAGCTTTCATAAACTCGCGGCTTAGTGCATGGGCATTGAGCAACACTGCACCAAAGAAACATCGCAGCAGGCGAGACGTTAGCGACACTGCGTCCGATTTTCACCGGATAAAGAATCGAAACGCAGACCTCACGCTCCGATGGCGGTGTCTTTAACTCCTAACGCTGACTGGTCGTTTAAATCTAAAATAAAGCGGGCTTGCTGAGGCAGTTGCATTCAGATAGTTATTTTAATGACAAGAAGGCAGTGGTTGAGTGTGGGATTGTGTTTTCATAAACAAGACATCAAAAAGAATGATTCAGTAACGTAGTGGTCCTAGTACACGGCAAACACCGTAATGTACAACAAATAACTGAGTTACGGTATTATTTCTTATCAAGACTTTATTTCTCCGATACCACCCTGAAAATCTTTTGGGGTTACGCGTCTTCCCCATTCGGTGGCTCATGTTTATACCTCAGGTTTATACCTCAAGCTATTTTAATCTTTACTGGACCTAATTGTTACTCCTAATGTTTGATATTTACAAAAAAGCAATGGTAAAGTAGACATTAGTAAAGTAGACATGGTAAAGTAGCTATTTCATCACTCTGAGTCTGCAATCTTAACTGTATCATACTACGAAAGATCTTTTCAACAGAATGAGACTGAAAACAATCACTTTGAGGTCTGAGCTGTCCTGATTAACCTTTCTTTACCAAACCTCATCGCACTGCCATGCTACCACCTCAAACTCGGTCCACATGCAAGGAACCTGAACAAAAAAAAGTTTCGAGCATTTACTACCAAAAACCAATAATGTAGACAGCGGCATTTAGCACCTTCAACAAAGATCAACATCAAATAATACCGCTTAAGCGGCTTCTTCCCCTTCAGACTGTTTTACATCACACCTTTAATAAGTAAACAACAAAGATAATAATGAGTAACAGGTCGAGCAGTTTTCTCTCACGGCTCTACCTGAGTTTTTTCGAACCTCAAGTATCTCCCACTGAGTAGCCAATTATCAAAAATTGAGGTTTTATTGCAAAACTTTGTTTCTCACGATCTCAGTTTAAAAACATTGACGGAAATAAATGAAAATTGACCGAAATGTATAAATAAAGGGGATTGTTGGAAAGCAATTAAAAAGGTGTTAAGACCTAGAAAGTCAATCGAATCTTTGTTTGCGTTGCTTGCATTAAATAATTAAATTCAAAATTTTACTCCGACGCCTAACCAAGATTTTGAGTCTCGAGACTTCTCATATTTCGAGACCATGACTTTTCGAGACCAAGACTCGAGATCGAGACTTGAAGTTCAAGTCCGAGGCGAGACCGAGACTTTCAAAAATGTGTCTCGAGACCCGAGACCGGCTCTCGAGAACTCCGTCACTAGCTCATACTACTACTAACTATCACTACGGCTTGAAAGACTACTTTAAAGTCAGACTCCGGCTTCACTCCTACTCCTACTCCGGCTTCACTCCTACTCCTAGTTGTTTTTTTTAATTGGTACTCCGCTCCGACTCCAAGCTCCTCTCTAGTCCATTGTCCATGCTTAATGATGCTAGTGCAATGTGGTAGAACTATATACTGGTCGAGAAACCTCTCTCTGGTGATCTTGTCAAATCATAGACCTTTTATTTAGTAGTCTTGAAACAGACGCGCGGAGAAAAGAGAAGAGCATTGGAGAAAAAAGTTTGTTCTTGTTGCAAAGGTTTTTTTTGCGGTCACGCATATTCGACTGATTAGATTGGAAGTATTCATAGAACAAGTGAACCGTAAAGAAAAAAGTCACCCTGATTGGACGAATTGGCATATTTTGAAACAAGCGAACCGTGAAGAAAAAAAGACACAGCTGTCAGTTTTGGGTCTACTAATAAAGAGTCTATGGTCAGGCTTTGATCAGAAAGCGCGTAACCAGATATGTAAGTGAAGTGCTTCCTCACAGTTGTGAAATATTTATGTTGAAAATCTGCTATGTAACTTCTGCATTACCAATTACAATAAACTTAAGAACGGCGCAAACCAAAAACTATTTGGTTCTCTCAAAGTTTCTTAATTAGTTAATTAATGAACAGTGCAATTATACCATAGTCATTGTTACGTGAGTGTTTGATTGTAATTAAATTGTACTACTAGTCGGGAAGAGTGCTCTGAGTTGGGCCCCCTTAGCGAAAATCTCAGTAGCTCCTAAACTATAGTCAACTGTTCAGTAAGCGCAATACCAAACAAAATTGTATTTATTCCTTTATCAAATCGCATTGTCTTTAAATAAAAATACAAACAACTTCTACTCGAAAATTGCATTTCAAAAAAATCACCCATTTGCCCAACTTAGGAGCAGGTGTACCTAGTTGGGTCACCCTGATCCTAGGTTGGGCATGCAATTATACAGTTCCGGTATACTACTTCAACCTGACACTCAGCACTCCTTTGGTGTTTTGTGCCTACATAGCAGGATCTGACATTTGTAGTTTTTGTATTTTTGTGTACATAGTTTGGATCTGATTTTTTTTTTTCTGCACCTTTCTGTCTAAATTTATAATTACCAGTGTATTGAAAGATACTTTTCACCTGTTTTCATTTTAAATTCAAAACAACTTTTTCTGCGTATTTTGTGGCTGATTCTAAATTTGCTATTTTGTCTTACTAGTGTAGAATCTTTCATTGGTTTGACTGCTTGATAATGCCAGTTAAATGTCCATGTGAAATATGTTTAAGACCTTGTAAAAGGAACCAGTGTGCTATTCAGTGTGATATGTGTGGTGGATGGATTCATCTCAAATGCACAGTCATTAGTCCCCTTAAATTTCACACACTTTGTTCTTCTACTGAACCATCCCTCTGCCAAAATTGTTACAGTGAATTGTTTCCTTTTCAAACCCTAGATGATAAGCAATTGTTAAATGAAATGAGAAATGATGACAAACTAAACTTTGATATTAATCACACAAATAATTCGTTTTTCCCAGCTAAATGCTTACAGGTAGACAACAAGATAAAAAGCTTACTAAATGATTTAAATTCTGGTTTGGTTGACTCAAAATACTGCTCACAGGCCGAAGCCAATATTATTAACAAAAAGTGCAAATTTTCTTTGCTTTGCGTGAATATAAGAAGCTTAAATGCAAATTTTGATAAATTGAATGAACTCTTAACAAATTATGATATCTTACCTGACATCATTGCTATAAGTGAAACCAAACTTAAATTGTTACAGGTATACAATGCAAAGTTAAGTGGGTACCATTTTTACCACAAAGGCACAACTACAAGATGGGGAGGAGTAGGATTTTTTATTAAGGAGTCTTTATCAATTTCAATTTGCAAGGAGTTTGATTTAAACATTCCTAACTGTGAAGATATGTGGATTCAACTAGATTTAGAAAATAACAAAAAATGTATAGTGGGAGTAATTTACAGACACCCTAAACAGAAATTATCAGAGTTTTGCAAGAGTTTTGAATCAACCATTGAAAAACTGAATAGTAGAAAATTGATGTATTATATCGGAGGAGACTTCAACGCAGATTTGTTGAAAAGCAACTCTGATATCAATGTTAAAGATTTCATGAATTTAACATATAGCTTAGGCTGCATTCCCTTAATTACACACCCGACAAGAATAACCACTACAAGCTCAACTCTTTTAGATCATGTTTATACAAACAATGTAGTGGGTGAACACAAAAGTTTTATTCTGGTGGAAGATGTAAGTGATCACCTGCCAGTAATGGTGTGTTCTAATTTAAGCCTGCCCAAGAGTGAAAAATCAAATGTCACCCTAATTCGTGATACAAAAAATTTTGAAGTAGAAAAATTTCTAGACAAATTAACTGAAGGAATGGAGCTATTAGGTGATATCAAAGAGGAATGCATTGACAACTACACTGAAAAGTTTATTGACATTTTTCATAAGACATTAAACATACATGCACCATTACGAAAACAAAGCAGAAAGGAAACAAAACTAAAAAACAAACCATGGTTATCCAAAGGAATCCTTATATCAATCCAGCAAAAAAATTTATTGTACAAAAGAGCCCTTAAATTAAATGACAGTAATACATGGGCACAATACAAAGTCTATAGAAATAAACTGACTCATATTAAGGAATATGCAAAACGACTTTACATTAAAAATTTAGTGAATGATAATAAGCATGACGCCTCGTCGCTTTGGAAAATTATAAATAAAATTATTCACTTGAAAAATGTGAAGAAAAATAACATTCCTAATAAAATGTATGCTTCCAAAAGTGAAAGTGCACAAGGTCCTCAGGCCATCAGTAACTTGTTCAATAAATATTTCATAGAGATAGGAGTTAACCTTGCATCTACAATCGAAACACCAGCTATAATTGATGGCAAATTTAATGCCACATCTTTGATTCAGAGTAGTTGCAATTCGTTTTTTCTAGTACCAATAGTTGAAGAAGAAGTAGTAAATTACATCAGAGCTATGAATCCATCAAAAAGTACAGGAAGACATGGAATTCCTGCAAAGTATATAAAAATGTCAGGCTCTGTTATAGCTCCAGTTCTAACTAACATTTTTAATGCATGCATATCAACTGGATATTTTCCAAAAGTGTTAAAAACCGCTGAAGTTGTTCCAATTTTCAAAAAAGGCGAAAGAGACTTATGCAGTAATTATCGCCCTATTTCTATTTTAAATCCTTTTGCCAAACTTTTTGAAAAGTGTCTGCTTGATCAACTAAACAATTACTTTGTGAGCAATAATTTGATTAGTCCAAACCAATATGGTTTTAAGAAAAATTGCTCAACAAATGAAGCTGTTTTAGATATTTACAATAAGCTACTTGACAATATGGATAAAAAGCTCATTACATGCTCTATTTTCTTAGATTTAAGAAAAGCATATGATACCATCAATCACACAATACTGATCAAGAAACTAGAAAAGTATGGAATTAGAGGATTACCATTACAGTTACTAGCAAGTTACCTGACTGACCGTCAACAGTATACAATTGTAATTCAATATAAATCCAAGTCAAGAGATGTTATTTGCGGTATTCCACGGGGCTCAACTCTAGGTCCGTTGTTATTTAATATTTATATCAATGATCTACCACTTGCCTCAAATTCCACAATTCATCTTTTTGCAGATGATACAAACCTTACTCTCTCCCATTCTAATGTTTCAACACTGCAACAAAATATTAATGATGAATTAGTCAATGTAAGCTATTGGTTCAAGGTGAATAAATTATCTATTAACTTTAATAAAACTGAGTTTATGGTAGTGACAACAAAACAAAATAAACCTGAACTCAAAGTATCAATAGATAATAATCCAATCAAGCAATCACATCACATAAAGTATCTAGGTGTTCTCATAGACGACAATCTAAACTGGAAACAGCAAATCAAGGAACAATGTTCAAAGGTAGCAAGGGGATCTTGGGCCCTTAATCAATTAAAACACTTTGTAGATGAGCAAACCTTAAGATCTGTTTACCACTGCCTCATATACTCTCATCTACAATACTGCATAAGTAGTTGGGGGACTGCTTCAAAATCAACATTAGCACCTCTCTTTATTCTGCAAAAAAGAAGCATCAGATTGTTAACTGGAAGTGGATATCGTGAGCATACTAATCCTTCGTTCTATCGAGCTAAATGCTTAAAACTCAAGGATATTTACTCTCTGGAAACTGCAAAGCTAATGTACAAAATTCACAATAATGTATTATCTTTTGCAAATTCAGATAAGTTTAACCTAATAAAAAACTGCTATACACATAAGACAAGATTGAGCCACAAAAACAACTTCTTTCTTCCAAGAACTAGAACAAGATTAGGGCAAAAGTCTTTATCATTCGCAGGAATTAAAGTTTGGAATGAAACTCCAAGCAGTATGAAAGAAGTTTCATTCTACAGATTTAAAAAAGCTGTTAAAGCTCATTTTTTATTAAACTATGAAACCGATAAAAGCTAGAATAACAGCTTTCTATTAGCAATGCAGTAGTAATTACAGGAATCATAGTTGCATATTTATGCTTTAGTTCAACAACAACCTATTTTTTGCTTGAATAGCATGAGTTTGGTGCATTCATCTATCACACATTTATTACAATACGTCATCTCTCATTTTGATGTGCCCTTGAATTATTAGTAATTTTGCAATAACTGACTGAGGTTGATATATACTGGTATTGGAAATTGTACCAGTACTAATGACATATTGGCAAACAATACAAAACAAAGCAAGAAGTTTTTTTTTTCACTCCAATTGCCCACTTTAAATTCTATAAAACATAAATAAGCATTATGAACTTTATTAATTTTATTGCTATCCAATCTGTAGTTACAGCATTTTTATTTTTTAGTATGCTTAGAGTTAGAACAATTCTAATGTTGTCTTGCATTTTCTTTACATGGTGACTGTGAGTTTTGTGTATACACTGTACAAAATGTACATATCTTTGCAACACTTTGTTTTAATTTTGCGTAAAATTTTTTATCATAGAAAGTAGCAGACTGAGAAAATCTAGAAGCTGTTTTTTTAACCTTAACTTGGTGAGGTGGCAGTAGACTTAGATGACCTTTCGGTCCTTCGCTGTCTCCTCACCAAGTGACTAAATATCGCTTTGCCTCTGCAAGTTTGTGTGTTTGGTTTTAAAGGAATTACATATTTCGATGCTTTGGTGATAGACCTAGAGGGAGTTGCAGTTTTTTTTCTTGTGATATGACGTCACTTGGTAAATAAATAAATATGATGATGATGGTATATATCTTTCAGAGAGCTTACTGCAACTGCAGTTTTCATTTTTCATTAGTTTCTAAAAATGGAAGGACAAAATCAACTAATAGGGACATTCAAATATCATATGACGCTTCAGAGGTGAGAGGGTGTTTGCACAAACTGTCAGAATACCGTCATATGGGGGGTAGGGGAAGGGGATTCAAACAAAATGTGACATTTTTATTTTATTATTATTACGCTGAAGGATTGAAAAAACAGGGGCAGGTTCGAAAAAATGGGGAGATACTTAATGTTATTGTTAGTGTGGATACTTATTGTTGGTATGGACCAGTTAGCTCAAAATTTGCATGAAAAGCATCTCCAGTTAGGGCTTTTTTCATCGGCCAAACATAAAGCATGGGCCCACCTACGGCATTCTCTATCTTTACCTCCGCTACACTTTTCCCATTGTTCATTGGGTTTGCGATTAGAGAACTCATCCCCACAATAATAGCAAATATTTTCATTACATTTTGGAGAGATTTTCTCATTGTGATGTTATTCTCGGCAATGTTTTTATCTGATTCGCTTTCTGCTTCGTCACTTGCGTGGACTTTGAAGTTTTCTTGAAGTTGTCTATTAGGGTGTTTCATTTTTTCACCATTTTGGATTTGAAATACGTTCGGGGTCGCATCTGATAGAGTTTTGGATACTGATCGTATCTGTAATTTTTTTTCGATTATGACGTCATTAAGAGGTTTCAGCGCGCGTTTGAAATTACGTCATAAGGGTTTTTAGCGAAAATTGCGTATCTCGAAAACGGCTCACGCTAGAAAGTTGTGAGTGGTGTCAAAATGTGCAGAAGGGTCGGTTTTCTATACCTTCACTAGAGACTTAAACTGCGTATCTGCAACCCAAAAAAGTTATTTAAAAAAAACTATACTTAGACATTAACGCTATTTTAAATACACAGTTAGTACATTATAACACCAGCTATTGGCTTTTTGACGACAAAATCATGAAGTGCATTATTGCGCAATAATGTTTTTATGCTTTAATAAGAAAATTATCATGCATCAATAAGAAAATTTTGGAATGTTCTAGAAGAGTATATTAATATCATAGCTGAGCAGGCAAGAGTTATAAACAGTTAGATTGCGATGAAAGGAAGGTGAACCATCAAAGGCAAAGGAATGAAAAGATGGCTTTAAAAAGATCAGATGCAGAAAAGTCGTTGGTTGAGAATGTAAAGTTGGAAGAAAATCAGCTTCCCCTTAATATAGATGTGGTCAATCATTACTACTATTTACGTAGATTTTACAGCAACTCGAGACCGGAGTTTTTGAACAAAATGCCTAATTTTAATGACTAACGAAATGAGGTAATCAACGATGTTATCAACATGTGGAAAGCTGCAAGTTTACCAATTCTGAGCTACAATCGAGTTCAGACAAAACTAAAAGATTTGGTACCAAAGTTTGAAGGAGCAAAGAAAAGAGCTAAAGTTTGTAAAAGTGGGGCTAAGCGAATTTCGGAGGATTGGTTGAACAAACTCTTTGATATCTGCAAACGCAAGTGTAATATTTCGGAACATGTAAAAATATTCAATAGCAAGGTTTCATGTGGCTGCCAGTGGGAAGATCGAATTCCAAAGGAAGAGATGATATCTTTTTTGGTAGATCAGCGAACGGAGAGGAAAATGATCCTAACAACTCACAAAGACCTGGTATATTCTAGAAAAAAGCAAGTGTCTTTAAATAAGCTGAAGCGAAGAGGCGATGTAGAGAATTGAGAGCAACCAACGACTAGCAAAATTAACGTGACAGTTGAAGATGATAAAGTTTTGGTTGTGCCCAGCAAATTGCGAAGCTTTAAACTTGTTACAAACTATACCGCTATTGAAGATGATTCCAGTGACACTGGTGAAGATGATATGCAGTTTGAACCAAAGGAAGTGATTGGCGGAAAAGGTATACTAGAAAGCTTGTTTCAGTGAGTGATACTAATTGTATCTTGGCGAATAGACCTTTAACTTCTATTCGACAACAATTAGATCAGCTTCTGTCAGTGGAAAATAGTGGTGGTAAAATTGCAGCATCGCCAGCAACAGTGTATCGCAGAAGAAACCAATGCAGATTAAAAGCATTAGCTAATAGTGAGGCCAATCTAAGGGCAGCAAATGCTTTGCAACTATCGTACGATGGAAAACGAATCAATGAAATAGACAGGTACGTTTTTTTGGGTCAATTTCTCGGATCAGATGGTAACAAATGTGAAGAAGTTTTAGGTGTAAAGTCCTTTGTGAAAAATCGGTCACTGCTGAAGTTATTTGTAAAGCTATAGTAGATGAAACGTGCACCTTCTACTTAGGAAAAATTTATTCTGTTATGGCCAACACCACATCTCTCAATTCGGGTGAAATTAGTGGGATCAACAAGAGACTTGCCCACTATTTTAAGCAAGTTGTTGGGCGAGATATTCACACACTAGAATGCATGTTTCACGTGAACGAAATTTATTTCAGCCATGTAAAAACCGCCAATGAAGGTAAAACAAAAGGACCAGGGGCAATGCAAGATGGTGCGCTGCTGAACAACATCAAGACTATTCAAAAGCCAAGCATAAATGACATCACTCCTCGTAGTGAGCTGAATATTCCGATCACAAAAATGGCTCAACTCCACATTAAAGCCAAAGTTCAATGGTTCTCCGAGCAAAAGAATTGATGATAGTAGCTTCAGAAGTGTTCAGATGTGTTTGTTAGCATTGGCTTGTTACATAGTAATGGATGTTCCTGACAATCTAAAGCATCTACTGGAATACAAGCAGGAAGAAATCTCCCACGCAAGATGGATTACTACGGCCAACGGGTATTTGCGTGCAGTTATATTTGGCGCTGGACAAATCACACCTGATCAAAGAGCAAGACTAATTAAAATAGCCTCTTATATTTTGTCGGTGTATATTCCTTCTTTTTTTGAAATCCATTTGAAACCATCAGCTGCTCAAGGACCTTCCATTACTCTTTTCCAAAGAGACCTTCTTTTCGCTTGGCGTGAAATTGAACCTGAACTGGTAGATGTTTTGTGGAAGTACTACGTGAAGCATGCATCACAATGGTTGTCACCTAAGAACGTTGCTTTGAGTGTACATGCAAATGTACCACCATATTCTATAGAAGCAGTCAAGACCGGCTCTCTGCCTCCACAAGTAAACATCGAAACCTGTCTTATGAACAGAAGCAGTAATCTAAAGCATTTTTTACCACCCAAAGCAAAGAAGCACCTTGTATCTCATTGAAAATATTGGAAGACAGTTGAAAATAACAACAGAATGGAAGACAGTTGAAAATAACAACAGAATGGAAGACAGTTGAAAATAACAACAGAGCAAACGAACTTTGGAAGTAATTTTGGAAGACAGTTGAAAATAACAACAGAGCAAACGAACGTAGAATTAGTAAATTGAAAGGACTGGTAAACAAAAGACTATGTGATAATCCCGATCAAATGAAGGTTTCTGATATGCGATTACGCGCTTTCTTGTGCAATGCAGAATGTAAACTTTAAAGTGCCAGTGATTAATAAGAAAAATTTTGTGAATAAGGTTGTCGGTTAAGATTTATGGAAAGATTTAGACAGAAAAAGTTTTACGCGTTATATGAGCAAAAAGTATTGCTCGGAAATCAAGCTCAGGCAAGTTGAGAGTTCGATTCCCATCGCCTAATCTGCAAGCGCATGAAAATAACTTATGCTTTTAAAGTTATCTTGTGTTCTCCTGATCAAATTTATGCGTACCCTATGTTCAAACAAGATTTCAATAACAAAATAAACAAAAGATTACTCTCGCCTTTTAAAACAGCTTCAATATAGTTTTTTTCAAATAACTTTTTTTTGGTTGCAGATACGCAGTTTAAGTCTCTAGTGAAGGTATAGAAAACCGACCCTTCTGCGCATTTTGACACCACTCACAACTTTCTAGCGTGAGCCGTTTTCGAGATACGCAATTTTCGCTAAAAACCCTTATGACGTAATTTCAAACGCGCGCTGAAACTTCTTAATGACGTCATAATCGAAAAAAAAATTACAGATACGATCAGTATCCAAAACTCTATCAGATGCGACCCTGAACGTATTTCAAATCCAAAATGGTGAAAAAATGAAACACCCTATTGTCTGTGAGTTTCTTCACAGCTCGAGCTGGAATCAGCACTCTCAATTGGTCGTAGGATTTTCTTACGTTTAATTTTCCTTGAAACAACAAGCTTATCGGGAACTTGGTGACGCTTCTTTCGTCTTTTAGGACTAGGTCTGACTGGTTTGACTTTTCCAAAAGATCAGCAGTAGTGTTGCAAGGGGGGGGGGGGGGGGGGGGCGGGAGGGGCTGTAGCCCCTCCCCCCCTCATTGGCATGTCGACCAAAAAGCAGAATGGAAAAAACACTACGGTTTTAGCACTTTTGAGACTGTTTTATGCACTGGAGTGGACTAAATAGTGATTTAAAACATTTTTTGAAACATATATTCAAAGGGGAGGGGGGCTAATTTGTCAAAAACAAAACTAACAAATAAATGAAAACTGTGAAAAATGGTCAAAAAAAAGCAATCAAATTAAATCGCAAGTGTAAAAATGCTAAACATAGGTGTCATCAACAAATATACTGTAAACTAAGGAATAGGGGGGGGGGGGGTGGCGTGGCTATTCCGTATTAGTTAATTACCAATCATTTCTCTCAAATCTCTTTTCATTAGGCCCCCCCCCAATTATTTTTCTCTATTAACTGTTTACAAAATAGATTACTCCGTGTGAGTTTTATTGAACTATTCGATTTTATAACTTACTCATCTAAATAAGAGAACTAAAATTTTACCATTCGCCACCTCCCAAATAGCCCATTTATGCAACCAGTTTAATCATGTTCGCACTGCCAATTTCTAAGCCACGTTTTAAAAGCATTATTTTTTTTTCAAAATAGCCCTAAAATAAAGTTATTTTTCGAAGCTTTTCGTCTGACACTTGTCAAGAAGAATCGTCAGAATGGAGAGCGTAGAAAAATGAGCGGCTATTTATAGGAAAAAGCCGAGCCGTGATTGGCTGGAAAAGGACCAATGAGAAAGCGTCATTAGTGTACAATCTTTAAGCTGTATACGAATTCTTTTTGTCGGCAGAGGGCGGGGTTAGAAGTTTTGATGAAAGTAGCTTCCAGAGCAGATAGATGAAAAGGTGAGCGGCCTTGGGCAAGAATAGAAAATCTGCTGTCATCATAATGTTGAGCGCAGGTAGGATTTTGTAAAAGATGAAGTCCAATGGCTGAATCAGAAGCAAGAGACTGGGTATTAGTCTGGGTGGAAGATTTGCACCGACGAGCAGGAAGTAAGCGTTTTTGGGAAGAAGAGCAAGAACGGATAGGTTTGGGGACATGTTGTTTGATTCTGTCCTGCAGCCTTTGGGAAGTACGGCCTACATACCGACTGTCACAGTGGCATGAGAATTGATAAATCACGTTGCTTTTCTGTAAAGCAGGCAGTACATCCTTGTTGGTAGCGGGGAGAAGCTCCTTGGTAGAGTAAACAACACGTGGTTCCACAGCGGAAAAGCACCGTTTGACAGCAGATTTAACTTCTAACCGGTTTCTACCCGGTTTGAAAAGCAAGTTAAATCTGCTGTCAAACGGTGCTTTTCCGCTGTGGAACCACGTGTTGTTTACTCTACCAAGGAGCTTCTCCCCGCTACCAACAAGGATGTACTGCCTGCTTTACAGAAAAGCAACGTGATTTATCAATTCTCATGCCACTGTGACAGTCGGTATGTAGGCCGTACTTCCCAAAGGCTGCAGGACAGAATCAAACAACATGTCCCCAAGCCTATCCGTTCTTGCTCTTCTTCCCAAAAACGCTTACTTCCTGCTCGTCGGTGCAAATCTTCCACCCAGACTAATACCCAGTCTCTTGCTTCTGATTCAGCCATTGGACTTCATCTTTTACAAAATCCTACCTGCGCTCAACATTATGATGACAGCAGATTTTCTATTCTTGCCCAAGGCCGCTCACCTTTTCATCTATCTGCTCTGGAAGCTACTTTCATCAAAACTTCTAACCCCGCCCTCTGCCGACAAAAAGAATTCGTATACAGCTTAAAGATTGTACACTAATGACGCTTTCTCATTGGTCCTTTTCCAGCCAATCACGGCTCGGCTTTTTCCTATAAATAGCCGCTCATTTTTCTACGCTCTCCATTCTGACGATTCTTCTTAACAAGTGTCAGACGAAAAGCTTCGAAGATATGAATATTTTAATCAAGGCAATTCTCAAGTTCTGTACCACCAACCAACTCTTCAAAGTTATTTTTGCAAAAAAACGCAAAATTTTTGAGCGCTGGGAGCTCCGCCCCCAGACCCCCATTTGCCTCTAGCGGCTGGGGGCTTCGCCCCCAGACCCCCAAACACAGCCCCCCCATTGCGAATTTTTGCCTACGCGCCTGGAAGAAATAGCTTCATTTTAACAGGGGTTAACGTTAGAATAAGTGTATCACCTTTGTTTTTAGATTTTTGTTTGGGTATTGAACATTTAGCCTTGGGGACAGGAGATACAACTTCTGGAGAAGCAACCATTGCCTGATTTATACGGGCTTTACACGAATGTTTAACGCTGGCATCAGAAGTATCCGCGACCGTAGCATTGCCGTCATCGACTTCTGGTTCCAACTCTCCACCTTGCCGTTGGCTCACACAGTTATTGTAGACGACGCGAAATCTCTTCTGTCTGCCGTGTCTGACGCCTCTACACGCGTTAACTTATCTTCTTATATTGTCAACGGTTTCTGTAGAAAGTACGCCAATTAGCAATTTCGGAATCAAAAACGAACGTAAATATTACTGCGTAGCACCAAATAACTCTCACAATTTGAACACATACAGTACGCCAAATATCCAAACAGAAAGTAACAACTACGGTATAATTACGATTTAAGAATCAGACTGAGATTACTGATTAGAATAATTGCAATAAAAAACCAAACTCACCGATGGTTTCGTCTTCAGGCAGACAGTAAGCTTTAACTCCAATCGAAGTCTTTAAAGAACGCAGTCTCTGAAGTCGGCCCCCGGGAAAGGGTACGGAAACACTTGATAAGAGAGGACAATAGTCCAGTAAATAATTCTTCTCAAACTTGAGCAACAGCTCAGGGGACAAAAGGTCCAAGTATAAAGAGCAACAGCTCAGGGGACAAAAGTCCAAAATATAATAAGATGGGACCCACCCAGGACAAGTTTAAGACCTCGAGGAAGGACTGCAATTCTGAAACTCCAAAGCTTGCTAATTTTCTGAAACAATCTGATACTTAATAATTTCAAATTTAAAGATTCTTGGTAATTCTGAGTGTAAAAATTTAACGTCCTTCCTCGACTACAACCAAATTTGACTGACCCAGAACAAAGGAGTTATAGCGCGAAAATTCAAGAAAACAGTTTCAAAAAGTTGCGCAATAGATAATTTGCATACAGTAGAAAAGGCGCGGTAAAACGCTTAATCGGTGACATCACGTGCGTTGTGTAGCATTACGTCATTGGAAATCCTTAGCAGCCAAATATACACGAAAGCTAAATGCAGTAGAGCGAGTGTTCGAAACCAGGTATAAACAAGAAAACATAAGCGACGTTACAGTTATCCTCAACAGGTCTTGATGCGCTGCTTGTACATGGGAAGTTTTTGCCAGCAGAACTGGAAACCTGTCCTTCCACCAAGGGTTCATATGGAGTTTCGGAGGCTCTTAGCCACTCCTCGGGAGACAAGGCTTCACTGTAACAATGGTTAGCTTTATCGTTTCTCGTCAGTGGCGGATTTAGGGGGGGGATGGGGGGGGGGATGCATCCACCCCCACCAGCCTAAAAGTAACGATTTCGGTCGAAAAATCAGCCTCTATTTCGAATAATTCGGCTCCATTTCGGGATGCATCCCCCCCACCAGCTTAAACCTAACGATTTCGGCCGAAAAATCACTCTCAATTTCGGTGAAGACCTTTTTTTTTGGAGACCACCTGATTTTGGGCGAAAAAAACGTTTCAACTTCCGATTTTGGCCGAAAAATCACTGAAGTTTTGAGGTGTTGTGCTTAAAATCCCCCCCACCAAAATTTTCTAGATCCGCCACTGTTTCTCGTCACTTGCCCACGACGTTGCATGGAAGAGGCAACAGGGTCTTCATCTTGAGGCAAATCCGTGGGTTTAGAAGGTGAGTCAGATTCCATGAAAATATTTTTATCAAATGGCCATATGCCGGTAGCTCGAAATCCAGCTTTGATATTGTTATGGGTAAACGCAACATCATAGGCTTTTGCAGTAGCTTCTGCAACCTCGTAAATGGAGAATCTCTTTCCAACGTTGCAAGCCCTCCAGTCATCTAACACTACGGAATAAGCTCGTTTAAATGGGGAAAACACACTCACATCCAACGGTTGCTACTAGTGTGATGTTAGCGGGAAAATCGTCAAAATCACTAAACCATTATCGCGAGCAAAGTCAATTGCTCCTAGTGAAGTGTGCGAATTGTGGTTGTCGATGATTAAGAGCACACGGTTATCTGGAGAGCATCTCGTGTTTGTTACAAAATGCTGCAAAAACTCTAACCATAGGTCTTCATTTATCCAGCCAGAACTGTTTGCACAAGAAATCGAGTTTGGAAGAGGCTTCTTCATACACAACTCACTGTTCCTTTTTCTGGATAAAATATGTACATTGGCGGGATTGAATTGCCAGTGGCGCTAACAGCACATACAAGAGTAACCAACTCACCCTTTTCTGCGGATACGAGACTTCCAATTTGCTTCTTGCCTTTAACATCAATGACAAGACCTAGAGAGTGGACCGTTCTAATTCCAGTCTCATCAGCATTACACTGTATATATCGTTTGCCGTAAACTAATATTGCTTCAATACTTCGTCCAAATTGTCAAAAAACCTTTTGGTAGTGATAGGATTAAATGCCGTAGCTCAGCTGAGTGAAGTCGGTTCAGGCTTTCTCATGGATAAGTTGTTTCTTGTTAGGAAGTATTGAAGCCATCTCCTTCCAACCATGACCTACTATTCCAGCTTTATGGTGCTGCTAGTTTGTTTTGTGCAGTAAATTCAAACGCTAATATGCGCAATTTTCTTGGAGTGAGACCAAAAAACTGAGCGGATAGATCAACCACATACTTGGCCAACGCTTTATCCATGTCTAGAGAAAGTACATGGGATAAACCTTTGTGATAACCCATGGTAGCAGATTGGCTGCCAAGAGCTGTAACTTTCTTCCGAAAACGTTGCAGTGAGCTTCTTTTAAGGCCGGTGTGTACATATGAACGTACTACTTGCTTCAAAGGAGTGACACTTTCAACCTCCTTTAGAGCTTTCTCATTAATATCCAACAGAACTTCGCCCCGACTCGTCAATTACAGTATCATACAATGTTAAATTTAACAATCTACAAAAAATAAAATAATAAATAAAGTGACTCCAACTTGGGCCCCCTGCCCAACATAAATCCTGAAAAGGTGCTCAACATTCCAAAGTCGCTGAGGTGGTCGCACAAAACGTCAATGACAACGCTCAAGTCGGAGGAGAAAACAAGCGGTTTGTAAACGGTAAGTTTTGGTTTACGTTTATGGTTTCCAAATTTTTGGCAGTTTGGTTGCTTATAACACCAATCCTTATATCCACTAGAGCAGGGTTGGCCAACCAGTCAGAAACCAGGAGTCACATTTCTTACTTTGTTAAAGCGCAGTCATTTAGTGACTATGGTAAGAGCTATCATGATATCACGCTTAAACGCACCGTTGAACATCACCTCTAAATCCACTTGTATACACAAAAAATACTGCAGAATACAAAATTAGGCTATCTGTACTGTGCTGCAAAAGTTAACATGGGTTACTCCAACCATTTCAAGAATTTTTAGCTTTTGTGCGCAATTGTTATATTAACCCTATTTTACACAGAGGAAGGGAGGCATTTTTACCCACTTTTTAGCGATAAATTCCTTCAGAAACAACATTTTTATTTCCAATCAACTTAACTTTGAGTCAAAACTTATTACAAATAGCTGTTGAAAATTTGAAGTTGCATGAGTAACGGGAAGTTTCCCAATTTTGAGGTTTTCCGAAGTCACTTTTCGAAATCTGAGCATTTTTTGGCCAATACTTAACTTAAATTATGTCATAAAGCGTTCTTATGACTTAACTAATTTGACTTATGAACAAAATTTGAACCGCCTATGATGTCATCGCAAAATGACGTCATTATGAAAAGAATGGTTGTGACGTCACGATGATGACGCCATTAACTCAAAATCAATTTTTCTACTAACTTGTGACGAACACCACCAAACCGAATGCCAATTTTGGTCTTCTCATGATTTTTAGTTTAGGAGTTAGACGGAGGGTTTGCCGCCCCCGATCCCGTTGGGTTAGTGTGACATGTATTTTTTTTTCGATAATGCAATCAAATGTTTTGTTATACTTGCTGTATTACGCCGAAGCGTGTAACGAGTTTTGCGGGACTCATCTCCGCGTCATTGCGCCGTACAACTCAACTCTTTTCAAAAAAATGTCACAGCGGTGGCGAGCCGTTGGCAACACTGTGCCCGTCTTGATCAGCCTTAGATTTGAACCTCAGACCTCCTGATCCAGATACGAACGCATAACCGCTTAATCAACCATTGGCAAAAACTGATTTTTATTATAATCATTTCAATTGTTACGAAACCATGTTGCCTCTTTGCAGCATACTCTGCATTTTCAACGGCGATTATCTTAGAAACTACACCTGCTGGAGTGACTAATTTTTTTGAAAAGATAAAAGAGCGAAAAACCTTTGAAAACATGAAATTAAAACACTATTGTAAAATTTTTGGCATTGCCTTTTTGCGACACAGAGTAGAAGACACATGACCACCTAGACCAGGCGCCACGGGGGTCATTTTGGAGCCGTGCCCTCCAAGCAAGAGTAAACTTTTGTACCTGCACAAGAGTGCCAGCAAACTTTTGCCTAAAAAACAAGTCACTACTATAATGCTCTTTTATGAAACAGCAAGACAGATCGAGCCAACATATTTCACGTAGACTAACAGTTTCGTAATATATTTTTGATACAACGTCCGTCTATTCAGTTCACAAAATGCGCTCCCCCCCAAATTTTTTGTGCCCCTCCCCAAACATACTACTCTGGCGCCGGGCGTGAGCCCACCATCAATTTTTTATACACAATTGGCAAGCTACTGTGCGTTTACTCGGCTCTACAGAACGGCTAGAATAAAAATAACTGCTGGTGCAATTGACGATTTCTTCGTAAAGTTCGTTTATTTTTAAGAATTGATATGGCCAACTTATCCTCTTAGACTGGCCAACTTATCCAATCAGTGGGGCAAGTTGGTCACTTTGAGTGGATATTTTTAAACACGCTTTGCCAGCAAAATGAAGAAGACTTTAAATTAAGACGAATGCTAGATGAAAGCCAAAAGATTTGAGATTTACAGAAACTACTTGATTTTCTAATAGCATTTACAATGACAAAAATATTTAGAAATTAACAAAAAAAACGGCCAACATAACCCATCTTCCCCTAACCAGCAGCGCTGCATTATTATTTTTTTTTTTTAAGAAAACCAGTAAATTTGGGGATAAGGCAGCTATCTAAATTTTCACTAATTTTCAGCCGCATTTGTTTTCAACTTTTTCAGAAAATAAAATAACGAAATTTATTGTTGGTTGGTTACGCGACTTTTACCGATCTCGCATATTTACAAGCGGAAATAAGCGTGATATCTTTTTCAATGTAAATTGCAAAAAAAATAGAAAAAAGGCTAAATTCATTAAAAATAGATGCAACAACAAAAGTGGTGTGGTTAGACAGACGCACAGTGTCTGGTTCATACGAACAATAAAGAAACGAAAACAGTTTGCAAGTTGTTCGTTCAGGTTTGCGGCCAGGCACAAAACGTCCTGCGGGTTCTTCCTGGGGCAGTGTTGTTTGTCTGTGTGATTGTTACTTAGCAAATATAAAACGTACTACCACAACCAAGTGTTCCTCAAGGCCCAAACAATAAACTCGCTGCTGATTGAAAACTTATGCGAGGGCCGCACTAGCTGCATGATGCTGGATTTCTGGCCATTGCAGTGTGTTGCGCCTTTAATGCAAAAGCAACAGTGAGTTTGAACAACTTTCACATAAAAATCTACAAAATAAACTCTGAAGAAGTAAACGAGAGAGTTTTCTGAAAAGGTTCATCATTTTCCCAAAACCCTCCTCAATCTTCGTCCTCATCCTCTTCTTCCATCTCTTCCATGTCCTCCGCAGCGGCGGCGGCTTCCTCCTGCGCGGCCTTTAACGCTGCTTCTTCCTCCACACTAGGGTCTTCGGCCTCCGTGACGTCAGGACCCACTACATACTCCCCCAACATAGGAGGCGGAGGCTCAGGGCTGAAGTTAGTCGAATTGTACTTGTGGCCGTAGCCTACGTAGATGTTTTCGAACTTCCTAAAACAATCATAGACCTGGGTTCGATTCTCGCCCATGGCATGGAAACAAAGATTATCGACTGTGCGGCGAGAACAAACAGCAGGTCGACACGCGAGCACGTTAAATGCTGATTCACTACGTCACTAGTCGTTGTACATATCGAAACGTTTTTATCAGATAATGACCGACGGTAAAATAATAAACATCCAGAGCCCGCACTAGCTCCTATCTCAACCATTTGCAATACGGGAGATGATCGCGCGCTGGTTTTGCAGCGATTAACCGCAGCATAAAGCTATTGCGACGATGGTTCCCTGACGCGATTTGAACTCACAACCATTCGTATTTTGCTACCTGTCTAGCGTTTGCAGGTGTGCCAAGCTGGAATAGCTATTTTAGAACAGGGCATCAAAAGGGGGCTTCGGGGAAATTTGCCCAGGGCCCTCGGCAGAGTTCACCACTACTGACCATAATCGATCGTAAAAACTTTAAAATGATGCTTTACTTTTGTAACCTCAGTAGTCCGCCCATTATGCTGTAACAAAAGATGAATTGGGATGGAAGTTTTGGGGTGTTAGGACCCGAGTGGCTGCAGTGGGCTGCGTAGAAACTGAGCATGTTTTAAAGCGATTGTTTGAAAAATGAGGCCTTCAGTGATGTAACTTTTCTACCCTTCAATTAATGTTTTCTGAATTGCTAAACATCCCTCCTTCGCCCCCAGTCTGTGATCCACTTGAGATGCCTCAGTTTTACAATTCACTTCATTGCAACACTCCGCTCTTCTCCTCAACTTACTTTCCATCGGAGTAGGCGGCCGCCCCGGGCCAGAGATTCGATTTGATGATCGCCACTGCGTACTGGGTGATGAGGCCGGATGATAGCTTGCAAGTCCAGGGGGAGGAGTTTTCCCCCTCAACGTCCTCCGAGAGTGGGTTCAACAGTGGAGGGCCCACCTCCGGCTCCACCTCCTCCTGCTCCTCCCCTTCCTCCTCCTCCTCTTCATCCTCAAACTCTTCCTGTGACAATGAAACACAGCCGGTGAACAATTGACGAAAAGCAGATGACGTCATAACCGATATCCTCAATTGAACTCTGAAAAAATGGGAAGATTTGCATAAACCCTGACCGCCTCGAAAGACCGGGGCAGGATGAATGGTGAAAGTGTCGGAAACCTCAAAGGATAATGAGTCACGGAAAGGCGATAGTAAACCAGCAGGACTAAGAAATCCACAAAAGTCTTGGAAAACTCTTGCAGCACAAAAGGGAACTCTTCAAAATATTGAATTTGAGGTGTCGGCAAAATCTACTTGAATGTTTGATCGCTTTTGCCAAGTTGTTGCGCAGTCGCGGGAATTCTTAGAATTAGCACAAAAGATTAACTTTATATTAAAAACGAGGAAGGGGAAAAAATGCCCTATTCTCGCTTTTGCGATAATTCTTTCTAACTCCTGAAAATTTGAAGTTGCTAAATGCTAAGACAATCAAGTTTTCCAATTTTAAGGTTTGCCGAAGCCACTTTCCGAAATCTAAGCATTTTTTGGCCAATATTTATTATTTTTGTCACGTAACTACTTTAACTTTGGCATTTTATGATTTAAATTAAATCTTTCATTATACTCGCTGTAATATGCCAAAGCGTGTACCGAGTTTGCGGGAGCCATCTCCGCGTCATTGCATCCTGGCAACACAGCTTCTTTTAAAGAAATGTAGCAGCGGTGGCGAAGCGTTGGCAACAATGTGTCCGATATCAAAAATAAAACCTATGTGTAAAAGTTGAATGGTCTATAACCTCACTACAAAATAACGTCATTTTTTGAAATTGTGGCATGAAAAATTTTCCAAACTTCTTCAACTCAAAACCAGTTTTTCTAAACAATTTTGGTAAACACAAACCCACATGCCAAACTTGGTGTTTCCATGGCTTTTGGTTTAGGAGTTAGAATGGGAGAGCATTTTGCCCTCCCCCCTTCGTATTAACTGCGTTTGTCAAATAGCCCGTGTAAACAGAGATGGGCAAGATCATCACCTTTTGGCGATCTTGAAGATCAGATCAAAAAAACGTGATCTTGAAGATCAAAAATCAAATCACCCAAACACTGTCATCTTGAAGATTAAAATTAAGATCGCGATCTTGAAGATCAAGATCACTTTACTTTTAGTACTCAAAGAAAGGTAGTGGTGATCATGGGGGAGGTAAGCTATAAATGTATCAGTATTGACTATCAATGGGCAATGGCAGTGCTGATTTCGCTTAAAAACAATAGACATTTGACACTCACAAACTTTTTGTCGCTATTTTACTAGTTTAAATAATCACGAAAACCCTTTTAGATTACTTTTGCTAGTTTTGTATAACAATAACGAAATTCAAGAACAAAATCAAAATAAAAATGTCAAATCTTCATTATACTCGCTTTAATACCTTTTATGGGTGCCGCGAGTTTGCGGGGCCCATCTCCCCTTTAAGCGCCACGGGCACATAATTTAACGTCGCAATAGTGGTGGATCATTGGAAACTTGTGCTAGATTTGATCGACGCGGGAATCGAACCCGGTCTCCCACACAAGATTTGTCATTGAAGCCAGACGCGTCTGCCACTCGGCCATCCCGCCAGTCAAGAACAAAATCCTTTTTCATGACATTGCATATTTTATGACATCGTAGAATCCGTAGATCATAGACAGTAAACTAAAAGAATTTTTTTAGACTCCATTCCGCTCTTTCCATTAAACTCCACTCCAGTTTAGACTCCATTTTGTGTCGGAGCCATGAAATAGCTTCAAAATATCACATAACCTGGCCTCGGCGATGCTTAATCGACGCGACATTAAAAAACGAAAGTGATCTTGATTTTTAAGATCAAAATCACACAAAATATGTGATCTTGAAGATCAAGATCGTGCCCATCTCTACGTGTAAAATAGAACTTCTTTAAGTTTGCTTGAGGTTGAAAGTCTCAAACCAGTCGACGTTATTTCAAACAACAAAGAAAAATGAACCTGCCTCACTATGAGATGGGTAAAAGCACGCAAGCAGTAACATGCTACAATTGAAATCAAACCACAATGTTTGATTTGGATGGAGCAAAACGACCAGCCACGGTACGTTAATGAGCTCCCTGTCGCCTCATTCAGCCTCACCTCGCTTTTCTGCATCGGGTTGAACCAGGAGCACCGCCCCTGAGGGAGGATGTACTGGCAGTGGTGCACCCAGTTCGCCAGGGAGGGGTCGATGAGCTCCCGGAGGGGAATCCCCTCAAAATCCGGGTTATCAACGAACTCGGTGCGGTTCTCCCCCTCCTCTTCGTCCTCCTCCTCCTCATCAAACTGGTAGTAGCCGAGTGGGCTGACCTGAAAAACCAATTCACACGTCTCGCTGGCAATTGACTTGGAACTGGCCACTGACTTGGAATTTAGTTTCTATGTCCGCTACCGAACTGAAAACCTAATCACTGTGCTGAAAACGAATTCACACGTCTTGAATCTGGCGGTGAATACCTGGGTTCAATTTCGCGTCTCGTCATACCCAAGTTTGCGGGTTGAAAATGAAGCAGCTTGCTTGGCCACGCGTGAATTACGTCATGTTAGTAGTAGGCTTCAACTCGTTGAGTAAAGCCTTGACTTTGTGCGAAGCAAGTAGATCACGTGGTTGTGCTTAGACACAAGAGTATCATCAGTTGGGAGAAACGTTCGTGTACCTGGGTCGACGCGCTAATCCTGGCGATCTGCGCACGCAGATAGTTGGTTTCGTTGCCAGGAAATGGGGGGTAGCTGACGACAGGGGCTTCCAGGTTTCCGGTGAAGAACTTCCTGATTTTGCGGCTGGTGGAGATCTGGACCGGGGTCACCACAGGGAGTCGCGTCCAGGTTTTGCCTAAAACAAGAGGAGGAGAGTTATAGCCGCGGCGGGTGGACACAAGAAAATAACCTAAACAAATCTAAACCCCAAACTGAAGGCCGCGGTTATTGATCAGAGCTTCGCATTATTTCCCGGCCGCCTCCTCCGACCACTCGTGCTCCACCCAGCCACCATAGCAGCATCGCATCGATCGTCCAGGCTACCTGGGTTGTTGCAGACGAAGTAAACGAACTTGTTCGCCCCTGTCCTGTTCTCCTCCTTCGGTATGGTGACCGGCGGCTTGAAGTCGGGTTTGGGGGGGACGTCCTTCTCCACCCCTTCTTCTTCCTCCTCCTCCCCCTCATCTTTCTCCTCCTTCGCTTCCTCCTTAACACAAAGACGCAGAAATTGCCTTGGGCTAGTCTTAATTTTGCCATGTTTTGATGCGATGATCGCCTTTCTTTGTCATCAAGTCAGGGCTGGAAACTATCGAAATATTTCGTCTAATTTTAATTACGTGGTTGAATAGATACAGCGTCTGCTACTGAAACAATAGAATCGGTTTCGATTCCAGCTTGGGTGAAGCCAAAAGCTATACAATTGGCATTTACAGCTTCCCTGCTTGACGTACGGAAATATAAGAGACAGTGTGAAGCCTCCACCGAAAGTGGTAGACAGGTGGCAGCTTGACTCGAACAACGAAACGTTCCTCCGCTGTCTTCTGGCCAAGGCAACTTGATGAAAAAACATGGAACAGCAGGATTGCAGCGTTTCAAAAGTTCAAGGTGGTTACAGCATGATGCCACATTCCATGGTTTTGCAAGTGACTCGCGAAAAGCACAAATGCAGCTGGTAAATCTGCTTAACTGCTTTGCAAAAAATGAGTAAAAAATGAATACTTCACTACAGCGCTTTTGGAAGGCGATTTCGGTCCGAAAATATCATCGCCAAGCGCATGTGCTGCTGCTCGAATGTTCGCCCTGTTTATCGAGGTTTTGGGTGAACGTCTGCGAGGCGGGTTTCAGCCACCTCTGCAGTGCCGTTGCTATAGCAAGCAAAGGAACTAAAATAGATAGAACTTTTGCACTTTAGAACTGATCTTGTACGGCTACAAATTATGTGCAAATTTTAAAATTCTGTGCTTATGCCAAAAAAAAAGACATATAAGGCCGGCATCGTTCCTTAGCTCTTTTCGTTTGCGTCCCATATTCGCTTGAAAAACTATTTGCAGCAGTGACTGTGACGTAAACAATCTTAAGTGTGCTCTGAAAAAGTAACAGCCGGTCTCAAACAAAAATTTTTTTGGTTCATAATCAGTCAGGGTCATTCCATTATATTTCAAAAAAATTTTGAGCATTTTTGTACCCAACCTCTGGAAAAGTGTCAATTAACCATTTTATAGATAGAGGCTGGCGTACTGATCAACCTGTAATAATTTTTTTTCAAATCGGCCCAGTGGTTGCTGAGATATTGATAGTCACCACTAGGTGGCAGACGCAAGTATGAAATTTTTTAATTTAGATTTTACGAGTTTTACAAGAAGTATCAACTTGGTTTTTGTGTCTAAATACATGTTTTTCGAGGCAAGGATTCAGAATTTCAGGCTATTTTCATGGTAATTTCTCAGGAAAGTCTGTTATTTGAAGTTTTTTTTTAATTTTGGGGGCTAAGTTGAGGCCCAAAAATGGGAATGAGGGATTGCACAAAATAAGAAAAAAAACAAATATGCCTTAAAGTCTTGACAATAAACATTTTTCATCGCTTTTTCGTTTTTTCATGGCAATTGTAGTCTTCACCACCTATGTTGCATTTTTTGAAACAAGCTTCCAATAATTCCTATTTTGCTTTTTCAAATTTTGAATTTATTGCTTGCTTTGTATGAATACAAACATTGATTGTTTCAAAACAATTACAGTTGTTTCATAATTATACAACAAATGTATCAGAATCAAGAAATTTACCTTATTGAGTAATAATCAGAGATCATTTTCTCCAATGCTTCATTATGAGTTTAGTTGCCATGAATGATTTTTATTTGATTTGGCTATATTTTACCAAATGATATCAATTACTGATTGTTTGTTCAAATGAGGTTATATATAGTGCTAACTAAAATTAATCAAAGTTGTTTTGATCATTCTCACTAATTGCGCATGCATTATGTTAGAGCTTGCATGCAAAATATTTTAAATTTTTCGGCTATTTTTAGTGCAAAATTTTCAATTTTTTGGCAATTCATTAAAAAATTATGCAATAATTATCAAATCACTGAAAAAAATTAATAAACCTAGACTGTTACTAGTATTGATTTAATAAAAGGTCAATTAAAGTTTGCATCTTAATGTTATAAAGATTAACTTTTTAATTGTTCTCATTATTAAAAAGATGTAGTCTACAACAAAAAAATTAATAAAAAATACTATATTATCAAACATCTGAATTGCTTACTCACTTAGATCAATACTCATGTATTGCGTAATTTTGAGTATGCTTAGCTGTACTGTTTTCTCCCAGGACCTTGATATTCTTTTGTGCGTGTGATTTCGATTGTCATTTAACTTTATCAAATCAAAATCAAATTTTTCTTTATACTCGTTGTATTGCGCTGAAGCATATAACGAGTTTGCGGGGCCCATCTCCGCGTCATTGCGCCCAAGCAACACTGCTCCTTTTGAAGAAATGTCGCAGCAGTGGCGAGCCGTTGGCAACACTGTCTGATTTGACTGGCCCGAGATTTGACCTCCCGCTTCAGAGACGAACGCGTTACCACTTGACCAACTGGCCAGTCATTAATTTCATTCCAAGTGAAATTGCAATTGCACTATAAACAAGCTTACAATGCTAGTTTTTTATTTTTTCAAATGACACACAGTAGAAATCATTTGGAGATGAACCCCCGCATATAATATTTTATCATTAGCATCAACCTATTTGCTTACGATATTTTTGAGCTAAATTAGTTAAAAAGTATATACTAGGTGTTTCAAAAGAAACATACCGGTACTGTACAGAAATAATACCAGTATATTGGTATGCTTCGTTTGAAACACCTTGTAAAAAGCTTTTGCAATGACTAAAATTGTATAGTTGGTCGAGCAGTATAGCGCGTTCGTCTCTGGAGCAGGAGATCTGGGGTTCAAATCTCGGGCCGGTCAAATCGGACACAGTGTTGCCAACGGCTTGCCACCGTTGCGACATTTCTTCGAAAGAAGCTGTGTTGTCCGGGTGCAATGACGCGGAAATGGGCCCCGCAAACTCGTTAAACGCTTCGGCCTATTACAGCGAGTTTAATGAAACATTTGATTGGATTGATTTGACTTTTATAGCAAAAATGCACAAAACACCAATTACACCATTGCAACAATGACACCAATCTTGTGATTGACTAGCATTTATTATACAGGGTGTCTCAAAAGTAAGTATACACTTTCAATTTTGATTTGCTTTTTAAGTACTCATCATAGGGCATTCATTTCTTCAGAGAACATAGCGTGGATAAGCAGTAAAATTTAGGTATTGTTTGCATTTTTCATCAATCCACATAATGACTAGGAGATTAACCCAAGAAATGAGGTGCAAAATTGCTGATTGACAAGAAGCATATGGATCAGTAAGGCAAACTCAGCCCCTCTTTAACAGGGAATTGAGGTTTTTCCTCCCAGAGCTGAGAAATAATGTTAAATAATGCTTCGGTTAAAAAGCTGAGAAATAATGCTTCGGTTAAAAACTGTTTAGCAAGATGGAGCTCTTGCACATTACGCCAGGAAAGTCAGAGATTACTTAAATCAGTTGTTTCCCCGATAGGTGGATCGGGCGCAGATGTCCTCTGGAATAGGCAACTTTTTTCTTTGGGGTTTCCTTTAGACTAAAGTTTACTCCACATGGCCTCAAAACCTTGAAGAGTTGAAACAAAAAATTAGAGTATCATGTGGACTATAGCTACACAAGATTTATTGTAAAGTGTCGGGCAAGAATGCATCAAAACGTAGTAAAACGTCTCAAAATTGGTGTTTTTTACGTTGAGATCTAATATCCTGTCAATAAGTAAATTCAACGAGATAGTAAGATGGTAATCTGTTTCTAGTAGTTAATAGGATATTTTTGTAAACTTTTGACAAATTTCAATTAGGCATTAGATTGTTATTCAAATTTTAAAGTGTATATTTACTTTTGAGACACCCTGTATTAGTCAGCAAGACCAATAAAATGCTATGCATAATTTGTGGCCAAAACGTCTACTAATGTTCGTTACATGTTATATGCAGCTGTATCGTTATATGCTCAGCTGCATTGTATGGTAAAACTAATATACTCAAAATTTGTCTCTTTACGAATCCATACTATCATTTCACTTAAATGAAGAAATTTTCATGTGCTGTTTTTGAAGCATTACCTATCTTGGTAGCTGAATGTAACAGCAAAACAAATATTGTTCTTAATTTGATTAAAAACAGTAAAGCCTTATTTAAAATAATAAAATTTTTAAACGTTTCGGACTTAGCTATGCCCATCATCAGTAAAAAGTAAAATCTAAAACAGTAAAAATGTTAAGAACTAGTCTCGAATGAAAGTAGACTCATTTCAGTACAAGTTGTAACATAGCGCTGCAATTCAGTAAAACCTGCTGATGTAAACAAGCTTCTGTTCCACTGCTAAATTGTTTACATCAGCAGGTTTTACTGAATTGCAGCGCTATGTTACAACTTGTACTGAAATGAGTCTACTTTCATTCGAGACTAGTTCTTAACATTTTTACTGTTTTAGATTTTACTTTTTACTGATGATGGGCATAGCTAAGTCCGAAACGTTTAAAAATTTTATTATTTTAAATAAGGCTTTACTGTTTTTAATCAAATTAAGAACAATATTTGTTTTGCTGTTACATTCAGCTACCAAGATAGGTAATGCTTCAAAAACAGCACATGAAAATTTCTTCATTTAAGTGAAATGATAGTATGGATTCGTCAAGAGACAAATTTTGAGTATATTAGTTTTACCATACAATGCAGCTGAGCATATAACGATACAGCTGCATATAACATGTAACGAACATTAGTAGACGTTTTGGCCACAAATTATGCATAGCATTTTATTGGTCTTGCTGACTAATATAATAAATGCTTGTCAATCACAAGATTGGTGTCATTGTTGCAATGGTGTAATTGGTGTTTTGTGCATATTTGCTATAAAAGTCAAATCAATCCAATCAAATGTTTCATTAAACTCGCTGTAATAGGCCGAAGCGTTTAACGAGTTGCGTTGCTCTGTTTACACACATTGCAAATCAATTGTCATCCTAAATTCCTCATCAAAAAGAAAGAACAACCTTTATACTACCCAAAAATATTTTTGTTTCAAAATTATATTCAATCCTTCATCCCCAAGTTTTGACCCCAATTTACCCCCCAAAAACCTGAAAAAAATATAGCAGCAAAACAAATTGTTCTGTTTACACACATTGCTAATCAATTGTCATCCTAAATTCCTCATCAAAACGAAAGAACAACCTTTATACTACCCAAAATTATTTTTGTTTCAAAATTTTATTCAATCCTTCATCCCCAATTTTTGACCTCAATTTACCCACAAAAACCTAAAAAAAACTATCAAAGCACAATTTTATAGCAAAATTACCCTTAATTAAACCCCAAATTTAGATTTCCCATCCCCCAAAACATATATTTTGACACAAACACTAATTTTCTGCCATAAGTAAGGGCCCCAAAATTAATTTTTTATTTTTACGTACTCTCGTTTTACATCTAGTGGTGATTTTCGATATCTCATTAACGGACAGTCCGATTTCAATTTTTTTTTACATAGCTTGTGCCATTCTATGTAGATGATCTATAAGCATTTTATGTAAATTTTCCAACCTAGGGTATTTGGCATTTGTTGAAATATAATGGAACAACCCGTTAGTCAGTGTTCGTTTATTCGTGTACCAGTACACGCAAACAAAGAAAAATCCACACTTGGAATATACAGTTGCATGTACAGTAAATACAGTACGCAGGGCCACCGAGAGGGGGGGTATAATGACCCCGGGGCCCATGGGCTTCAGGAAGGCCGTTGGCTTCAGCAGGCCCAGTAGAGGGCCCATCGAAATAACACTGAGAAATCAGCATCTGAGGCCTGAAGACCTTTTTTTTTTTGGAGATCACCTAATTTCGAGCGGAAAAAACGTTAGAATTTCGGTGAGACCTTTTTTTGGGGGGGAAGGGGAGATCACATCATAATTCGGACAAAACTGCGGCATTTTCTCCGTCTGTTTTGGCGTTTACAAAACCGGAAATCCGTCATATTTGAGCTGGCCCCAGGCCCACGTTCGACTCTCGGCGCCCCTGACAGTACGATACATTGGGAGACCACGAAAGAGCTAAGCGCTAACCGAGTCATGGCCACGCTATTTCACACATTTTTGCTTTTATGAAGTAAAGCACAGCGTTTTGTGGTAAGTTCTCATGAAGGATGACAGACATAGTACTGATGCCCTATTCCTTCACTGTTCTTTTAACATGCAATAGAGTAAAACACTAGGGAAATCTCATTTTCTTGCTATAGCCAACACGGTATGAATAGATTTGGGCTTCAAACAAATATTCCGAGTATAATATTCACTTTATACGCCATGCACTACTTCACAACAATCCTTACAATTATGACTGTATTTTTTTTTTTTGAAAAAACAAATTATGCACAAGAAACAAGCATCGTTTCCGCTAACCCACCCCCTACCCCCAAAATACAAATAACTTGCATTATTACAATGTGCTGTCGTGTAAGATTGAGATTTTCTCGCAATCGCAAACAAAGGGATTAGTTATCGCAATGTATCAAAAATTAGAAAAAAATATGCCTAATTCTATTTGTACTTTAAGATTAGATCGGCGTTAACTGCTTCTTTAAATTTAGGGAAAAAAAGATCTTTCCAATTCGGTTGCAAACTATTCCAAATTTGGGCAAAGCTAAATTGCAATGCTTTTTTGGCAGCACTCGAGTTTATAGCTTGTAAATAAAGATTGCTGAAACTAGTGCATCTTGTGTTGTACTTATGTACTGTTTTAGTGGATGTGAAATATTGATTGCATAGATTTGGAAGTTTATTGTGTCAGAAGAGATGCATAAATTTTGCCATTTCGAAATGATACATATCCATGACTTTTAATAGTTTTAATTCATGATACAAGGTGTTGGTTTTTACACGTTCATTTTTGCTGACATTGCAAATAATTCCTATAATTTTATTTTGAAGGACTTGCAATGGCTGCAAGATTGAACGGTTCGTTGAACCCCATACTAAAATCCATAGGTGGGCACAAGTCCGTTAATCGTTAATCCGTTAATAACGAAGCTAACTTTTTCACTAACTCGTGAATCCGTTAAAAAGTTTTTTCATGTTAACGGACTAAATTAACTTCCGTTAAGTGCTGTTAACGGACTAAAGTAACTTCCGTTAAGTTCTGTTAACTTCCGTTAAGGTTTTTTTCGTTAATATCTTGCAGCTTCGTTGTGCATTTGAACTTGTTTTTATCTTGAAATTAGATTGGACTGTAAAATGTAACTTTCAAAACACAAAAAGACCACCATAGCAATAAATATTTCCTTAAAATCAGCACAACAGCGTCAATACGTGTTCTAGAAGCGAGTGAATAAAACGAAATGTAAATTACACGCAAAATGTTAACGAATTAACGGACTTTATTAACTTCCGTTAATTAAAGCTGAAAATAACGGATTAACGTTAACGGAGGTGTGAAGTTTGTTAACGGACTAGTGTTTAACGAAGCTAACGTTTTGCATTAACTTGCCCATCTATGCAAAATCCCATAAAGTATACGTGAGTTCACCAAACTATAATACAACATTAGAAGGGTTTTCTGACAGATGTGGTGTCGAAGATAACAAAATGTACCACAAATTTGTGACAATTTTTTGCAAACATCCTTAACATGGACTTCAAACTTTATTATCCTAAATATTTTGCAACAGGCGTTCTGTTGATTCTTTCTCCTAGAGTAGTGAAGCAAAACTTATCGGAACTCATTTTCTTAGGTGAAAAAAGCATAAAACTAGTTTTGGATATATTTTGGGTTAGTTTGTTTGAAGTTAGCCATAAATCCATTATCTTAGCCTCATTATTACCTGTATTTGGAAGAGTTTATTACTATTTCCTCTAATGTCATACTTGTCTAATTTTCTTAACAATATTTCATGAGTAACTGTATCAAAAGCTTTTTTGAGGTCTAATAACAGCACGCAAGAATGTTTACCATTATCTAGGTTATTGCAGATTTGAGAATAGAAATCAGTACCTGCATGGGTTGTAGAATGACCTAATCAATAACGAAGTAACAACGATTTTGTAGGCCTACATTTCTACTTCGCGACACAATCGTAGAGTCTTACCGACCCAGATATGCGTCGCGACTTGCGACCCATGATTTGAGGAACACTGGCTAAGGACTTGGAATGCTTTGAATTACATACGATACAAATTAGACGCTCAACCAAGATTTTGCTAAAGCGGGGGCTTGAACTAAACGTTAAACAAATTTTGCTCAAAAAATGAATCAAAAAACTGATGCATATCAAGCGATTTACAGACGGGGATTTGGAGCGGAGCCCTCAGAGGCCATGTGGTCTAGGGGCGAAGCCCCCAGCCGCTTGGCAATTTTTGTGATCTTTCGACAAAACAAATCCATTTAGATCAAATCTTTGTTCCAAAAAAGTATTTTGAGTGAACCGAAATGAGGGGCAAGCTTTCCCAATCCGTAGCGACCGCACCTCACCTCTGGCCACTACCTGGCATGCCCAGCTCATGCGCATCTGTAGCATTGCTGTTGATCCTCAGCTACGATTTTCTGCAGCTTCCCTCTCCTCAGCACTTCCAACTGGCAAACCAGGAGCCGCGGCGAAACTTAATTGAATTATGATAACAAAACGAGCTTTGCATCCCACCTTTCAAGGAAGGAATTCTCAAGCCGGTCGTTACAATATTACAAATTATTTTTTGTGCTTCGCTGCAGCCTCCATTTTGTCCTCCCCCCCAACACTCACCAGCCGCACCCTTTCCTCTGCACCCTACCTTTTCCTCTTCCTCCTCCTCCTCTTCTTCGTCTTCACCTTCGCGAAACTGGACTTCCGCAACATAGTAATTCTTCTCCGTGCCGAGGATTTTGCCTAAAAGTAAAAAATATTTCACTTGCAACAAATTTGTTGTAGGTAGCCTACTGTAATTAAAGATGATGATCCAGAACACCGAGTATTTAGGTGACATGGGAACCGGCTAGAAGTGAAAAATCCACCTTTCATCAGTTGTTTTCGGCCTAAACGATGTTTGAATTTTTAGCAAACCATCATATCCAACATCATCATGTTAAATATCAGCGAGTTCATACCGTAGCTGCCAAATCAACGCTGCAAATGAAATCATGACGAGTGCGCTGTTGGTTTTAAAACTCAGAAGAAAAAAGTAAACGGGCGCAACTCTGGTGTGTGCCAGGCAAACGTACCCACCCCAGAACCTGGCGGTCTGCAAAGGGTGGTTGTCCACCAGGTGCTTCATCGCGAGGAAGACTCGGTACGACTCCTCTCGTCCGAAACCGATTCCCGCCTGCTCGAAGTTGAACATGATCTCCATGATGTTGGGGAGGGGTGTCTCCGTCTCGTCGTCCGCTTCCTGAACATAATAGAAACGTACGCACCCCATTTCGTGAAAAACACTTGGTCTCGAAAACGTGGCAGTGGACTTGATCTTGATGGAGCGATTACGCTAGATGCTGTGTGTTTTATTGTCTCAGCTGCCCGATGCTCACCACGTCACCAACGTACCATGTCGATGTCGACCTCCGTCGGCTTCTCGAAGAGCTGGCGTTGCGCGTCGGCGAGCACAAACTCCAGACTCGGCTCGAACTCGTCGCGGATCACGTCGAGGCTGGGCATGTACTTCTCGCGCTTTACCGCCTTGCTCAGGTTCTCGAAGATGTCGACCGCATTGCTCGGTCGCTCGTCCAAGATCCGCGTCAGCACGCTGACCAAGTGGTCGTATCTGCAACAAATGGTGACGTCATTATAACTCAGATGGTGACGTCATAATAATAATTTCAGAAGCTGAGTCGTGATTACGTAGGAGCATGAAGATTAAAGGATGGTGATTTTGCACAGATTTAAAGTAACTGCAACTTTTGTATAGAGATGTCGTGGGTCACTTGAAGCCGTAAATTTTGGAGCAAAAAAGCAGAGCCAAGAATAATTGTAATATTTGTATTCTTCATTTCAAATTTAAGTCAGGCACGTAGCCAGCTGGATATTTTTTGGAGGAAGCCAACGCAAAACTTAGAAGAGCAATAATTTTTTCGCTCATCGTGGCTATTGTATAGTTTTAAAACCAATAACTTTTGATTAATTCATGACTAGGGCGATTTAAGGTCGCAAAAGTTGCTTTTTTTTCCTGCCTTCAATAATGTGAAAAACGTGGAAACAAAATTTCACAGATGTAGGGTGAGTATTTAAGAAGTTAAAAGTAGGGCCCGCAAAAGTCAATAAAGTCAAAATTTTTTCATGGCTTTATTATATCATCAAACGTATATCAACATTGCTTTCGGATGCTCTGGAGTCAGTTTAGGTCAAAATTTTGGGTTAGATCAAAATTTGTTAAAATTGTATGTAATCAAAAATTCTTCTTCAAAAGCAAACAAAACGTTTTTTTCTTCGTTTTTCTGGATATTTGAGAGCCAATGAAACGTTGTGAGCAGGCGCGTCGCCAGCGGGGGAGGGGGGCAGGGGGGCAATGCCCCCCCGATTTTCGTTTTTGCCCCCCCAATTTTTTTCTTGCCCCCCACGGTATTTTTTTGGGAGGAAGAAGTTGGTGTTTTTGGGCGGAAAAAATGTTAAAATTTGCGATTTCGGCCAGAAAAAGCCTTCGGATTTCGGCGAAGACCTTTTTTTGTTTTTTTGAGATCACCTGCTTTTGGTCGGAAAATTTGTGATTTCGGCCAGAAAAAGCCTTCGGATTTCGGCGGAGACCTTTTTTTTTTTGAAATCACCTGCTTTTGGTCGGAAAATTTGTGATTTCGGCCAGAAAAAGCCTTCGGATTTCGGCGAAGACTCTTTTTTTTTTTTTTTTTGGAGATCACCTGCTTTTGGTCGGAAAATTTGTGATTTCAGCCAGAAAAAGCCTTCGCATTTCGACGAAAACCTTTGCCCCCCTGATTTTAATTTTGCCCCCCGATCTCGCGAAGCTGGCGACGCCCCTGGTTGTGAGCAACTTTCTACATGTTTGAACAAGGGCGTACGCAAGGGGGGGGTTTTGGGGGTTCAAACCCCCCCATTGGTCTGTCGACTAAAACGCACAATAAAGAAAATATCACGTTTTTAGCACTTCTGAGCCTGTTTTTTTGCAATGACATGGACTCCAACATGATTTAAAGCAACTTTTGAAGCATTTAGAATTTCTTAGGGGGAAAGTGAGTTAATTTGTCAAAGATATAACTTATGAATCAGTAACAACTTCAAAAAATTGCCAAAATTAGCAAATTTAACCGCTAAAAATGCTTGACATTGGCTTCATCAAAAATGTGGAAATGGGGTTTCGGTATCAGTTAATTATTAATCCACTCAAATCTCGTTGCATTCGCCCCCCTCCATCCCCCTTCCCAGCTGTCTCACTCTATAAGCTACAGAATATAAATGCTTGTGAGTTTTTTCAAATTATGATTTTATGATTTACCGGCTTGTGAATTAGAGGACTAAAATGTTACCAATAGCCACCGCCCACATAGCTCACTTATGCGCAAAGGCGTACACAAGGGGGTGGGGGTTTAAACCATCCTCCCTATTGATCCGACGTATATCATTAGAAATATCGTCTTATTGCGCAAAACAAACAAGCTCTTCCTTTCTTCTCATATTAATACGATATATTTAATTATAGTAAATAATTTTTTTCTTATTTAATGCAACATTGTAAGCGACTAAGTGTAATACTAAAAATCTGGAATGTCTTGTTACGAGTCAGAGTAACTTTCAGTAGCGTAGGCGGGGGGGGGGGGGGGGGGGGGGGGGGTTATGGCCTTCCCATTGGCCTGTCAACCAAAATGCAGAATAAGAAAAATATCACGTTTTTAGCACTTCTGAGACTGGTTTTTGCGCTAGAATCTACTAAAAAGTGATTTAAAGCATCTTTTGAAACATAAATTTAGGGCTAATTTGTAAAATTCAAACCCACAAATTAATGAAAACTTTGAAACATGGCCAAAAACAAACAATCAAAGTTGATCGCCAGTGTAAAACTACTAAACATAGGTTTCATCAACAATTATATCATAAACTTAGGAATAGGGGGGTGCGGGCTACTTAGCATTAGTTAATTACCAATCACTTGCATCAAAATTTTTTCCGTTAGCCCCCCCCCCATTTATTTTTCTCTATAAAGACAGACGAAATAGATCACTCTGTGCGAGCTTTCTTGAACTATACGATTTTATGATTTACCAGCATGTAAACAAGAGAGCTAAAATTTTACCATTAGCCACCTTCCTCATAGCTCATTTATGCAAACAGTTTAATCAGGTTTGCATTACCAATTTCTATGCCACGTTTCAAAAGCATTATTTTTTATCAAACTAGCCCTAAAATTGAGTTATTTTTGAAAAAAAATGCGAAATTTTCAAGCGCTGGGGGCTCCGCCCCCAGACCCCCGTGCCTCCGGCGGCTGGGGGCTTTGCCCCCAGACCCCCAAAACAGCCCCCCAATTGCGAATTTCTGGCTACGCGCCTGCCGCACTTTGCACGATTAACATATTGGTTTTCTTAGCTTTTGTTTTGAACAATTTTTTCTTGATCATTCAGTTGCAAACCTTATGATGTTAACTATAGATGTATGCTTAGTAATTAATTGTTTTTTGTTTGAAAAGTTTTATTTGCATTACGCACTGAGTGACTTTGATTCCATATTGTTACATTGCAATAAGTTATTTATTCGCCAAAGTATAGATCACGAACAAATTTTTGATGTCACTTTTCAAAACCCCCCCCCATTGAAAAATCCTGCGTACGCCACTGTGTTTGAATGAAGTTTTGCAACTCAAACTTCTACAAATAGTCACGATATGCCGCAATACAATTGCCTGGGTTAACTTCTTCATAAAAATGATTTTATAATAACCCGAAACTCATTTTTTTTAAATTAAAAACATGAATATAATAACTAAGAGCACTATATGTCCAAATTCAAAAATCAAAAAGTCAACTTTTATTAAACAGTACCGTATATCACAACAAATAAACCAGATTTTTGAAATCTTATGACCAGAGGTGGAGTCCTCGAGGACGTCCTTGGCCTCGAGGACGTCCTCGAGGACAGATTTTGAAGTCCTTGGCCTTGGCCTCGAGGCCTCAAGTCCTCGAAAATTGGCCTGTCCTCGGCTCGAGGACAGCAGTATTTTTTGTAATGTTAAAATTTTGTGGAGCGCTTAAAAATTTTTTTGGAAAACGTTTTTTAGTGGAGATCGCTTGAAAAATTTTTGTGAAGACCTTTTTTTTTTTTTTTTTGGAGATCGCCTGAAAAATTTTTGTGAAGACCTTTTTTTTTTTTTTGGAGAGCACTGGCGCTGTGTGTCCTTGGTCCTTGGCCTTGGCCTCTAGAGTGTCTGTCCTTGGAAAGGCTGTCCTTGGCCTTGGCCTCGGATTTTTTTTGTGTCCTTGGCCTTGGCCTCGAGCTCTGTGTCCTCAACTCCACCTCTGCTTATGACAGTACTGTTTTGCTTTCACAGCTTCAGCAATCGACAAAACTTTTACACCACGCAACTTTTTATGAAGCAAGATTGAAATTGTGTCAATGTATTTTCCAATAACAATTCAAGAACAAATGAGTCCGAAAATTCGTGAAAATTCAAGAAGAGCAAATTTCAATCTAAAATTTACTGGTTATTAAAAAAAGTGCAATTGACATAGAAATGTATGCAGATTCCTACGTTTTTGTCCAGCAGCAATTAGATACTTTAATCACAAAACTGACTGCTTGATATTTCTTTCTAAGTGCTGTCCATAAAATGTGAAGAAGGATACCTGCTTCAAACTTACGGGAATTGCGAATAGCAACACTTGTTTTTTTAATCAAAATTTGGAGCTCAATAAGGCCAAAACGGTTTAGGTCAAAATAAAGTCAAAATTTAGCTAAAATACACTCAAAATTAAATTTTTTTAGGTCAAAATAAAAATGGCCTAGCAATAAGGTTACAAAAAGTTACATTTCGTATTTTTAGGTTACATTTTATTTTGTAGGTAGCAGTGTTTCTGTGCTATTTTTTGCCTAATTTTCCTTCTTTTTTATCTTTTATTTCTACAATCGGAATAAATATTCAATTTGCATAATGCACCAAGGCAGTGGCGTAGGAGCATATGTTGCCGCCCCTGGCTTTCGTTGAAAATGCAGCCCTATAAGCTGTACTTAAATTGAAGGGGCATGCGCCCCCAGGCGAGAGTTAATGTCTCCCATCTGTGTGCGCTGCGAAGCCTCATTTTGCCGCCCCCTTGCAGCCTGCCGCCCCTGGCGCAGAGCCAGAACCGCCAAGTGGCTGCTACGCCACTGCACCAAGGTGTTTATACAGTAAAAGCCAACAAAGCTCTATATCCTCCAATAATGCTTAAACATTTTTGTGATATCGTAATTTTGAAATTTCAAATACTTGATTGACCTATTCACTGTTAAGTGTTTACTATAGTTACTGACCACCACAATATATCATGCCTCAACAGTATGTTTCGCCCGTACACGTTTCGCACGAATATTAATTACGTACTACGTGAGTGCACTACAATTTGAGCACCAGTTGAGACTATTTTATTGTTTTTTTTTACCATAAACTGCTGTTACTTTTCGTTTTCTGTTGTTCTTTAGATAGTGTCACATTTCTTTAGAATTTTTTTAAAAAGGAAGTCACATTGTAAAGTTTTTTAGGTCACAAAAAATTGCTCCAGTCATGCAATCTAGAAGATCAACTGAGAACGACAAAGCTAAGAAAAAAATTTATGTTAACAAATCACAATTAACATAATCACAAAAAAATAAATAAAACAAACACAGTCAAGGCAGGGGCGTATTTAGGGGGGGCATTGAACCATGCCCCCCCTTTGGGTCGCCAGGATAGTGTAATTAGCATAGAATAATATGCAAAATTGCGGCATGGCCCCCACCCCCTTTGTGTAAGTTGGGCAGAAGGTTTGAGCACACAAAGGGTAGGCGAAGACCTTTGTTTTTAAACTTTACCTAATTTTGGGCAAAAAATTGGACTGATTTTGGGTGGAACAATTTCTTATTCTAATCTTTGTTCTTCTCAAATTTTATGAAGTTCCTGCCCCCCCCCCCCCCTCTTTTCAAAATCCTGCGTACGCTACTGAGTCAAAGTGATCGGCAAAAGGGGCATCGAAGAACTGTTGCAAACATGCGTCACCGAAAAGACATAAATTCGGCTGTTTCTTTCACTACACCGTCCTTTTCTTAACAATTTTTTACGCCCTGCCAATACTTTTTTTTTCAAAACCATCGTCTAATATGTAAAATTTAATTGATCAAGACCAATTTGATAGACAAAGTTTTAAGTTACAAAGATTTGAATCAGTAATTTTTTTTAAAAGAATTAGGCATGTTAAGGAAAGTTGTTGGTCATATACCCTATGTCCCACACGATCTGCACCTAGTAACTCTTTTACTGGTTCCGTTGTGGATGGCAGTTTTGCTCTACACTTTCTTTCTATATGCTCACGTTCAAATCGTAGTCCTGGCTGTCCTGACAAAATAAATCAGACGAAAGTCGTTTCCGAAACAAAAATCATAGCTTTGGTTGTGTGCCTCTAAAACTCTGAATAATGTACATAGCTTATCGCCTTAAACATATACGATATGATTTTATATTTTACTGATCAAATAAAAGCAGGCTGAGTTTACAACGGTTGCCAACGTCCCCCTTTCAAATTAGCGTGGAATTTACCAGATTAAGTGGAATCATAAATAATAATGAAGAAAAACTCACAGATTCTGGTTGCTCTTTGTGCTGGTTTTGAGTAAGTAAGCTTTCGCCTGCTGTACCTCCAGTTCCTTTTGAGACCCAATCATTGACCCGCTTGCGGTATGAAAGGATGATGCTTCGGACCTTTCCCCGGATCCTGTACGGTTCATTTCTCCTGCAGCTATTCCACGGAGGTTCTCCAATACCAAAGAAGCGCGACCGACGGTAGAAATATCCATTGGCACGGAGCGACGTGGGTCTGCAGCAAGCGCGGAGCGGATGGCGTCTCCAGGGTACGAGGCTCGAAACGGCCGCCTTTGATCCACTTCCGTTGAATCAGTGCCACCAACGCCATCAGGAGCCTCTCCAGCATCTATTTCACGGAGGTTCTCTAATACCACTGAAGCGCGACCGACGGTAGAAATGTCGGTTGGCACAGAGCGACGTGGGTCTGCAGCAAGCGCGTTAAGGACGGCATCTCCAGGATACGTGGCTCGAAATGGGGGGCTTTGAGCTGCTTCCGCAGGAGTAGTGCCACCAGCGGCATCTCTTGGCAGAGATCCTGCAACAGGTTCGGCGTCCGCTGCCAAGTGACCTGCATCTTCCGCAGCTTCTTCAGTTTCAGGTCGGGTTTCTGGCTGCTCTGGGTTTTCTTCTGACATTACGAACTACCCAATGTCTTACCACTGCTATAGTTTAAAAAAGTTTTATTAACCACTCTCTGCATTCTTGCAATATAGCGTACCAGGCCCGGCGCCATAGGGGCATTTCGGGGCCGTGCCCCCGAAATCACTGCTTGTGCCCCCAAAATCACTGCTTGTGCCCCCCAAGCAAGGATTGTGCCCCAAAGAAAATAACAGACTCGATGCCATCAGAGTGCTGTTCGAGGCCTTAGACCGTTAAAATACTGATCACCACACCCAGAAATCATGCGCAAGAGCCGATTTTATTGCAGATTCTGCCATGAAAACCTTTTTTTGTTGGTCTTCATCATCGAATTCGAAGAAACAAAGTTTTTGTTCCCCCCCCCCCCCCCCCCAGTCACGCTACTCAGGTGCCGGGCCTGTAGCGTACATCATTTCAGCAATAGTGCAGGAGCATTTTAAAACCACAATAAAGCTACACACGCAAACAGGATGAGAAAAACCCTAGCAGCCTGCTAGTATTGCCACATACTAAACTCCACACTTGTGTGGCCAGAAACAGTTTGGCAAGGGCCAGATTGTGACATAATATTGCGGTTACTTTACGAGCCGCTGCATGGAAAATTTGAGGCGCATCTTCGATTTGACGGTATTCGTCACTTTTTCGACACAGTTGACGACGCGATCGCAGCTGGTTCGCTTTGTGGTCACTCTCTGCTTTCTATCTATTGCTTAAACGGCATTCTTGAGCGATATTTCGTAATCGGTATTCTTGAGCGATATTGCTTAACGGTATTCTTGAGCGGTATTGCTTAAACGGTATTCTTGAGCGTTATTGCTTAAACGGTATTCTTGAACAGTAAAAACCAAATGTGTACTGTACTGTCTTTTTTAGAAAATGTATTTTCAGAATTCTCGAGAGTATTTTTCATCCCAGGCTCAACATTTTTGCTGATGGAATGCGTCAAACCCAAAGGAATGAGATTCACAGCCGACACTTGACACGAAATTGTAAGCGTATAGTCGGTTTATTTTAAACAAAAATTCGGTACTCCCAAAATCCCGCGGGCTTACCGCTGGCGCACCACCTTATCAACGTTAAAGTTGTTAAAATAAAGAGAAAAAAACAAAAGACATAAAGTCACAATCTGGATGTCTCCATTTATCAGAAAAAATGACTACGAATGGATTTCGAACCCATGCCAGCAACAGCTAGAAACATACACTGGTTTCGAAATCGTGGCTGTCTTGCAACGGCGTTAGATCTCACAGTATTGTTCAAAAAAGTGTTAAAACGATCATGCTAAAATAATTTACAGTAAATGCTGAACTGTTCACTGCAATGGTCAAGCTGTAACGCTTTCGTCTCTGGAGCGGAGGTCTGAGGTTCAAATTTTTAATCCATGAAATCAGACACAGTGTTGCCAACACCTTGCCACGCTGCAACATTTCTTCGAAAGGAGCTTTGCTGCACGAGTGTAATGACGCGGAGATGGGCCCCGCAAACTTTTTACACGCTTCAGCGTAATACAGCAAGTTAAATGAAACAATTTAGTTGATAGTTCGTTTTCTATGGTTACTATGCGAGTGACAAGCGTGTGAGCTTGCCGACCTTTGTACATTGTACTCGACGCTTAGTTAAAAAATATACAATGGATGCGCTCGTACAGCTGACGCAGGTTACTGCATAGTTGGACTACGTCAAACACTTTATTAAAATTAAATAAAAAAAGTAAAACTGAAAATACATTTTAAAAGTGTTTGGAAAAAAATATTAATCACACGGAACGTGCAGCAACATTTCGAAAGAAAAACCAAAATTTTGACTGTAATATCCTGAAAGTCGAAAATTGTAGAAAGCTCATGTTAGGTGAAGATAGACTTATCCATTTTCAGAATCTTGGCCACTTGGTCGAGCGGAAACGCGTTCGGCTCTGGAGCGGTAGGTCTGAAGTTCAAATCTCGGCCCGATCAAACTGGACACAGTGTTGCCAACGGCTTGCCACCGCTCTGCGACATTTCTTCGAAAGGAGCTGTGTTGCTCAGGCGCTATGACGCGGAAATGGGCCTTGAAAACTCGTGACACGTTTAGGCGTAATACAGCAAGCATAGTGAAACAGTTGATTCGAAAACATAGAGAATAAGCGCAAACCCTTCCGTAAATAAGAGTACATTGCATACATGTCTTGGCGTAAACGTGTTCGTTCAATAAAAACAATACAAAAAGTATTACCGGTATTTACAGGGCCAATGGGTTTATATTGCGCCAAGTCCGACGCCATAGTAGCGTGACTGGGGGGGGGGGGGGGGGGAGATGAAACAATTTTTGAGGGGCACAAAATAATTTTTTCCTTAAATTCGTGGCTGAAGAGCGAAAAAAATGGTCATCACCTCAAATAACGCGGCGAGTCTCCTGGCAGGTTACCTCCTGCCGGGGCATAATTTTCGCTCGAGGGGACTCGACGGAATCTTATGGTGCCAATCTCGGTTTTCGCCTACAAATTCAAGGGTGAACCCCTCCCAAAAAAAAAGATCTTCGTCGCAAAATTTCTAACTTCGTCAAGACGTTCACTCGTGTTTTTGGTCTTAGAACGAAAGTTTACTCACGCCTGGGGGGCACAAGCAGTATTTTTTGGGGGGAAAGCCCCACAATGTACTCCAGTGGCACTGGGCCAGTTACTTTGTTTTGGGGTACAATCCTCGCTTTGGAGGCACATTTCTCGCTTGGGGAGCACAAGCAGTGATTTGGGGAGCACGGCCCCGAAATGTGCCTCTTTGGCGCCGGGCCCATAGGTACCTTGACTATTTGGAAAGAAACTGGAAAATCGAGAGTGATAAACATTCTTAACTTGAACGGATGCGCAAAGCTAAAGCTTGTCCGCATTTTACAGACAGCGGTCTGGGGCGGAACAATAGGCGTAGCCAGGGGGGCACAGGGGGCCCGCCTCCCCCCCAATTGAAATGCTACCAACGATAAAAATGTCACAAAAAAGACTATTGTTTCTTCAGTTTCAGTTTCTTTCAGCATCTTCCCGTACAACAGTACACGCGTACAGCAGTAATTAACAATAATATTGATCTAGGGGGCCCGGACCCCTTAATTTAATTTTTACCAACCAATTTAAATGGGCTCCTGCAATAATATTTAAATGGCCCCCAATTTAAATGGACCCCCAACAATAACATTGATCCAGGAGCCCGAGCCCCCTCAATTTAATTTTTGCCAACTAATTTGAATGGGCCCCCTACAATAATATTTAAATGGCCCTAAATTTAAATGGGCCCCTAACAATAATATTGATTCAGGGGGCCAGGGCCCCCTCAATTTAATTTTTGCCAACCAATTTAAATGGGCCCCTTACAATAATATTTAAATGGCCTTCAATTAAATGGGCCCCCAACAATAATATTGTTCCAGGGGGCCCGGGCCCCTTCAATTTAATGTTTGCCAACCTATTTAAACGGATAACCCGAGTTAAATTAAGGGTTTTTAACGCAAAAGTTGCTTACTAAGGCCTTCATCTAACCTTTTTATGAACGTAATACAATAACCAGGGACGGATTTAACATATGACACAGTGCCAGGGGCCCCGCGCTCAAATGGTAAGATCTTTTTTTGGTCTTGACCTGTATTTAGTAGGAAAATATTGCAAAAGTGCCAAAGTACCAGGGGCCCAACTCAATGTAAATCCGGCCCGGGCAATAACGTGGTTTTTAGGCGTAACTACCTATTGTACATTTTTCAATAACCATTCACCTCCACCTCGCCAGTTTTTATGCAACAAAATACTTTTGAAAAAAATTAGCTACAGTAAGGGGAATGCTTATTGAACAAATTTTTGAATTAAGAGGGCCTGGGCCCCCTGGCCGTATTTGTACACCTATAACTGGTTATTTTCATGACAAAACAATAATCTCTAAGGACAATATTCGACTGGATTGCTATTTATTGCTAAAATATTGCAGGAGGCAATGTACTTTACTTCCCCCTACCTGGGCCAAATCACTTACAAAATTTAACCCCAAAATGCAAGATTTTAAACGTGTTTCGGACTTAAATTACAAGCAAAAGGAGGATTGAACAACTTAATTTTTTCAATTGGCTTTCAAATGTTAAAAATCTAGTACTTTCAAATGGCTCTGAATACGTGCGAAATGTGATCGAATAATGGTATTAAAATACCTTTTTTTTCCAAAAAATTACGAAAAATCTTCGCCCCCAGACCCCGTCTGTGAGACGTTTGAGGTACAGTACACTTCTATACTCAACACACGTCTCCCGATTTAGCCATTTTCGCATTTTGACTATTGGTTGAAGCCTTCTCCTTGAACGAGTTCCTAGTTACGTGCCAACACCAGGCCGCGGCTTCTGATCTTCCATTCTACGATATCTTTGCAAAAAAAAAATTTCACTCTCGAAGTTTCTGATGACGTCATTGCATGTAATTTTCGGTTTGCCCCCCCAATTAAAAATCCTGGCCACGCCTTTGGGCGGAACCACCGTCGCCGAAGGCTAGGGGGGTCTGCGAGCAAAATCCCCTGGCCCTGAGTGATTTTTGTGATTTTTCAGGAAAAAATATATAGCCGTATTAGCGCCATTTGGATGGCATTTCGCAAGTTTGTGAAGCCATTTGAAAGAATAGCTAAGATTTGGAAGACCTTTGACAGAATTAAATCACTTAGTCTTTTCAACTCCCTTAAGTTCCTGGTCTAGTTCAAAAGATATTTTAAACCATTTGTGTTTGAATTAAGTTTCATTCCTCATGCGCAGGGCCTCCAGAGCGCGGAAAAGCGGGGATTCTAGCATTGGCCAAAGTGCCACCCAGCAAATCCGTTTTTGAGTATTTACTATAACAACATCTTTAAAAAAAGATATTGAATGGCTATATCCAGTACCTAAATTGTAAAATTTTGCATGGGGAGACGCTTTTTCAGCGTTGACTGAACCTTAGTGTAGAACAGGCACGTAGCCAGGATTTCGCAAAAGAGGGGGCTTTTTTGGAAGGTTGTTCCGTAAACGAACTTGACCCAAATTTTCATTATTGGATTGAGGCGATTTTTCAGTGAAAATTAGGTGATCTCCCAAAAAAACAAGGTCTTTGCCGAAATCTAAAATTTAAGCGGTTTTTCCGGCCAAAAACAGGTGATCTCAAAAAAAAACAAAAAAAAGAACAGGTCTTCGCCGAAATCCGAAGGCTATTTCTGGCCGTAATCGAAAATTTAAGCAGTTTTTCCGGCCAAAAACAGATGATCTCCAAAAAGAAAGATCTTCGCCGAAATCCGAAGGCTTTTTCTGGCCGAGATCGAAAATGTAAGCGGTTTTTCCGGCCAAAAACAGGTGATCTCCAAAAAATAAAGGTTTTCGCTGAAATCCGAAGGTTTTTTCTGGCCGAAATCGAAAATGTAAGCGGTTTTTCCGGCCAAAAACACTGATTTTTCCTCCCATAAACCAGCACTCAAATCTCGATGGGGGGACGCCCCCCGTCCCTCCTACAATTTAAGTACTCGCTATATCCTATTCTTCAAAATATTTAACTAATTTAGTATTTAGGAAATTGACAGCTTCCACTCAAACTCCTCAACTGTGATTCTGCGTTCTGACTCCGGCTTGTTTTTTCTGCGACGTTATTACAGCATTTGGCAGCTTTAGGTGAACTTGAGTCTTTGGGTTAAATTCAGCCAGAGTCTAGTTAAGACTACTACGGTAGCTTATAGTAATAGTCGCTTTGATGATTGGCCTAACCCGCTGGTCTTATCAGCTTAATATAGTATCTCATCATCCGAAAAAAGCAACTTTTTCTTTCTACCCTACTGTAGATTTTACTCCTACCTAGTCTTTTACCCTCCCCCGCTCTTGCCACCTTTATCCTTGCTTTCGCAGCTCAAAATGAGAGATGAGGAAGTTCGATTCGTAATACCGGTAGCCTATTCAATTATTATGGTTTTGAGTTGACGTTAGCCTAGCTCAGATCAGAAATCTTCCAGCCGATGGACTCCACTGCCTTGCTGACAACATCATTTACTGGCTCATACATTTTTGTCATCCCTATTGATAATAACAAGAACAAGGCCTATTCAAATGAAGATGGCCAGAAAGCACGCAAACGATTCAATCACTGCGGAGTGTTGCCAATCACAATGTCACAAAAGGCACAACACGACCGGTTGTTACATCAAAGAGTCTATGGTTAGATGACAATGCAAACAACAATATGGTGAAAAATGAACGTTTTTGTTTTTAGGCCTGGTCTACACTTTACATAAAAACGTAAGCGTACGAGCGTATCCTTTCTTTGTTTTAAAGAAATTTGGTGCGCCTGGCCTACCGCCTTGCTAGCGTACAAGCTGTCAGTTGATTAAAATAAGGAAAGGATACGTTGGTACTCGTGCTTTTACGTTCACGGTTGTACGCTGGGTGTACACTGGATCTTGTCTTGAGCGTAAAACCACTAAAATATATTAAATATGGAACCATTGATATATAATAAATTTCAAAACATGCAAGTTGGTCGAGCGGTAACACATTCGTCCCTGCAGCAGGAGGTATCGGGCCTGTCAAATCGGACACAGTGCTGCCAATGGCTCACAATCGCTGCGACATTTTTTCGAAACGAGCTGTGTTGCTCAGGCGCAAGTGATGCGGATTGCGGAGATGGGCCCCGCAAACTCGTTACACGCTTCAACGTAATACAGCGAGAATAATGAAAGATTCGATTTGATTTGTAAATAAAACGATAAAACTGCACTGATTGTGGAGCTCCTTCACAATTTTTGAAGCTCGTAGTCATTTTTGAAATATGTACAAGTGAAATATATCAGTTCCCCCCCCCCCCCCCCTTTCTCATAAGTCAAGTTCAAGTATAAACGCTTGCAGTTTCGGGTAACACTTTTTAAGTGACTTGGCTAAGGGAGGTGGAAGCACTCTTAACCTCATTGTTTGCGCAACTGAGCCCAGTAAAAAATTGAAGATAAAATTAGAATACACCATAAAAAGTTCTAAGGCCAAATTCCGGCACTTGTTAGATCGTAAAAATAGGTGTTTCGCTTCAATCCGAAAACGAAAATTAGAGAGCCGAAGTTTCTGCTCTCCTATACCCTAAAAACATTTTTTTCCAAAAATTTTCAGTTCGTAAAAGGTAAAACATTCACTTATCCAATGACTTTTGATTCACTGTCTCAGATCGTTCGTACAATTTGCGATGGTGTGAGTGGCCGGGTCTCCACAGCGGGTGCACCCAGTATCAGGCCATGTCAAGCTAATAAAGTAAAGCTATGGCCTATGACAATTTGTTGGCAGGACGATTAAAGTTAGACTAGGTCTTTAACTTGAAGGAATACCTCAAAGAAACTCTCTTGACTTTTATTCGATAGCTACAGCCTACACAATCACTCTTGCTGAGGAATAAAACTGTGCTCCATATTTGTGCTAACAGCTTACGAGTTTCCAACAAAAAAGTTGAAAAAAGTAAGAAAATTTTTACTTTTCAAGTCTGCTGCTTAACTGCTGTTTGCTGCCAGACGCCATTTTCTGAGTGATTGCATAGTTGAATATTGGTTGAATCGTTAACATGTGACACTTGTTCACGTGATTTAAATGTCAACCAATAAGGCTGCAGATGGGGAGGGGCAACCTAGAAAAGGGCCAACCCAGAGCACTTTCCCCTAGTTTCCGCTCTCAGAGTCACTATACAAAACTGCATAAACTATGTGTTTAATTTTTGTCGATAAATTTACAAACTTTCAAAAGGAACAAATGTCCAAATCCCCAATGCCCATTGGTCCAAATCCCCTTTAAATTTTTATGGTATTGTCTGAAACACAATAATTGAAGTTAAGATATCTGACAAGTAACTACATATCTCTTTGCAACTTGAAAAGTGCTGTCAGTCAACAGTCATTCAGATAAATCGAAACACTTCTATCTTCAAATGTTGCTAAATCAAAAACTTTAGTATAAAGAGTTGTTTCTTTTATTTTATATCACTTGGTCAAAGTTTAATTGACAGCTGGCAACATTTATGATCCTTGTTCTTTTGGCAACCAATTTTTAAATCAAAATTGTATCACCAGTTATACTGCAAATTGTGGTAAATACTTGACAATTCTGATTCTTTATCTTGTATAATCTCACACTAATTTTTTAATTGTTTTTTTCGTTTAAACTCTGTACAGGATGCAAGCTCGGCGCCGGGATAGCATAACCGAAAAGTTTGACGTTCTTCGTGGTCGACTCCGGGAAATCATAACGACTTTGGATAGCATGCCTGGGGGGGGGGGGGGGCAGAAATAAATTTTGGGGGGCACGAGAACTTTATTCGAGTGTGGATCAAACGAAAAAGATAAAGACCAAAAAAAGGTCTTTAGTACAAGAATTTCCACACATTCTGGTTATCGTCTCAAAATTCTTGCGATTTTTCACGAACTCTTAAGTGAAGACCAAAAAAAAAAAAAAAGGTTTTCGTCCCAAAAGTTTTATGAAATCCGATGTGAGTCCACAAAAATTACGAAAAAACAGTTCTTGTTGGCGAGTTCTAGGACGGTAAACACCAATTTGGGAGTCTTAGGCCTCGATTTGCACTCCAGTAGCTCCGAACCTGTTAATTTCTTCGGAGCACAGTTCTCGCTTGGGGGGCATAATTTTCGTTTGGGGGGGCACAAGCAGTTATTTGGGGGGGCACGGCCCCGGAATGCCCTCCCCGTGATGCCGGCCCTGACAGCATGTTCGTTTTTGTTTGTTGTTTTGCCTGTTTTGATAGCCGGGTGGCGCGAGTATGGCGGTCTCTATCTCTATTGCAAATATGCATTTTATTGTAATGATTTCATTTTTGTCATGTTATAACGTGAGTTTACGTTTTTCTAGCGCCTCCTTTGATGGTGGCAACGTTGTGACTTGGCATTCAAAATAAAACTCGAAAAGAAAGAAGAGTATAAAGTTTTTTGTCCAGAAATTCATGACCGTTGCCGGACTTGTTGCTCTGAAGGAGTTCAACATAACCACCATTAAAAGATCGTCAAAACTCAAAATGCATTTACCTTCATATCACCTAAGATTAGCCGCAAAGCAGCCATCAACAAACAAGTTGTATGTTTGTTGAGGAAGGTGAGGATTTGATAGCGTTTTATTCATTTTGACTCAGCTTATAGAAGTTATAGTTTATGGCTTCAGTTTTGAATTACTGTTACGTGTTCTAGATTAATAATTGGAATTATATTTTATTCACCAACTGGCCTCGGCCTGGAGACAGCGAGGGGAACTTTTGGTCTTAGAGTCAAGCTGCCACTTGCCCACCGGTCTACCACACACGGCGGAGGCTTCACACTGTCCCTTTAATTGCTGAACGTCAAGCAAGGATTGGTGTGAATACCAATTTTTGTAGTCTTTTGTTTGACCCTACCGGGAGTCGAATCCAAGTCAAACGTTTCAGTAGCAGACGCTCTATCCACTCGATCACTGATCGGTATACAGTATTACTTAAAGGTGTAATTAGTAGCCTGCAGCTCGATGGCTAAAAGTTTTATCATTTTAGCTAGTTTGGTAACGGGCTGTAATCGAAACCGACTCGTTCGAGACCGCAATTTTTTTCTGAAACCAAAGTCAAGACCGAGACTGGTCTCGGTCTCCACTTTGGCTTCGAAACCGAGACCAGCAAAGTTCAAAACCGATACCTGAAAAAATCATTGTTTTTTTTCGAATTTTTGAAAAAATTTTTGGGGCTCAAGTTTGCTTATAAGTTGGTTTTATGATTATTTAAATGGAGTTAGATGACAAATTGCTTCAGTCGAAGTGATTATGTTATCAAAACATCTCTTGACGTCAATTTATGTACCTTTTTACTGAAATAATTTTTGAAGAGTGTCGTCAATTAAACTTAATCCCTGTAACTCGAAGGTCGGTGCGTGGTCACGTTTATTTTCTTCAGGGATTACGTGTCAATAAAACTGACTAAAACTTAATTAAATAAATAAATAAATTCATAACTTGTACACTGTCTTCTCAGTTTCCAGAGTGCTCTATGGACATGGGCCAGACCCAATTAACGATGCCAGAAGTTCCGTTAAAAAATAATATTATTAAAGATTTAAAAACCCTACTACAGGCTGTTTCTCCCTAATGAGCTCGTCAGGTGGGGTAGAAATTAAACAGAAACAAAACGGTAAAACACTGCAGTACATTAGCCATGTCTCCCCCCCCCCCCCCGGACACCGGAGGTTCCGTGGCGGGCGCGAGCCCAAACCAGTCCACTGGGCAGGCGCGTAGCCAGGAAGTCGCAAAGGAGGGGGGCTTTTTGGAAGCTGAAAACAATAGTAAATGAACTTGACCCAAATTTTCATCTGTCTTGAATCAGATTGAGGCGGATTTTCTATCAAAATCAGGTAGGTGATCTCCAAAAAAAAAGTCTTCTCCAAAATTGAAACGGTTTTTCAGGCCGAAATTAGGTGACCTCCGAAAAAAAAGTTTTCACCGAAATTCAGTAAGTTTTACTGACCAACTTTGGGTGAAATCCAGAAAAAAAACTCCATATTTCTAGTCCAAATGACATCAAGTCCTTCACAACTTCTGCTCCCCAATCCCATTGGGGGGGGGGCTATTTTCATTTTTGGAGCAAAAATCGCCCTCAAAAGCACTAAAAACGTAGTATTTTGCATACTTTTCAGGCCAATGGGAAGACGATAGCCCCCCCTGCCTACGCTACTGCCACTGGAGCTAACCGTGGAACGTACCGGCAGGGACCATATACAGTGTTTGATTAAGATGCTTAGCCTCCACAATTAGTGCTTACCACGACTCCTCACCGCCGACCCGAGTTGCGGTTACTGGTCCCGCTTGGTACGTGCCACGGTTAGCCCCAGTGGGCTGGCTTAGGCTCCCGCCCGCCACAGAGCCTCCGGTGTCCAGGAGAGGGAGACATTGCTGATGTACTGATGACGAACCCATTTGCGGGAAACAGCTTGTAGTTGTAGGCGAGGGTTTCTAAATTTTTAATCATTTCAATTTTTAACTTAAATTCTTACACCGTTAAAAAAATTCATAAAAAGTTGATTGTATGTTTGAAGTACCGTATATACCTAGGTACAAAAACACGCGCGCTATAATGATTAGGCTAAGAGGAGACTTAACTTAAACCAAACAATAAAATTTTTTATCCAAAAAATATCTTATCTTGTCGTCGTGCTGAGCAAACTGGTGCAACTTAATTGTATCACAGCCGAAGGTTCGCCCGCAGTCGCTGGGCGATTTTTGTGATTTTTCGTAAAAAATAGCCATTTTTACGCCATTTGAATCATATTTCGCACGTTTTTAGAACTACTTGAAAGCCCCTTTAGCCCTTCTCCTTTGCCTATACAGGTCAAGGTCAAGTCCAAGACACGTTTAATCGCTTGCGTTCATGAATTAAATTTTCTAAGTGACGTATCTAAAAGGAGGAGAACTGATGCCCTCTTTGCCCTCCTGTTTGCCTCACTGGTCATTTTACGTTGTTTATACATCGGCTATATTAGTTTATACATCATGAGCAAACAAAATTTACCAATTTTAAAGTAGTTGTTTCCTTCACTGTCGAGAAAGAGACAAAATATTTAGGTTATTATCACTGTTATCGACATACGACAATAAAATAATATGCATATATATATATTCACTCTCTTTTTTATAAGAACCAGTAAATTTTGAGTTGTGACTGGCTATTCTTAATTTTTTGCCAATTTTGGGCTTCATTTGTTTTTAATTTGTTTTTGAATATTGAGAGCATTGATATCAATTTTAGCGACCATGTTTATAAAACTGTTTAATTCCCAATGTTCTGTTGCTTGAGATTTAGGCTTTTCTACTGCTTTTGCAGCATCGTAAAATTGCAAAAGCGAAAACGCAAGTTTTTTTTCAACTATCTTGGTTGACTGCCACAAAAATTCTCGGTTACTTGCCCAGCGCTTTATAATCTCAAAATAGTGGCAATTTTGCTTGCAAACACAAGAAAATTACTGAAATTTTATCGTTTTGAATTAGTATAAAATTTAGCTTGTTTTGAATCAGTACAAAATCGAGAAAACACTTTGCCTTTTACGAAACTATTTATTTGACTTGACAAAAAATTACTCTGTCTCGAGATCAATTTTGAGAAAAAAGACCGAGACCACGATGGTTTGAGACCAAGACCGAAACTGGTGTGAAAGAGCCGAGACGGGTCTCGAGACCTACAGCCCTGTATAGTAGAATAATGTAGCCTACATGTTTTTACTTTGGAAGAATGAAACTTATTTAACTTATCTATCATTACAATAAAGTGACAGCAATAATTAACAATTGGCAGCCGCAATATAAGACCGTAATTTTATTTGCTTAGGCTTGTGCAAATTGTCGAATTACTATCAAAAGCTTTCTTGTTCGCACAAACAAACGCATTTTAATTTTATTTCGGTGTTGCGGTTTTATTTTCAATTGCTTGACTGATCTACGAAACAGTTTTTACTTATCAAGGAGGTGAAGGTTCCAGCCAATTCCGGTAGTTTACAATACTTGAAATTGAAATGTAATTTTTGAAATTGTTTGTTCTTATTTTGCAGCTGCAGTTACAAAGATATTCAGCAAATACAAAGATATCCTTCTAAAAAACGTTTTTGGAAATCCTGAATTTGTTCTCCCAGTTGAATTTCCAGAAAAAGGGAGGCTTTTACCAAAGTTGGACACAGGGATAGGTTATGTGATGTTACTACAAGGGTAAATATCACTTAGTCTCTCTTTTTTCAGGGAAGTTCAGACCGAGAAAACAGATTCAGTGTTTCCAAAAACCGTTTAAGGGGGATATCTTTTGGTATTTATAAAATATTTTTCCGACCGCAGACCCAAAATGAGAACAAAGCATTTCAAAAATCGTATTGCGACTTTAGCTATTGTAAACTACCAAGACTAACTGGATGCTTCACCCCTTTAAAAAAACTACTACAATGCTTTGTTGCTTGAAAACTCTTCTTCAAGAAATGGATGCTCAAGAACAGTACACTAGACGAAACTGTATCTTAATTCATGGACTGCAAGCAGAACAAGACGAAAATACAGATGAGAAGGCAACTGATTTCTTGAAGAAATACCTAAAAATTAATATCTCAGAAAATGACATTGACCGCTCTCATCGACTTGGCAAATCAAATGGGCCTATTATAGTAAAACTGGTACGTCACAATTTAAAGTCTTTAATCTATTCCAAAAAAAGTGCTCTTAAAGGAAAGAAGTTGCTAATCACTGAATCACTCACAAAAAAGAGAATGCAAACAGTAAAGAAAATGAAGGAACTACGAGATGATAAAAAAATATCCTCTTACTGGACTGATGATGGTAAAATCTTTTATACTCTTCCAGAAAATCCTAACAAAAAAATCCAGCTTGTGTCTCTCTGTGCAGATGACATTTTTGGTGACTAATTTAAAGTCAGTAAGTTAATAATTATTGAAATCAATTAGGCTTGGCTTTTAAGCTTACATGCCTTACTTGCTACCGGTATATTGCTTCAATACTGCAACTTGATAATCTCTGAATCAACAGGCAACTAACAGGCTTAAGACTGTTTTATTTGTTTTATTAAAGGGGTGAAATTTTGTTAGTGTTTAATTAAGACTGTAATTTCTCAAATCACAATTAGAGTGTGAATTGGCTGATTACTTCAAGAGCTCAGCACAAATGCCATGTAAGTATCCTTGTGTTTTATGTTCAAAGTCTTGCAAGTCCAATCAAAAATGCATTTTATGTGATGTCTGTGATAAATGGGTCCATCTCTCTTGCACTGATCTTACTTTTCTTGAATTTACCACACTAGCTAACTCCACTGCACCTTATTACTGCTCGTCCTGTTATTCACAAATTTTTCCCTTTCATTTATTGAACAATGAAGAATTTGAAAAAAGTACAGGTTTTTATTCAAAAAATAGTCAAAATAAAAAGAAAACTTTAATAAAAGCAAACGATAATACACCAAAGTACATTAATTCTAACTTAAACTCTTTAATAAAAACGCAAGAAACTCAATATTGTGAAGTAAAGAACATCCCCTCAAAAGTAAAACAAAATTTCACTATTCTTCATGTTAACATAAGAAGCATCAAATCCAACATTGATGGGTTAGAAGAACTTTTATGTTATTTCCAAAATAGCCCTGATATAATTGCTATAAGTGAAACCAAACTAAAAGTAACTGATAATTGCAAAACAGTTCTTGAAGGATACAATTTTATTCATGAAGGCACAGATACAAATGCAGGTGGTGTTGGCATATTCATAAAAGATAGCATCACATATACTGTATGCAACAATCTTAAAATGGATATCCCTGGTTGTGAAGATCTATGGATTAAGGTAAATCACAAAAAATTTAATTGCATTGTGGGGGCAGTTTAAAGGCATCCACATCAAATGATAAAAAAAATTCCAAGAAAAGTTTGAAATCACGCTTGATTATTTAAATAACAACAAAGATATCTACTATGTAGCCGGAGACTTAAACATTAATTTGTTAAATGATAACAATCAAATTAAAAATTACACAGATATGGTTTATAGCCTTGGGTGTATCCCATTAATTACGCATCCTACACGTATAACAGAAAAAAGCTCCACCATTATAGATCACATTTACACCAATAACATAACTCGTAATATTGATAGCTTTATTATCTTGCATGACTTGACAGACCATTTGCCTGTGATGGTGTGTACTGATTTTCAGAGATACCCTAAAAACCTCAATGAGATGCCGACACTAATTAGAGACACAAGAAAGTTTCGAACTGAATCCTTTGTTAAAAATCTGCTTGACAATTTATCTAATTTGGGGAATATTAGTAATCCATGCGATGCAAACCAGTGTATGGTCGACTTTATTGATGCATTTAGAAATACCTTAAATAAACATGCGCCATTACGCAAGCAGACACGGAAAGAAAAAAAACTGAGATCAAAGCCATGGATAACAAAAGCGCTTCTAATCTCTATAAAGCACAAAAATAAATTATTTGCGCAGTGTATTAAAGAGCAAAATGAAACTTTATGGCAAGAATTTAAAAAATACAGAAATAAATTAAGTCATGTAAAAGAACAATCAAAAAAACTTTACTTTCATAAATTAATACTTGAAAATAAACAGAACACAGCACAGCTATGGAAAACCATCAATGATATACTTCATCATAAAAACAAAAAGTCAAATCAAATTCCTGTCGAAATGTGTGTTGACGGACAAGCAATCAAAGACCCCAAATTAATAAGTAATGCATTTAATGATTATTTTGTGAATGTTGGAAAAGTATTGAGCAAAAATATAAAGAAACCTGCTGATAGTGAATGCTTTTTTACGGAAACATCATTGATCTCAAATCAGTCCAATTCTTTTTTCTTGCGCCCAATTGCACCATTGGAAATTAAAAATCATATAAATGAAATGAAATCTTCCAAAAGCGTAGGAAAAACTGGAATTTCTGTAAAATACATTAAACTGGCTGTTGATGCCATTTCACCCATGCTTGCAAACATATACAATGCCTGTGTAGCTTCTGGTTGCTTTCCAAATATACTAAAACTTGCAGAAGTTATTCCCATTTATAAAGCGGGGCCAAAAAACTTATGCTCAAACTATCGTCCCATTTCCATTATTAGCCCATTTTCAAAAATTTTTGAAAAATGTCTTTATAATCAGCTGTATAATTACTTTACAAAAAATAAACTGTTAAACAACAATCAATATGGATTTGTGAAGCATTGCTCTACCAGTAATGCTGTAATTGATGCTTATAATGAACTATTGCTTAATCTTAATCAAAAAAAAACAACTCTATCTATATTTTTAGATCTGTCTAAAGCATTTGACTGCATTGATCATGGCATATTATTAAAAAAACTGCAAAAACATGGTATTCGCGGTGAGCCACTTAAACTATTTCAGAGCTACTTAACAAATAGATCACAATACACTATGGTTAATAACATACCTTCAGACACTAACAATATAACTTGCGGTGTTCCGCAAGGTTCAACACTAGGCCCTCTTCTGTTTATCATTTACGTAAATGACTTGCCTCTGTCCACTAAACTTAAAGTCAGACTTTTTGCAGATGACACAAATCTCACTGCATCTCATCATAATAGCAATGATCTTGAAAAAGTGGCAAATGATGAATTAAAGCACATCAGTAACTGGATGAAGTTAAATCAATTATCAATTAACTACAAAAAAACTGAGTATGTAATTATAACTAATAAAAAAGCAAACCTTAATTATTCATTAAAAATTGATGAAAACAACATACGGCAAAGCAGTTGCGTCAAGTATTTAGGAATACTCATAGACAGCTCACTAAATTGGAAAGCACAAATCCAAAAAGTTTGCTCAAAATTAGCCAGCGCTTGCTGGGCTCTTTATCACTTAAGAAAATATGTGGACTATAAAACATTAATAATGGTGTATTACAGTACAATGCACTCACACTTAAATTATTGCATTAGCTCTCGGGTTGTGCTTCTGCTTCAGCCATGAGACCATTATTTTTGCTACAAAAGAGAGCAGTTCGAATCATCACCCATAGCAATCCCAGAACCCACACATCACCACTATTTTCAAGACTACAGTTGTTAAAACTTCATGATATATATAAACTCGAAGTAGCTAAATTAATGCACCGTGTCTACAACAAATCACTCAACACTCATAATGCAGAAATACACAAATACACCATGCTAGATGAAATACACTTATATAACACCAGAACAAAACGCAAAAGAAATTATTTCATAACAAGAGTTGCAACAAAACAAGCCCAAAAATGTTTAATTTATATTGGACCAAAAATCTGGAATCAAATACCACTGCAAGTGAAAGAGATGAACTTTTATAGATTCAAAAAAGAATTTAAAAGAATCTTAATTGAAAACTACCAGTAGTTATCATTTCGGATTGGGGGGTGGGAGGTACCTGTCAGGGATATGACTTTGAACATAACCTTGTCATTTTTTGCTGTAAATTTCCTAGTGATTTGTTTCTTGCTGTACTTAGCTTGCTTATTTGCTTTTGTTTGGTAAAAATGTTTTGTAAATATGAACTCGTGATGGTTGACTTTGATGACTGAATAGTCTTTTCGCTGTCTTAATAAATTGAATTGAATTGAATTCAAATAACCGCTCAAAACTTCTGGTATAATTATGACGTTGTTAAAAGTTTTTGTGACTGCATCACTTTCGTTTAGAATCAAAAAGCCAACTTGCATGCACAATTTGAGCTTTTTGCACCAATACGTTCTTTTGGCCTAAATTAAAAATTTGGCAATTACGTCATCAAGTGATTCTTTCAAGCAGTTGAAAATTAACTAGTATGCAAAATTCGACTCTTCTAGGGTAAAGCGGGGTAAAAAGCCTTGTGGGGTTAGACGCCTTTGGCTAATATTAGCTCACATACTGAGCGTAACGGCGTCGTGTTACCACGCTATTATTATGTCTGTCTGAATAGGTTTTAGACCAGCAGAGGTGGAGTCCTCGAGGACAGATTTTGAAGTCCTTGGCCTTGGCCTCGAGGCCTCAAGTCCTCGAAAATTGGCCTGTCCTTGGCTCGAGGACAGCAGTATTTTTTGAATTGTTAAAATTTTGTGGGGCGCTTGAAAAATTTTTTGGAAAACGTTTTTTCGTGGAGATCGCCTGAAAAATTTTTGTGAAGACCTTTTTTTTTAGGAGATTGCCTGAAAAATTTTTGTGAAAGACCTTTTTTTTTTTTTGGAGAGCACTTGCACGTGTGTCCTTGGTCCTTGGCCTTAGCCTCGAGCATTCCTGTCCTTGGCCTCGAGAGTGTCTGTTTTCGGAAAGGCTGTCCTTGGCCTTGGCCTCGGATTTTTTTATGTCCTTGGCCTTGGCTTTGGCCTCGAGCCGTGTGTTCTCGACTCCACCTCTGTAGACCAGGGGTCGGTAACCTTTTTTTTATGCTGCGGACCGGTTAAAAGCGGAAAAATCTTCGCTGACTGGCTTTCAAAAACAACCATCATTTTGGAAACACAAATGATCTAAAAAAAAGGGGGTCTTCAGTACGAGAAGTAGCAAACTTTCCTAGGTTTCTAGGTGATCTAAAAAAATAGGTCCTCGGTTCGGGTCACGCCAAATTTTATGTATCTTGGGCTGATCTTCAACATTACAAAAGACATGTGGGTTTTTGACGTTTTGCACTAAGCTGCATTATCGGAATACTTCCTATAAGCTGGAATTAATTATCCAAAATTTTACAAATATATTCCTGAGTATTAACCTGAAAAGGTAAACGGACCGGAAACGAACTCTCCTCGGACCGGCTCCGGTCCGTGGACCGGTGATTGCCGACCACTGTTTTAGACCATATTTGGAATAAAGGAATAATGAAGCTGGTTAATTTTATGATTAAAAACAACTTTTTTATTCTTTTCATTTAAGCATAGTGGGTTAATTGATTAGCTATTTGATTGCCTACAAGGCATCCAAATAATTTGTGTCTTTTCAGTGAAAGAGAAAACCATGATTGATATAAGATTGGGTTATTATTTTTGATCAATTACCTCAACCCTTAAAAAGGTTCAGCATAGCCAAAATGACTACTGGTGGGATAAAAAGCCTTCATACATATGCGGTAAAACGAATCCAGTAGGCGTTTTACCCCACTGATATATTTCGTCGGAACCTTAAACAAAACTTTTTAACTGCACTAAGATTTATCGAAATACCACAGAGAAACTTGAAATTCGATGCCAAAGCTTATGTTATATAAAACAGTCGACAGTATTACCAGGAAGCGCCTCCAGTTGGAGCTAAGATCCCAAAATTTTAACTCAATTAGCTTTTTCCGCTCTAGCGCCGGCAATCTTTATGAGGCAAAAATTGTGATGCCAGGTGAAGTCAAAGAAGAGAAAAATTAAAGTAGAGCTATCCATTACCGGCATTGCAGATTACGTAAAAGTACGCAGTATTTATATTATTAAGGCATCAGCAAAGTTTCTTTTTTGGTTTGGATTAAAAAAAAATTTTTACAGTAGTTTTGAGTAATAATGTCTTCTGAGAAGTTTTTTCCCTATCGAATGATGTCTTCTGAGAAGTTTTACAGCAGAACAGGAAAAAGAATCAGTGATGCTTCATCTACTCCAAGAAGCAATATACACCAATACCACCAGATCCAAAGAGATAAGTGGCAGATTCGTCGGTCTACTCTCGGGCGACTGAATTGGAAGGGAGAGCAACCAATCCCTCGAAGATAAAAAGACACAAAGAACTGGAAGCATTACAAATAGCCTACGTAATGAGGAGGTCTGGAGGTATGAAGTTAATTTGTTAAGACCAGCAGAGTAAAGTTTGGAGGGGTACGAGTTTAGGAGCTCACAGTGGAATATATTATTTTCTGATATGCAACATTAACATTCTTGAAGAAAAAATTAACATGATCGAGAGTGTTGTCTTCCATCGGCTGATAACAGATTTTGAGGAAAAAGCTCTGAGAGTGAATGATTCTGAGGGGAGACGCAGAGCACGTTCATACCAGGATGAGCCTGATATTTAAGTAGTGGTACACTTTCAGAAAAAAGTTGAGCCTAGAGGAGAAAATGTTTTCTTGCTATAGAATATGGACTGAACGATTGGTGTGACAGCCAGCAAACGAAGCCAGTCAAGCCACTTTCAATCAGTCTTCTTTCTCATGGACTTTTAACTTATTTTTTGCTTTTCTCCGCCCTTCATGTTTCCTAGCAAAGCCGCTCTGAAATGTAATTATGGACCTCTTCGTCCTCGTTTCGACTATGTTTTTGTCAATTTTTGGTGGTCTCGGCCAGAACGAGATTGCTCGTTTCCTATCCAAAGCGGGAGCTTTCCAGTCTTGTGCCTTCCGTTGTGGTCTGTTACTCACTCTTCCTCGCCATAATCTCAACCAGATATACTGGATGTAGCGCACTTGGAGATGCAATATTTCACACTCATATCTAAGTTGTCAAGTTCCTCCAGTTCTTTCAATGCAATTAATCCTGTTTCGCCCTATAGAAGCTGTAAACTTTCCCGCCTTCGCTGCAATGGTCAGATCCTCATTTGATCTTGTTACTTTTATCATTTATAACGAGAACTCTTCTAGGAGCGCATGAGGACACCCCTCCCTGTACAGGATTTTATTCATTTCTTTCTAAAGTGTCCTGCTTTTTAACTTCTACAGTAAACTGTTTTTTTTTTAGTCTTCCCTATTAACCTTTGACTTCTGATCCAGAACCTTATGGTGTGACCCTGCCAAAAGGTCTCTGCGGAGTTTTTTCACGCGTCATCCCTCTGAAAGGGTTTGGTAGCATCAACACATTGTAGGTTACAATACATGAACATTAATGCATCAGCAGCGTTTGAAAAGATGCGTCTTTTCCAATTTAGATTAAAAATAAAAGTTGTTTTGGTGAGATTGTCTCTCCACTATGTCTCACTAAATCGTTGCTGGTCATGTAATTTTTGGTCTGTTTTCTAGCATATTTGCCTTGATCTATCTTAACAACACCCCAAAATGGTGTATGACATGTTTAAAACTGTTATTACGTTTCTTTTAAAAGTCAACGCGCAAACATCTCTCTACTTTAAGGGATGGGGTAAAACGCCTCCCTGTAGGCGTTTTGCCTCAGGAGCTGGGTAAAACGCCCAATTTTTTTTTAATTAAAAATTTTTAAATTGATTTTTAGCTTGAAGTATAAAGTTATCAAAATCCTAAATGCGTGTGTTGATAAAGCTTCAGTAGGTGTGCACATACGGCGAAAAAAATTTTATTTTCCCGCCTCAATGCTATCGATTACCGCATATTTTCCTTAAGATAGGCTGTCTAGTGTCTACCCCACTCTACCCTACAAGCTTAAAACTTTTTTTTAAACAAGGGCAAAAAAAGTGATAATTAATTGATCCGTATTTAATCCTCCACTTACGAGGAAGTGTCTTTGGCTTTTTTTTTTAACAAATCCGCAACCGCTGAGAAGGCAACGCTCCACTCCATTCAAGCACGTAATGTAAAAACGAGTAAATATATTTGCAGTTGCCAACTAACGATATCACACGATTTCACAACAAAGTAATTTACACCGGTGCAAAAAAAATTGTAATAGGCACTCACAGTGCACGGTACTGTTTCAAACGATTTCAATTACAATGAACGGCAGTTAATACAAGCAAAATAGACATCAACGATTTTCTTCATTTATGTAAACGATTTTGTAACACAATTTCATAAAAAAAATAACACTAAAAACAAGTAAACATCCGCAATGAAATACCGGTATATGAGCTTGATTCAATAATCAACAGGTCAAAAATTTTTGATCTGGGTTTTTACCGAACTTGAAAATTGGTTGAATTCTGATGAGAACCTTAAACTGAAAACTACACTATTTGTCACGAAAAACATAGGTAATTCAAAATGCTTCACTGCTACCAAGTTACTTCTGCAGTGACATTACGCTCAACTACCAACAGTATGGCTCGTAGGTAGGTAAGCTCGCAAGTATTCCGTATCTCTATCCCATATTATTCATTGGTATCACAGCTCCTTTTCCAAATTTTTCGTGCCGTTTTGAAATGCAAAATAATATGCTTCAGTAGTTAATATTGAATTCGTTCTTTTCGGTGGTGGAGATACAGATCCCTTTCCATCCAATATAAAAGCTGGACTTTTTCGGATGTCACTTTTTCAATGAATCAGTGGCTGTGATTAAAGAAATACTGCAGAGTTGCTAATCCGTTTTGATGTTTCTCTTTTTTAAAGAAAGCCGCTATAAGCTATTTTGAAAGTGTAGTTTGTTAAGTTGTTTTTTTTTTGTTTTTTGGGGGAGGGGGAGTGGAAAAGGAGCAAGAAATGGTATCTTCTTATTTTTCGGAAAAAGCTCGATATCACGATTACTGCTAAACGCAATTTGGTTAAAAACAGTGTCTGAAATACATATATGACAATAAATTTCAACAAGATTACTAAAAAAAAGAAAAAATTAAACATTTGTGAAATAATTTTTGTGAAAACAACGGTAAAATGAACCTAAGTCAATTAAAATGCTTTACCGAAGTTTTGGTTCGAAATCCAGGCAAATCAAACTGCCAAAATACATTTTGATGACGTTATTTCGATTACCCAGTTCGATATTTCAGAGAATAGATGTTTCAAACTAGTAATTTATCTTCTACAACATCATGCATAAAAAAGTCTAAAGAGTAAAAAAACTTTCTTTACAAGTTTGAACAGCATTTTCAATTTGCATAGGATGAAGCTAACTCTTTGATGCCAGCAAAAATTGCAAGTTGATTCCAGACCAGCTACGCTGACGGAGTGTGGTTTTCAAATCGATCCGTGGGACTCTGCATCTTCACTGATGGAAAGCATTGGCCGCGACGACAGTAGACCACGAGAACTGTGTCGTCTGGAATCAATTTAAGGAAATTCAAGACACGTATTTGTAATTACAGCTTTGTTTCCCAAGTTGCCTTGGTAAGGACAACGAAGGGACCTTTCGGTCTTCGAGTCAAGCTACCACCTGTCATCTTAAAGCTGAACGCCAAGTAGGAAAGCTGCGAATACCAATTTCTTTAGTTTTTGGTTTGACCTTACCGAGAATCGAACCTGAGTCTAGGGTTTCAAAAGCCGGGTAAACCGGTTTTCCAATGTTTTCTCGGTTTCTCTTTTTTTTTACATTTTCACTAAAACAGTATTAAGTAGTCAAGGAAGATGTCACTTACTACTTACATGTGCTTGATGGTCTAGACAGTGGTTACGGCAAAGAACCGCAAGAAAGCCGTCATTTTCAATTCTAACGACTATCTGTTATTTAAGGTTTGACAAAAGAAAGAATCGAACCCAAGCAAATCGATTCTATACAATAACCTAATCGAAACATTTAATTCACATCTTCTGTAACTCAATCCTATCTAAAACCTATCTGTTCTTTTTACACTAGCCTTACCTTCCATTCACGAGGGATGAGGGGTATTTTCGATGATCAGAATGATGATTGGATTTTCTTCCAGTTCTAGCTGAACCCAAAGCTGCACGAATATCTCCCATCGAAACAATACGTTGACGATCTAAAAGTTACAACAAACGAATAAGAAATTTAGCCAAATTTAAGCGGCACAATACACATTACTGCGTTATTTAATTTAAAAATTCTAAATTTTTTTAGTGACTTATGACTAAAATTTACGAAACGATGAATCGACAAATAGCAATTCATCAACTCCAATTTGCAAATATTACGACGAAAACTCTATCCTTCTTCTTTTTTCCGAATCCAACATCTCTTTCCGGAATTTATCAGGATATTTGAAAACATTCTAAATCGTATTAAATGCTTTTTGTTGCTAACATCTACATGGCCACATTTGTTTGTTTTTTGTGTTTTTTTGTACACACGCAACATACAAAAAAACTAAATTACCCGATTTTCCGTGAGTGTTATTTTCGAGGTTAGACGTACTAGAACGAGATAAATTATGGCTTCGCTTCTGTAGTTTTTCCGTAGCGGACATATGGGATCCACAAGCAGACCTGGAGAAATACACTAATGGATGAGAACTTGGAAAAAAAGTTGTAAAGACGCTGAAGGACAGCCAAAAAAAATACTAAATTAAATGAAACGCCATCTAACTTTCTCAAAGCTGACCTAAAATGGCTACGCAATGCAACGATGAATTCAAGACAAGAACGAGGTTTACTATGCGGCAAATAAATGTTTTAACAACAATACGTACAAAAAAACTACAAATTCTACTTTGTCCTGCTACTGAAGAATAGTAATAGCTACAGTAACTCAAAAGTATTAGATGATGAAGCGTTTCTCAAGCCAAGTTTTTCAATCTTTAGGAAAAAGCTACACTATTGTCTAGTACTTTACACAATTTGTTGAACTTTTCTCAACCGAAAACATTCAGCGCAATTTTTGTCAATAAAGTTGTTAAAATGCGTAGTTGCGTGTCAGCGTTGGCACTGAATGTGCTTAGTTCAAAACTTTCTATTTGAATAGAAAAATCAGGACGGTCCTTCGAGACCGAAATCAATTTTATTATTTTACCATTTTCATAAAATTTTAAATAATCAGTAGTTTTATGAATTTTTGAGTGATTTTGTGAATACAATGTTTCATCACTTACTTTAAAGCGCTTGACAATAGGTCAAAGTGCTAAAGCACAAAATCGCCATAAGCACAGAGTATCGCAAGCAGTACACAAAGTGAGGTGATTTGGTTAATTTGTCCCACGGTGGAAATTCTATGTTCAAGATTTTTGAAAGTGCCATTATTTCTGAAACGAGTTTCTTGCACGTAACTAACCTCGACAAGTTTTGAAGAAGCAGAGCTTTGAAGTTTTCGCGCGATACTGAAGAATTGTTACTATTTGAATTATTAGGCAGAGAACTGGTTGAAGTAATGGAAGCACTTGGTAATCTACAATTCAAAATACTGTTAGGTTCCAGTAGCCGCAATCTACGAAAACATTTTAGAAAAACAGAAACAGACATAATCGACCAAATTTCAAGAATAATTTACTAATTTTTTTTTCACTACTCCGAGGTAGCACTTCCTGACCTATCTGCTATCCCATTAGGCTAGTGGTGTCCATGCTTAGTGATGCTAGCGCAATGCGGTTGAGCTAAGTGGAGTGCCAGTGTGATACTGGTCGAGAATCCTCTTTCTGGTGACCTTGTTGTCAGACGTTGATCAGAGTAATCTGAGAAGAGGGTACGATGGCAAGTGCAGAAATTGCCCTCGTGTGTGGTTTGAAGGTTCGGGTGGGCTGCCAGGATAGGCTATGTATGAATTCAGATGCTGATGAAACACTAGCCTAATGGGATAGCAGATAGGTGAGGAAGTGCTACCTCACAGTAGTGAAAAAAAATTAAAGTTTTAAATCTGCTATGTAACTTCTGAATTTATGAATTAGTTCATAAGGGACATACCGGATCATCAACATACAATAAGGGTAGTGTACTCCTGGGGAGGTATTCAACCATTGCCACGAGACAAGTAAGTGCCAGTCACAAATCACTAGTTTTGAAACAAAATTTATTGTAAATGCTACCGTGACAATGCATAGCCGACGTACTAGCGACGAATATGTGATCGTTAATTTAAAACCGCCCTAATTCAACAAAATAAATTGTTTTTACACAGAATCTCTCAATACACGATCAGGTGAGCTAAACTAAAATGTTACTAACTTGGACGACGTAGAAAGATCCGGTCGCGAATTTGTCTTGCTTACAATTTGAATAACATCGTTCAATTTGTCCACGTCGGCTGAGACAAACGTATCATTCTCTTTCAATGCTTTTGATGCTGGCGTATTGCAATCAGGTATGGCTTCTTGCTTGTTTGCACTACACGCGGCCATTTTTTGAGGTTCAAACATTGTTTTGGGTACGTTCGAGCAAGCAGCGTGTTTTAATTCTCTAGGTTTTGAATTGGTTGTTACAAAAATACTTGAAATTTCAGATATTTTGACATCTCTTGGTTGAAGCTCAACTTCGTCTATGTCCGTTTCATCAATTTCAATCTCGTTTGAACTAATTTCAACCGGTTTTGAGCTGGCTGTTTGCGCATCACTCCGACCGCTTATTTCTCCACTAGAATTTGCTATTTGTGGGCTGCGCAGTGGCTCTGTTGTCTTGTTTTCAACCGGTTTTTCAGATGCTGAAAAATGAGTTTCGTTGGGTTTTGATTCATTTAAGGTCAAGGAATTTGGGAAACCAAAAAATGCCGCCCGAGCACTAGCAGTTCTACGTTTAATATCATCATTCTTTGAATCGATCGGGCCTCTGTTATCACTATCAGACCTTGGACGAGACACTGAAAAAGGTTTCGGTCTTAAGACCGGCTTTTTAGTTTGTGCTTTTGAAGATGACGTAGTGACAGCACTTATTGGTGACGTCACTTTGGATAACGTATTTTTAGCAGGTGGGTCGGTGGCTGACGACGTTAAGATGGCTGAAGAATCTTTTGTTAAGGATACCGATGATGACGTCATTATCGGCGGAGTAACAACAGTAGAATGCAAAGTCGCTTTAGGAAACGAGCTTTTTGAAGATGAATCAGAGATGGTTGATGCAAACGTTACATCGGACGTAGGTTTTGATGGCGTCACTGCCGGCTTTGGTTTTGATAATGTCACTGAAGAAGGATCAGCTTTAGAAACTATCGTGGATGTAGAGAGAGCAGCAAGCTCTGAATTCGGCAAACTGGGTAGATTAGGTGCTGGAACAACGGAAGAATCAACATTTGAGTAGAGGCTAATCTTATCATTAACTCTTTCCCCATAAGAATCCACAGCTGGTTTGGATATTATAGGTGCAATGCTGTATGGAGATACTTTGGGGGTCGCATTGCACTCCTTTGTATCACGGAGAAAAACACTTTTTTTCAAAAGTGCTGACGTCGTAAATGGTAAATCACCGTCGTTGTAGGTTGAAGATGGCAAAGCAACTGATTTGTGATTTGCCATATTCGGCAAATCAGTATCGGAAATGTTTTTACGTCCTGCTACAGTCTCTGGTAGTAAAATATTGACAGGTGTTGGATCAAACAATCGAGTTGGTTTTGTGGAACTTCCAAGCGAAGAATGACGTTTGGGTGTCGGAGGTCTGTCACTGGGTCTGCGGTACATCTTCGCGATGCTAGACTCAGGTGCTGATAAACGCCTTGTAGTTGCCAAATTCTTGTTTAATTGCAACGGTGGACTTGAATTGGGGATAGCAAGAGCTTCTTTGTTCGGAAACGCTTTAAGATGGCTTTGACTACCTAGCAACACTGGGTGAGGTGCAATAGTAGAAGTAGGCCCCAAATCTGACTGTGCATATGTTACTGATGTTGGAATATGGCTTGTTTCTAAACTTGTGCTTAATGCAGTTGATGTAGAGAACTTAACCGCACCTTTTAATAGATCAGGGGTGCAGTCAGCTGAAGTATTTGGGTTGGAAATTTGAGAATTACAGTTCGGGGTTCCCCCCTTTTGAGGGCATTGAGATTGAGATAATATGGTTGCAGTGCCCGCTTTACTACTTGAAGATATATTGGTTTGGTTAGCAGGTGAAAAATCGTCATCTGTTTTCCGGGCCGGAGGCGATCTTGGAATTTGATAGTGACTTTCCATTTTTGACACAAGAGACTTGGTCGTTACTTTCACAAGTGGTTCCTTTGAAGAATGAGACATGGAAGAAATTGCAGGGTTCGTGGCGTTTTTATGCGTCTTAAGACTGCTGGATCTCCGCGGTAGAGGAGGTTTGGATGCTGTCTTCTGTTTCAAAGAACGATTTAGCATTCGAGATTTGGAGTCACTATGAGTACCCGCATGAACTAGAGTAGACACTTTTGCGATCGACTCTGATGGTGTAGTTTGAGCACTTATGCGAAAATCCGCTCCGAAAAATTGGCCCTGAAATGAAGGGCTTTGAACCCTTACCGGTGTGGGTGCACTTGTCGAAGAATTTGAACTGGATGGGCTTCTAGAAGTTTGTGACACAAAAGGCAATTTTTGAAGACCGCGAGTTTGTTTTTTTTCTAAAACTTTACGATTCTGAGAACTTTCAAACGAATTTGGAGCCCTGACGTCACTTTGGCCGCTCCTACTGCTACTTGGACGAGTACCAAGTTGGATCAAGTCCATGGGGGACGGAAGATGAGAAAGACGGGACACGTGATCAATGTATCCTGGATTCATATAACTATAACCTCCTGGAGGAGTGGAAAAACCTCGCGGAGTGAACTGGGATCTGCCGGAAGACAAAAATACTGCATCAGGGGACCAGTTGCGATCCTCTACAGGAGTGGAAAAATCAAGAGACAAAATGGAGGAGTTCGGAGATTGGTGAAACGTGCTCAAATGGCTGTTCAGTGACACAGTTGAGACGTTTGACGAGTCATCAGTGTTCTCCAATGTCTTGGATGCAGGAGGTGGATGCTTTGCAAGTATCTGTAAAGATTAATCATTATAGAAAAATATTAGATAAACGAAAGAGCGATGTGTGGTGTGAAGGTAACAGATCGAACACCGAGGAGTTGATGGTCATGAAGGTGCATAGAAGTTCTTGGAGAGGATGGCTAAAGCAAGCAGTATGCGGTGGAACGGTCATGTTTTGAGGAGAGAAGATGAAGATGTTATAATAAAGACTTCAGAATTTGAAGCGCAGAGTAGGAAGAGGACGACTGAAACAAACGTGGAAAAACTACGTAGAGGATAAAACGACTTCTTGATGGATTTCTGGTGTTCGTACTATCATGTCTGATTTGAAGCATTTTTCAAAACACATTCCTAAAAGACATTGGGTTCAGAATCTCACTAATCAAGAACATCACTACGATCGCTTCGACAACTTTATACCCTTTTGCAAATGATCTTGTTCGTTTGAAATATCTGACATTCAGCTGCATCTAAACATTTTTACGGGTTCAAACACATGTTAGCGGACGGAGAAAAACTAATGCATGTTTAACTGACTTGTTGCAGAGCTTGCGTGACGTTGTGATGTTGTATCAGGATTTCTGACGTAGTAGAGTGTCGACAACTTTCAGTTCCACTCCAGAAACCCGATGAAATTCTATCTTCGGTCTGAGACTAAAAACGTGTAAGAAAAATATCAGCCAACAAAATCTTAATCTATAAAAGAGAGCAGCAACACTTTCTGTGATTCTTTGCAATAGCGTTCCCATAATCCCATACTGCCGTGGCCAGAAGGGAAAAACCTGCCATTTTCGAGTCTAGCTGCCACCTGCCCACTTGTCTGTCGACCGTTACTGAGGAGGCATGACTGCTAAACCCCAAGCACAAAATCTACGAACATCAATTTGTGGTCAAAACAAATAATGACATCACCAGCAAGGAATTCATTCGAAGCAGACGCCCTATCCCAGATCATGCGACCTGGGTCTTAGCAAAAACTACGCTTTGCCCTCTCGGCCACGCTGCCAGCTGTAACTGCAAAGGGAATTTTGTGCAGAATTTGACACCAGAATGGAGAATGCAACATCAAAATTCCAAAACACCATAACTTTTAAATTAGGGGGTGAAAAATTTCAATAAGTCAGTTCATCAAACTCAATAAAAATTATTGCGCAGGCGTTCACAAGAATTGAAGATCTCGGCAACATTCGCAGAACTCTTGATTAGCATTGCTTTCCTAACCGCATTCAAATCAAGCAAACACTATCTGAATTGATACAATCACTTTGTATGCTCGTTGGTTTGAGCAAGATGAAGCAGTAACATAACTGCTCACGAAACAAAAGCACTTCTCACTCGAAACTGTGGCAATAGCATCGTTTCGTTCGAAATGGAACATATTCGGACCCAAAACTTTCCAAACCTTAGCCCACTCGAGTTGAACGGTGCCATTTTGTTTGAAATTATTCGCCATTTGTTTTGGAACTTTGATGGAGCATTCTCCATTCTAGCGTCAAATTCTGCCCAAAGTTCCTTTGTAGTTACAGTGAACATTTCATCCCAACGTGCCAAACCACAATCTTCAATGTTTGTTGCACAGAGAGCCTCAAAATTAAGATATTAGTTTGAAATTTATATGACGTTTTCTCCAATTAGCCTACAACAAGTTTTGAAAGTATGAAGAAAATACCTCAAGTTTCTCAATCAAAGCGGTTACCTTTTTTTGTGAAACACCCTGTACACGAATTAAACAAGAGAATCGAACTCACACCACGAAGTCCACTCGCATTACTGAAAGCAATTACTGTATCTATCACCCAGTTAAAAGAATATTAATCTAGCAGGTAATTTTGGCCCCCTTGTATAGTATCTTTTACTTAAATCGTCGTTATAACACCTTAGTTTTTGATACGTCTTCATGCTGGTTTAATAAGCTATTTATCGAGTTAAGCGGTGTACTCATAACTGGAATTTCATACCTCGTTGTTGTGGGGCTTGGGGGTCGGGTTTTGGTGCGTTTGATTTTCAAGTTCAGTATTTTGCAAGTTCAGCGAAACGTGAGCGCGTGTCGGAGTCGAATCATCGCGAGTAGGCAACGGCATCTAATGAAAATACAAATCACATCAAAATGTCGTTTCCTAACGATTGCCACCGCTTGTCCGAAGCAAGAGACCGACGTTCGACTAAGCTTAAAGCAGCGTTTCTATGCCACTTAATTTCAATAGAAATATTAGAGTTTTTTAGGCCGGCTAATTCGAGTCCCTTATCTAAGTTTTTTTTTTTAAGTTAAAACAAAATAGTTTCCGTAGAGAGGTTACTTCCAGTAACTATATTGCGACAGCTCAGAAACAGCACTTCATTTATCATCTTACTAAGCTACCACAAGCTAGGCTAACTTCCTTTTTTAATTCAATTCGAACGTTTTCGGCGTTGTTCAGAGCATCCTTATCAGGAAATCAAAAGTACGATAAAATGAATAAAATAATATTACCGCTTTCAAATTCACTGAACCATAATAAAAATTTTTTGAACCAACAGTAATTTAGATTAGGAACTGTATCTGGTAGTCTGGCATCTGGCATTTCACAATCATACAATTCAAAATCGCAAATTGATGAATATTCAATTATGACGCTAAACACAAAATGGTGGCAAAATACAATACACACCCAATAAAAAGGAGGCACCATTTGCATAAATTAGTTCACTGATGACTGGATTCTATTTTTTGATTAAGAGTGCTTCTTGTATTCTTGCCTCATACAGTATCTACTGTTACATTTACGCATTTCACTAAACAGATCCAGTTGGGATTTAGGGTTTTCTTCTGGACAACTGCTACATTTTAGATTGTGGATTTTGATCGCGCTTTTGTTTGATTTACGTCACTGATGTGTTCCTTCACTTTTGTAATCAAATGTCGTGCTAAATAACTAATGCCGGTTACGTTCACGTCACGTGAACATGTATTTGTGTACGACATTAAATTGCAGATATAAGATGTCCGGCTCTTAATATTGAAATAGCTAAAAATTTGAAATAACTGAGGACTGATAGTTAGTCAAGTCACCATTTTGTGTTTAACGTCATAATTAAATTTTCATCAATAGCCAATTTCAAAATGCCAGACTGTAAACTGCCGATATAGTTTGGTACAGTTACTAGTCCAAATTACTGTATATTAAAAAAAAATTGTTCCTTTGTTTCAGTTACTTTGAAAGTTGTGCTATTAGTTTATTCATGTTACCGTATTTTTAGTTTCCTGATGAGAGCGCTCTGCATAGCGCCGAAAACGTTCAATTAAAATATGAAGTTAGCCTAGCTTGTAGTAGCCGAGCAAGAGGAAAAATGGAGTGGTGCGTCTGAGCTGCATAGCAATATGATTCAGCACAAATGTACGCAGAAGCCCTAAATTACGTTAGAAAAAAAAAGCACAAAATCGTGTGACGAGCAAAAATTTGCAACTTTAAGCCATTTTACTTGTCACTCGTTGCTAATATTTGCTTAATTGTCTTACTTCAAATAGCCCAAACAGCGTGTACTAACACCAAAAAAATGCATAGATTTAAGTTTACAAGCTTGGTCTTTTGAACTTTTTCATAAATTTATAAACTTCTGTCTATTGAATGCTACAAACCCAACAACTAAAAATTTACAACCTCAAACACAACAGTAAACAAAGAGCATAAATTTGGGTATTTGACACACACAACACTTTTTCTCTCTTCATTGCCCGATGTTCCGTGAGGGTTGCGATGTCCTCGAACGAAATGGTTGCTGTTCAGAATTTCGTACAAAAAATCAGCTTTGATCAAAAACAGTAACACTTTTAAACGTTTCGGACTCAGCTACGTCCATCACCAGTAAAAAATAAAATCTTTGTTCAAATAGAGTAATATTCTATTTGAATATTCAAATTATTCATATTCAAATATTCTACGTGAATAAGATTTTACTTTTTACTGTTGATAGACACTGCTGGGTCCGAAACGTTAAAAAATTTTACTGTTTTAAATAAGGCTAAACCGTTTTTAACCAAATCGAATAAAACTGCCGTGCAGTCAGTACCGAAAATCAGTTTTGTTTAATATTAGCTGTCATGAAACACAAACTGAAAGACATTATTCTTGCCTACCGAGTAACGCTGCTTGACATTCCTTCGCGGTTTAGTCGATGAAACGTGGTTATTTTTTGCTTGCAATTCGGTATTCTGTTGACTTGTACTTGGATCTGAAACAGAAAACATTAATTTTCGTGTTTTTTTTTGAAGTGAAGATGATTTATGGCATTAAAACGTGTCTAATGTCAAAAATTACAAGATTAAAGCAAACCTTCAAAATATTAATAACAAAAATAATGACAAAAAATTGGAATAATCGCTAAACTCGCAGATTTTTTGTCAAATTCTGTGATGCGATAATGGATGTGAATTCTTTGGCGTGTTTCGATGCGACAATTTGATGCGATATTGGTCTGAACTTGAAATACGCATTGGTAAGATCCAAACTGTACCGCTTGCTTGACTTTCGAGTAATTCCTCTGACCATATTTGCAATTTCCGAGTAGCACGGAAACAGGCTTTCACAGTTAAAACAGAAAAGTTTGCAATTTCTAACTGGGAAAATTTTCGAGTTAAATAGAATAAAATGAAAATGAGAAATATTCATCCCCGCATTTTTCATTTACGTTTTTAAGAGTTAAGATTAGGATTTGGATGAGGTTTGTGGTTGTTTTAGAGTATAGATTTGACTTTGGGTTAAATTTGGGTCAGAATTAATGAAAAAACTAGATAAAAATTTTCGGTAAAATAGTCGTTTTCTTTTTAAATTCAATGAAATCTATTCAAAAAACATACCAGAACAGACCGAAGTGTCGACGAAAAACGAAGAAGTAGAAAAATTATCATCTGACATAACGCTGCTTGGTCTAGCGATTCCTTTCGGAGTGCGCGTGTCTAAGACATTGAAAAAGTTTGGTTTAATTTTCCGATGGGAAAATCTAAACTTTATAAACCATTGACTTAACGTTAAAAAGAGTTTCGGTTTGGTAAATATTGTAGTAATATGAGAAGGTCTATGATAGTAACTTTAAGAGCCAGTCTTGCACGATTCTTCAATCTCATAAAAACTGAAGCTTGCCAACCCAACCAATACAGACTGTCAGTGTTGACCCTCATCAGCAACTCTCAAAACTGATGAGTTGATCTACAGTTAACCACGTAGGGTTATGATTGTTAATAACTTACCGTAATACTGTCCACTACGTGGAGGCTGAGCAGAATCGGTGCCGATTCGACTTCTGTATTTCAGTTGACTTTTCCTCCGCACTGAACTAACTGACGAGCGTTGTGACCGACGTAAGACGACCCTACGCTTGAACTGATTACCTGAAGTGTCTGGAAAAAAGTAAGTTTTTCTTTAGGTCTCTTTCTTCCCTTTAATAAAGTTGCACTCGACTACAGGAAGCTATGGCTGAGATTTTGAACAGAAATTGGATCTTGCAAATAACATTTTAAAGCATAAAAGCCTAGCTCACCTATTTTTTCACAATCAAGCAATCTGACATCAATCAACCTGATTTTATTCCAACTAGATACCGTAGGTTAGTGAAAATCCCAACTGAAGCTGGCGATGGCGCATTAGCGCAGTTGGTAGCGCATGGTGGTGGTGCTACCCGTCCCCTTCTGATGGATGCTCAACAGTTGGATCCAAGGTCTGGGTCAAAGGTCGAAAATAGAAAATAAAAGCAAATAAACTTGCGCTAAGGTTCAGAGGTAGGACAGTGAAGAAGGAGATGATTGAGATCCTGTAGAGAGTGTCGTCCACAGACACCGTAGAAAAAGCTCTCCTTACGACTGATCCTATGCAGATAAGATGAGAGTAAGAGGCTGTGACCATGGTTGCGAAGACGGGAAAAGTTAGAGCGTATGGGACGGAATCAGACCAATTTCTTCGGAGAAACTAGTCGAGTGTTGGGTGAATACACGAAAGGTTGTCGATTCCGCGATTCGATTTCCGAAAGGCATTGGCCGTTGTGTTCTTGAGTAATACAACGCTAATCTTCTATCGGGCCGAGCAATCCACCGTTACAACGACCTCACATAACGAGAGACTTGTAAACAGAACCCAATTAATTAAGGGTGTTCTGGGTTGGTGTGGTTCAACAGACGCAAAATGATTTTTTAAAGACGTGAGTAAATGAATCCAAACTGTAGGTGAAGCAGTCTATAGGCTGTTGATTTTTACGATCTAATGTTAAGATTGTATTTAAATTGAATAATTAACTATATTATCAATAACCGGCTAGTTGGTCGAGCGGTAACGTGTTCGTCTCTGGAGCGGAAAGTCTAAGGTTCAAATCTCAAGCTGGTCAAATCGGACACAAGGTTGCCAACGGCTCGCTACCGCTGTGACTTTTCTTCGAAAGAAGCTGTGTTGCCCGGGCGCAATGACGCGGAGATGGGTCCCCGCAAACTAACTCGTTACACGCTTCGTTGCATAATAAAAGATTTGCTTTGAACTATTATCAGTTTCGATATATAAAGCAAAACAGCGTCATATGTGACTTACCGACTGAAACAACCTCAGTCTTATGCTGGGCGCTTTCCAACTTCATTTTCTCTTCAGGAGTCGGAAGCGAGGATAGATGAGAAACGTGATCAAGTTTTGAAGGCATGTTGGTATCAGACTAAACAAAAATCGAATTCAAAAAATTTCAACTCATCAAAATTAGCCGACCATCGAATCTTGGAAAGAAGCAAAAGGGATTGGGAAAATATAGCAAACATTGCATTTGTGCGTATACCTCGTATACTGCTCGCATATTGCAGAATACAATGTAAGTTGTTTTATACCATATTTGTATGAACAATTTTTAAGTTACCACCTTTCAGAGGATCAACAAACAATTGGGAGAGTGTTGTTTCGTACTAAAGTAGGACGAAGCAACCATAAACTGCACTTATGGTACCCCAATGTCGATAAAAAAAAAACAACGAATGCCCTTAACATAAAACTAGCAAAAACGCACAGCCCTGTACAGCAAATCATAATGTGTAGAGTAGGCTTCAGAGTATGACCAGTGACCAATCACTTTCCAAGGAAGTACTTGAAATGACAAAGCAATGTTGAACGTCAAGTTCGTGGTTTAAACTTGAGAAAAGCAAACACTTGAGAAATCCTAATGAAATCAAAAGCCTTTTTGTTCACCAATTTCCTTTCAAGACGAAGTTATTCTCAAAGACAAACGCTATAAAAGTTCACAAACCTCTATTGAACAACAAAACAAAATAGGAGCAATGGATCAACGATACGGCGCAGAGGTTTTCTAGTACCCAAACCTAAACAGGAGACTGGAACACTATATGTTCATTGTCTACTTCTCAGACATGTTTCACCCATCTCACTTAAATAAACATTAGACAGCAAATGAATAAGTAAAATCTGCTCACGTTTTTTACTTCAACCAGCGCCGATGAGCGGCAGGAAAATGAACGTCCTGTTGCAGGAGTACTTTGCATATTTTCATTGACTTCTTCAACAAATGAAGATTGAAGAGATGAAATCGGTGACAGAGGAGTGTCGTATCGCTTCAACTCGAATCCCTGAAGATGAAACAAGAGAGCACCTTGAAACCCAATCCATGATTCATTCACTTATGCCTATGCACCAAGCACTCCGTATCTGCCTAACCGAAATAACGCAGATCTCCCTCTTTTGAGTTCCGTTAGCAAGACTTTCGTCAGTCAGGGCCACCACAACAAATAGGCTGCTTGGCCACAAGGGGAAAATAACACTACCTTTACCAAGAACACAATAACGTATCGTCAGTTCGGAGATCAGCATCATTTCGATGACTAGCCCTACGCTCTACCAATTGAACTACATCACTACTATGTACGATAATTTGTTCCTAACTACCGATATGTGGTTCTAAGTTTTTGAACCCTGGCTACTGTGCTAGTACGGTACTGCGTAAGAATTATACACTTTTACATCGGATGTTCGCTCACATTTTTTGCCTCTTGATGCAGATGTACCAGGCAGGGATTACGTGAATCAGCTGTGAAAAAATTTTCTTCTGTCGCCTCAGATGATTTGTAGTGCAAATGCAGAGGAATCTTCGATTCTGTGCACAAATCGGACATCGCTGGAACAAAAATGGTCTACTGCTAAATTCGTTTAAAATCCATGGTTTAAACTGGGCTGTGGTATTTTTCCCGGGAGATGTTACGCAAATATAGTTTGTTATATCCGCTTTTTAAATCTCTTCACTGATATTTCTGTAGTTCAAATTAAAAAAATATTCATTTTGAGTTGACTATTGATTAAAATATTCATTTTGAAAAAATTTTAGGAGTGAAGGCAATATTTGATTGAGTAAAACCGGACCGGGACTTTTATGCTTGAATGATTTAGGCGCCGGACGATTATACGTGGCCCATTCGAGACTTTCATGAGCAGGTACATTTAAGCGCTGAGACTTCTAAGTGGAGAGACTTTTAGCCGCCAGGTATTTCAGAGACCAGAGCTTTTTTGTAGATACTTGTCCCAAAAAGTCCTAGACTTAGCAAAACTGCTTTCATCTAATTGGAAATCAAACCAAAATACATCGCACCAGGCGGTGTGTAAAAAAAACACCGGATAAGTCGGTGAATACGTCTAACGCTTTGCGTTTAAAGACTTTGACAGCCGATGTTTCCGGTTATTACCGGTATGAGTTCGAATCCCATACGTCGCTCGTGCTTCACCCGCGGCCAAATAGTAGAACCGCCCACCCAGGGGTGGTAAGCCACGACCAATTGGTCCCCATCAGCCGTAGCCGCCTGAATGGTGATGGCGTGCCCACTTTTCGATTAGTGTGAAAATAGACACTTTTCTCTCCCAGGTTCTCCATCTCAGCCGAGTTCTGTGGTGCAACATTTTTGCTGCACCATCCTCTCAGTCTCACCCACAGAAAAAAGCCGTTTAACTCCAAGATTCCAACAAAGCATTTAACAGAAAAACACTGCGTTTTAACGAATGCGCATTTGCATAAAAAAATCACGTCCATCGTGGCCGATTGCTAACGAGATATCTGATAAGAGCTAACAGAGACAACGTTTTAGCCGATCAGTGGTCGAGTGGATAGAGCGTTTGCTATTGAAGCGATGGACTTGGGTTCGATTTCCGGTCGAGCCAACTCAAAAACCATAAAAATTGGTATTCACAGCTTCCTGCTTGGCGTTTAGCAATAAAAACGGACAGTGTGAAGCCTTCACCTGTATGCAAGACAGGTGGCAGTCTGACTCGAAGACCGCAAAGTCACTTCACTGTCTCCTGGCCAAGGCAACTTGGCGAATCACCAGTAACCATAATTACAATTGTGAAAACTCTGTCACCCTTACGTCGTAAGATAACTGTTAATAAAGTCCTATGATGAAAAAAGTCGCAAGATTGAAGCAATAAACGATAGAGCATAACCAAAGATTTTCATGCCGTGGACAAATCGAAAAATCAATATTTCACTAAATGTGACAAAATCAACGGATAAAATCAATCAAGCGTAAATTAACAAAATTCTCAAATTATGATAATAGAAATTGCGTGATGTTAAGCAAAAAAATTCCACTGAACTTTGAACCAGAGTCGTAGCGGTTGTGGTTTCCACAGTGAAAACAGCAACAATAAAAGTGTAAAATGGTAGGTTAAAGCATGAAGGGAAAGAATCTCAACCAAAAAGTGCTAAATCCTTTTAAGGTCAAAAAACTACTAGTTTAAGTTTAAAAACCTCTGGGTTTAGCCCAGTAGAAAAACTTCCCAACATTTCTGGCTGTGTAAGAAATATCGCAGCTTTAAAAAAAGCACAGTACATGTTGATTAGCAATATTAGCAGACGTTTTTTTTGTTTGCTGTTTTACTAAGAATTTGAATTCACATCGCATATAAAAAATTTGCGGCGTGTACTGTTTTATGAAGTTGTTTTTTTGTTTACTATTATTTCTTATACCTTTCCAATGATTTCTTGGTTTGGAATTGCTGATTTCATTTTGAGCAGAAATACTGTGAGAAGTGGCACTGTGTTTTGTCATGTAATTTCCCATACTGCACGAAAAACAATTACATCAATCAGTTGCTTACACAAGTAAAACAACTGCTGCGGTAATATTGTTCTGCATGATGCACAAATTTTGATATACAGTCTGGAAAAATTTTGTTGTTCCAGCTACAATTAAATTGTTAAACAGCAGTTTTATAACCAAAAGTGATTAAAAAGGAAAAAAATTTACTGGCAATATCATCTTAAAAATTCAAACTCAATTGCAGTATCACTATTTGCTCACAGTTAATTAATTAATGATTCTGTTAATTTTCAGAGCCAAAATTAAAATCACAAACATTAAACAAACAAAAACGTAATTTGTAGCATAACTTTTACAAAAATAAAGTGCGATCTAATTTAGGCGAAGAGGTGGATTTGCAATACCATATTAAAGCAATAAGCAGCAACTTTGCTGGATTCAACATTTTTAGTAAAAACGAAACGTATCGAACGTTTTCGGCTTAAGACAGTTTAGCCCTCATCAGGATATTATAAACAATAATACATGAACACCTTCAAAGGAAAATAGAAGCATTACGGCAACATAAATCACGTATAGCTGACTAATAACGCACATTATATGAGAAAATACTTAAAATTGATATCTAACAAAATAAAAATGCCTTTCCAGTTTTGGAGCAAAGCAATCATATTAAAATTACAGTCAAACAAGCAACAGCATAAAGTTTTTAGCGTGAAATAAACCGATTCAGTTAGAATAACTATTAATGGGATAGTCAAGCTGCAGTGAAATAATGAGAAAATCAAGTTAAATCAAGGTAAGAACTACCTTATGATATTATGATTCAACAGAAAATTTGGCAACTTAGAAAATACTTAGCAAAAAGGAAGAGGCTTAGCGAATGTTCCATTCGCACAGACATTTTGAAATACAGCCTAAAAAACTAACCCTAAACCCTAACCTTAACCCTAATCCTAGCCCTAACCCAAAGCCTAACCTAAACCCTAACCCAAACCTATAAGTGTAATAATCAAACTAAAAATTTCCGAAAACGAGTGACGTCACTGGAACCTTTGTTTATTTAACCGCGCGTGTTCCATTCGCCAAGTCACTTCGTAGCGAAAAATAGGTACCTTTCGCACAAAGTTGCTTATTTAACTTCTTTAATCAAAAGTGCTTCTGGGATTTTAGTTTCATACTTCGTATGGCATCTTTTTAAATTCAAATGCCATACGGAGTATGAAACTAAAACCCAAGAAGCACTTTTGATTAAAAAACTATATTCTAAGTTAAATAAGCAACTTTATGCTAAAGGTGCCTCTTTTTTGCTAAGTATTTTCTCAGTTGCCAAATTTTCTGTTACGTCATAATATCATAAGTTAGTTCTTACCTTGATTTTCTCTTTGCTTCACTGCAGCTTGACTATCCCATTAATAGTTATTCTAACTGAATTGGTTTATTTCACGCTAAAAACTTTATATTCAGCCTTTTTACATGAGGCTTTGCAATGGTGTTTATGAAAAAAATCAACACCACTTCGTCGTAAAGATATCACGATTGCTATGAATACTTTTATAAGGTAATATTATTCGTGATACATGCTTTTGTGGTGCAACAACTAATATTTGTGACGAAATCGTGTTGAAAATTTTCATCAACACCATTGCAAAACCTCATGTAAAAAGGTTAACTGTTGCTTGTTTGACTGTAATTTTAATATGATTGCTTTGCTCCAAAACTGGAAAGGCATTTTTATTTTGTTAGAAATCAATTTTAAATATTTCCTCATATAATGTACGTTATAAGTCAGCTATACGTGATTTATGCTGCCGTAATGCTTCTATTTTCCTTTGAAGATGTTCATGTATTATTGGTTATAATATCCTGATGAGGGCTAAACTGTCTTAAGCCGAAAACGTTCGATACGTTTCGTTTTTACTAAAAATGTTGAATCCAGCAAAGTTGCTGCTTATTTCTTTAATACGGGAAAGTGCGATTGTAGCGAAATATTTGTTTTTCATTCCCACTTTTTGCCAACTAAAAATTACAACCAAAGATTCACTGTATTACTGCAAAAAAAAATGTCATTATTCCTGAAAATTAAAATTTCAGTAACATTCAAGCTCACTGCTTTTACTAACAGCACAAATTTACTCTCTCCTCTAAATGTTCAAAAGCTACAAAATAAACTGCTAAAAGCTTCAAATATGTTTTAAGAGTGCTTTGTGCCCACAACACACGAACTACTGTGTAGCGAGGCATTAAGTTCAAGCGCTTCAAGCCAAAAGAAGAGAAATACGAAAAAACAACATCAGCGATTATTCAGTGACAAAACCTATATGTAGTGCCATTTCTCGCTCAACCGTCTTTAGATTGACAAAGCATCGGAGTGAAATCAACGAATGAGCTTTTTACAACATGAAAATCAAAGTCACATGACCAAAGTATTATTGGACTATTTCACTGGAAAATCTTACGTCAAAGAGAGAAAATGAGAGATGTTCATCAGCGCATTTTATCATTTGCTGTTTTAAGGGTTCAGATCTAGGTTTGGGTTATATTCGGCGTTAGTTTTTTTGATATTTGATTCAAAATTGATAAAAAACTAGATTGAAATTTACCGTGAAATAAAACCTCCGATAAGATTTATTTGATTATAATTTTAAAAAATTACGACAAAATACGAAGTGAACTTCCCCCCTTTAATAAAATTACATAGCTCACCTAATATGCAGCCATTATTGCTCTACAAAATGTAACTGACATAATCTTAACTTTCTATATTTATTTTGTTGCATTCGAAGTCTGGAGGCTTTCATCTCCAGACATAGCAATCAAAAGACCTGTCTAACAGTCCAGACCTTGCCTTTCTCTCGTTCATTGCTTAAGAACTACTTCAAAACCCTCTTGCTGTCTTCAAGTAGCAACTTTAGTCGACTAAATGGACTTCCAAGCATTGCTATCACAATATAATTGACAGCCTACGGTCCATTAAAGCATGTATCGCAACAACCAGAAGCCGGGTAAACCAGCGAACTTGTAATGCGCATCCGACATAACTTGAACAGGTAACGGTTTTTCAATTCAATTGAACAAGCATTACCTCCTGAATACAATCACGGACCAGTTTGACAAAATATAAGGCAGTTATAAAATTCATAACGATACCGGGAATCGAACCTTCACTCTGCAAGTTGGAAACATAATAAACTTCTGACTGCAAGCAACCCCGAGTCCCCAAGAAAAAATTTTTCCAACATAATCCTACAATAAGTTACTCTCACAAAGCACTAACAAACCCTCATATTCTAGTCTTTACTAGTCAACCAGTGCGACTAAGAAAAAAATGTTTTTTTAGGCTTAAAATCTCATTCTGGTGCATAATTGTATGACTAAATTATTAATTTCTTCGTAGAAAGCTAAAAATAACTTTTTTCTAACAAATCTTGTACTTAACTTAAAGCTTCCAAAATTCAAGCCATGAATTTTTAATCACATGAGAGCAATATGTAAAAATTAATAGCTTAATAAGGCATTCGCTACTTCGACCGGCATCGAGCTAAAAAATGACAATTGCTAATCTCTTTTATCCTATTGGCGAAAGATTCTTTCGATCACGTGCAATGAATTAACAATCTATTTGACCTCAGATATATTTTTCGATTATTATCAGATACCACAATTTAAAAAAGATGAACCAGACGGAAAAATTATGTAATTGTTGTTACAAAATAATTTTATCAAACGAATTAATTAACTGTAGATGTTTATTTTCCGGGATATGCAATTAATAGGGGACTTTCGCCCATTCTTCTTTACAAGCTTTCTCACAATCATATGCGTTGACCTAGTTTTCGCTACTACCATAATCAGTTAATTGAACTAAAAAGACACAATACAGTTAAAAAAGTCCTTTTACAACTGTGAGGTAGCACTTCACTCACGTGTCTGCTCTCCCATTAGGCTAGTGTTTCATCAGCATCTGAATTCACACATAGCCTATCCTGGCAGCCCACCCGAACCTTCAAACCACAGACGAGGGCAATTTCTGCACTTGCCATCGTACCCTCTTATTCTGACAAAAAAGGTCACCAGAAAGAGGATTCTTGACCAATATCACACTGGCACTCCACTTAGCTCAACCGCATTGCGCTAGCATCACTACGCATGGACACCATATATGACATCACATTAGCAATTTCCACAATAGTACATAATAAACATGTTTCAAACTTGTTTGATATCATCAGGCGTATATAACTGTGTACATGCCCACAGGCGTCGATTTTTAGTTGATTAAGCAAATTCCGAGGGGGCGAAATGTTTTTGCGAAGTTTGGTTAAACTTAATAATTTTAATTCAGTCCAGAATTGTGCCCCGAAATTCTGGCGAAGACCAAAAAAAAAGGACTTCGCCGCATTCTGGTTCTATCTCAGTCCGGAATTTTGTATTTCTTGTCGCCAAGTGGGTATTACTTACCGAAAAACCGAGGGGGCCAGACATATTTCGCCTTCTTCAGGGTCAGACCCAAGGGGGCACCGCCCCCCCCCCCTTCCCAAAATCTACGCCTATGTACATGCCTACAACAAATTTTGAACCCCAAAAGCCAAAATTAGCTTACTTGCCAGTAAAGCAAATAGGTATATACAACGCACATACGAATAAATTTCATTTACTCGTATGTGCTTTGAAAAATCAGAAGTTACAAAATTTTTAAAAAGTTAAAAAAGTATTGTAGTTTAAGAACTCTAAACGTTCACTCTTTCAACTGTGACTTCACAGCATTTTCAGTATAGAGCAAGTACCACTTTCCAACCTTTGAAGCCCTATAATTCAAACTTGCAAAAGCGATCTGTCGTTAAGAATCAGAAGTAAGTTAAGTAACCTTGCCTTTCAACTTCTGAAGTCAGCTCAAAACGTGGAAAGCCTACGGGCAGCAATAATAATAAGAAAATAATCCACTTTGTTTATAATCACGACCAGACTAGGGCACAAAGCTATAATTCAATTTCAAGGAGTGTCTTAAATAGCGCACTAAACCTTGAAATTAGCACCTTTGAAGTTTGAATTCTCTTAAAGCTTTTTAAAGACTTTCCGATTGAAAACTTAATCTAAGCTTAGCCAAAGTTAGAATAAGAGTTAGGCATTAAAGGATGTATAAAAGGCCAAAGTTTTTTCATAGCTCTTAGTGAAAAAAAAAAGTTTTCGGTCTGAATTTATTTTTCGCTCAGAATTTCCTGTTAAATGCCTGAAATTATGAATATTTTTTTTGCCATTTCAAGAAAGAGCGTTTTCCCGAGCGTATGCACAATTTTAGGGCTGAGACGCGAAAATATGCAAAACTTTTTTTAGTTAAATTTTGACTTGATTTTGACTTAAACTGTTATGGCCGTTTTTGTTGTACAAAATTTGATTCAAAATGTTTCATAATCGCAATTTACAAAGTAGAGTTCAAATTCAACAGATTTAAAACAGTAACCCCTTAGCAGAAGTTTGTGCAATCCTACATCATAAAACAGTTAACGTCACTATTTAAAAATTTAAAACCCTGCCGGTTACCGGGGTATCTGCCGAAAGTAAAAACAATATTTAAAATCAGAAACTAAAAATCAAAATAAAGTGTAAAATATTAAGATCATTTCAGCACAAAGACAGACCACGACCGACTCAGAGGTAACCAAACACAGGGTGCACTTTGTATCGATCATGGTATCGGAACCGAAACGTATTTTAATTTTTAGTTTCTGATTTGAAATTAAATTTTTACTTTCGGCAAACGCCCCATGATGATCTCGCCTAAGGGTGAAAGCACCTGTAGGATATTAATTTTTAGCTTTTAAATTGTAACGTGTACTGTTTTGCAATAGCAATTCACATAAGCTTGAATTGCATAGTTTACTTCACTTTTTATCAACCTCATTTGGAAAGAAATCTCAATTCGCCGTCTTGTGGCTAATACAACCATGCAAAACATGACAAAAATTTTGGGAACTGAAGCAGAGCAGAGCACACTTATCCACGTCAATTAACGTACTCATTCGAATGCTATTGTGACAACAGTGTTAAAATTTAGGGAAGTTGCACAGCTTGAATTGCAAGACTTCGTCGAAACGCTTATAAAACTGTGCATAAAATTTTGATAGCTGCTCAAAATTTCAGAATAATAAAAAAAGCAATTTGTACGAACATTTTTAATGAAAGACAATTTTAACAAATTTTGACCTTACTTAAAATTTGGCTTTATTTTGACGTATAAAATGTATCAAAACAGACTTCTGAGCACCCAAAACCAATGTTAGAATATGTTTGATGACGTACGAAGGCCCTGAAAATTTTTTGACTTTATTGACTTTAGCGGGCCCTTACTGATAAATAACTGGAAAAAAATTGCTATCGGTATTCATGAGATATAGGTTTGAATCTCGACATCTATACCTTGTTAAGGAAAGAAGCGAATTTTGTGCAGCAAAATTTGTTTTTCGAAATTGATTAAGTGCAGCAGTTTGTTTGATTTGGCAAGCCTAAAAATTGAACCAGATGCGGTACCGGAGCGGTTTAATTGCTCTTGTATTGTTATTCTGAAAATTCACAAATCATTCGTGCGTAATTATCAAAAAATCGTTCAATTTTTCAAAAATTTCTTCCCAAGAAGCACGCGATTGAAAAAGTATGCCATAAAGCCACTTTCATGGTCAATCATGCGCAACCGCTGGACTTGAAAGCTATTTAAATCGCTTGACAGGTTTCTTAATACATGCATGGTCGTAATATAACATTTAAAACATTGAAAAGTTCGATTTGACAACAGCAAAGTTTTAAGTTGAGTAATATATCCGGTAATTGCGAATTATTGGTGAATGTCTTATTCTTGCCTTTTCACCATTTCATATCATGAGTTTTAAATATGTATTTTGAATTTTATTGTCAACGGGCGCCACTAAGTGATTAAAAAGAAAAAGAAAACTTGAAGAATGATATTCATTTTTCAAGAAATAAAAAAATTAAAAAAAAACAAATATTGTTCGATGTCCGCACTCTGCATTAGCACAAATCATAGAATAGAGCTAGGTCGGTAGCGTGTACTGCGATCTAAATCAAAACAGGGCAAATTGGGTACTATCCACTGCGATAAATTGGGGAAATCGTAGCCTAAGTCTTCCTGCTTGGTGCTTGATATGCAACGAAGCGCGCGAAACTTTACCATAGAATAAACTTAAAGAACTGCAGATTCTATACAACCTAACCACTTCATAGTTCTAAAAAGCGTAAAAAAATTAACATCTTTAAGTTTTCAAATCGTTTTTCGATCGAAGATTAGGGGTAAGAAAAAACAGCCAACAAAAAAATTCAGAGCTACTGCTCTGTCTGCATAAACAAAAATACCGAAACTCCACATCGGGCACAGCAATCAAAAAGCGCAGAGATATGCTGCAGCAATCTGTGTAAACAATTTTTGTGCTTCGAAACAAAAATGCCGCATATCCGACTGGTATTGTTAATTACTAGATTAATAAACAAGCTCATAGCTGACAATTAATCCATTTATTTTCCTACAGGCCCGTTTCACGTTATGAAACGGATGTGTATCAAAAATAAATGTAGAAAATAAACCGAATAATTGTTAGCCCTAAGCCTGTTTATCGATCCGCTCTGGACTTCATAGAAATATTGAGCACAATTCTGGTTATGTTAGCAACGCAAATTTGTTATTAATATTAGTCCAAAACTTCAAACCAAACTGTATTCAAGCCACTGTCGGTCAGCGAGGTAGCACTGATATGGACCACTGAAGAAAACATTGAAGTAGAGCCCTAAATCTACCATATTGTATGTTTTACCTGAATAATTTTAGTTTTCTATTCATTGTTAAGTGTCATATTACTTAGCGTTATTGAACATTATTTAAAGCTTGCCCGGTTAAAAATTGAAGCAGTTTGCAAGTGCATAACATTTTGCACTTTTGTATTGTGCAGGCTTTTTGCATTGTGCCGGATTTAAGCCAGGTTCCAATTGATCTCACTAAAAAATTCAACTTAAAACCGGTTTTAACTGTGACCTGTCGTCAATGCCCCGTCTATGTGTTAATTTCGAACTTGCTATGCCCTAACCTCAAATACGAAAGTTCAATCAAAACGATTTTGAACAGATTGAAGTCAAGGTCACGCTAGGGCAATGCCTTTTATCGATACTATCATGCATTCTAAATGAGAACAAGCGCTGAAACGGAAGTAAACTGTCTGTTTTGCATCACTTTTGTTATTTTGAAAGACATTAATGGGGATTTTTTTCAATGCCCTGCTAGTTGCTATCTGCAACAAAGCAGCAATCACGAATTTTCTTCACTCTTTCCCAGTCAACAATAGTTGCAAGAAATGGTCATTTTATTCCAACACCAACAACCCACATTCACTACAGTATCGGAACAAAAATTTCCACTATATTCTAGTCGGGTGTTCGTTGTTATGATGACCGGTCCAGTCGAAAGACGTCGATTAGTTCAGTTCAGTTTAATTAATTTATTTAGCGAACAAAATATAAAATAATAATTACAAAAAATGCACATGTACCAACCGCCGTAGGATTAAGTAACTTTTTCAAAAAAACTTTACCAAGGATTAAATTACTTTAAGCAAAATCTCTACTAAAGTAACATTAGAAAAATATCTTTCACAAAAACTTTGCACCATTTGGTTGCATAGTCAAACTCGTAGGTATTATTAGCGTGTCTATCATTTTAACGCCTTCACTCTTAAATTTCATTCAATTTTGGCAGGTCTGAAATACTATGGCAGATTCGCACTCACTTCTATGCTTCGGACAACTTTTCACACAAAATTTTTTTTTTAATGCTAATAGGTCTGAGTCGTTGATATTATGTAGCAAACGAAAATCTGTAGATTATTTTCAAATTGCATGTGGTGCATAAATGATTAATTTTGCTGTTACAATGTTATACTCAATGCCCAATCATTTTAACCAACGTTTGATGATTAGAGATTAAGGATTACTACTACTTTCATTCTAAAACAAGCAGATGCTTGTTTCGATTATTAGTATAATCTGTGATTTATATTTTGCAAGTAACAAAGACAATATGGCGCCAATCAGGAATTTTGTTGTGGAAGCTTCCAAATTGTAATGATATTGTCAGCTATAGTATGTTACGTACATTAGCTTAAACCAGTTGTGAGCGAACTCTTACATTGCTGGGGTTAATACGTGTGACTAAATTAGACTGCGAGCCAGACAGACACTTGTCATCGAATAAGAAATTAGCAACAAGGGGGATAACTTTGGGCTTTTACCATCAGCTGCCAGAGACCAATGGAGGTCTGGGTCGAAGCCTCATCGCTCGAAAAAAAATTTTTTTTTGCAAAAATACTCCTTTTAAGCCTAGTTCTTCTAAGTGATTGTAACTATAATTACTTTTATACACCAATTTGCATTGGCCAGGAGACAGCAAAGGGACCTTGCGGTCTTCGACTCATGCTGCCACCTACCAACCTGATAACCACAGTCAATGAAAGCTTAACACTGTCCCTTTTAATGCTGAACGTCAAGCAGGGAAGCTGTAAATACCAACTTTTACGGTCTTTGGTTAAACCGAACTGGGAATCCAACCACAGTCTACCGCAGTTACAATTACAGTATGGTCAATACTACTTTTAAAAATACTTCTTTTAAGTATGGCTAATTTTTTTGGACAAGCCCTGAGTTGTAAGTCGGGCCGGGTTTTCTAGGTCCGGTTCGGGATTAAAGTTGACAAAAACTTCGGGCTTAATTCGGGTTTGAGACGTACCTTTTGTCTTAGGTGCATAAAAATATAATCTAAATAATGGCAACACTGCTAAATTTTTCAGACCTAACTTAACTTTCGGGTTTTTTCGGACATGATTTGGGCTTCAAATTAGTTTTCGGGTTCGGGCCTGAACTAATCGGCCCGTTTACAACTCTGAACAAGCCAGCTCTTTTACCTTTGTCGAATTATTTTAAAAATTGCATGAAATTTAACTTAGTTTCAATCACGAGCCATAAGGCACTGAAACCTGAAACACGTATACATAAGCATGCAAAAGATAATTAATAGTATTGACAAACTGAGGCGTTATTTTCCCACGATATCAACAACAAATACGACATTTGTCACAAATAATGCCAACAAAGCCACTCAATCAATTTGCACTTTGACTTTTTGCTGCAAATTCTCACACCAAGATATCCATTCCAGTTGATCGTTAATCTCATATAAATAAGTATCGGTATTGTATAAAAATCAAAACTATTAACTTCGACACTGATTGCATGGCAATTGTAGTTAATTTGATTCAAAACAGTAAAGCCTTATTTAAAATAGTTGAAGTTTTAAACATTTCGGACTTACCTACGTCAATCATCAGTAAAAACAAAATCTCATTCAAAGAGAAGACCTGTATAGAAACTTTACAATTTTAAATATGGCTTTACTGTTTTTGATTAAACCAAAATTATTAATCAAACCATAACCAGTAAGCCACGCCCCCGCCCCCTAATATTTATATCTACCGCCTAAGTAACCGCGAAATTATAGGCTTACCCAAACGATAAATTAGTAAAGTTAAAACTAATGCCCGAGTCTTAGAAATGCCATAGGTTTTATGATACCTACTTTTTCAAAATATATCGACATTTTTAGTTGAGACAAAAAATAACAACTCTTTCGGAAGCAATTGCCAATTTTGTATCATTCGAGCGATTGATAATAATTGGAGTTTGGAGAATATAGTGTACGCCACTACCGAAACCAGGCCACCTGTAAGCTGCTACATCTGTAATTACTAGCACCTGTTATAAATATTCACATTGAAAATAGTTTAACGGTGCGCCTCAAACAGGTGAAAAAATACGATTATCTACGCAAAAATGACAAAATTTGGGGGTAAGCAAATATACAAAATATGACAAAATTGGGGGTAACACGTTGGGGGGGCCCCAAACGAGTCTTTGACATTTTGAACTTTTATACTGAATGAAATTTTAGCGATAGGTTGATGTAAACAAAAAAAAAGACTATTTACCGCCGCTTTGTTGTCACAGGATGTTAAAAATACAACATTCCATTAAACCTAACTACAAACATCCCGCTCTACTCGTAGCATTTCTGATCTAATATGTTTTACGGGATGGGTGCTGTTATATTTGTGACATTTATAGTGCAACGTTTTACAGATCGAATTACCAATTCCTACTCAACAACTGAGCACAATTGACGCGCATTGGCGAACAACAATAGCATTGACAAAAGTGAATCACTGTAATTGGCTAGTTGTATACTATAGATAGGTTCATCTTAATTCTTAACAATGGTACAAAAATGCCTTTTCCATCCCAACCAAATAAGTATTTTCCACTCCAAAAACTATGTTTTGATTTTACTTTTCAACACCTTTTTTTGTGTTTGGCGACAAAACTGGCTCCAAGTGTCCTTAAACAGCGAAAATTTTCAAAACAATTTGAAGAGTTTTCAAAACATTAGTCAAGCGCGGTTGTTTGTGGTATGCGTGAAATTCAAGCAACGGAAATAATCACTTCCAACAATTACCGTTAGAGGAAATAATAAAAACACTGAGTAAGACGTTGGAGAATGGTAGTAAAAATAACCGAACCATCTTTTTCGGGCAGACGCTGGTCCGGCTGGAGTTAAATAGAGTTGGTTGGCACATATTTTTCGTATCAAAATCTTAAAAATAACAAGTTGAAAGGTTTGGAACATTGAGATTGACAGGTTTTCCGTTAATGCAGATGAAAAAAGCCTCTGCACAAAATAAAATCAGAAATGAAAGGTCACAAAAGTTGCCGTCGTGACCTTTTATTAATTAATACGTTATGCAACCAAGTCCATAGGGATTCGCAGCAATGCAACAAGCGTATGTCACATTTCTAATGGATTAACCTAGAACAAAACAGCATACGTACGAATGGGAACTTCTTTAGGGTTGAGCTTCTGAGCACGTTCGTGCAACTCTTTTAATTTTTCTTGAATGTAGTTGCATCGCCTAAATAAAAATTTAAGTTATCCGAATCGCTTCTACCAAACGAGAATAAATCTGAAGGAGACAAGAATATTTCACAAATCTGTGAAAATTTTTCATCGGTCTTGAAGAGTTTCAGGTAAACAGCTACGTCTGTTTGCCTCTGGCTCGAGGTAAACCTCAAAACGATGTCGTATGTCAATTGGCAAATACAACTTCCATTGGATGATAAAAGAAATACAACAAATCATAATTGCTGAAAAATCATTAACATTTCAGCTATAACACTGATAATACTAAAATAGATTACGACACTGCAGATTTCCGAAGTTAAAAAATGTCACAAATAAGCCCATCATGTAAGGTATTTTAACAGGTTGTAAAGTTAAAACTTTTGTCACAAAGTTAAAACTTTCAAAGCCTTTGTTCTAACAACCTGTGTTTTTTAAAGCTGTGAGCGTCCTAAACTGTGTACACAGCAAATATTTGCAAAGTGGCTCTTGAAAAAACCTCGTAACTCTTCCGAATTTTATGTACTTTTAGATCGTTTACAGAAATCAACCAAGAATGTGTTTTCATTCAAGTGAAATATATGGCAACCAACACCGAAATAGCTGAACACTAAATACGTTCACCAAAATTTGTTTTTCCCTGGAAATTGTATCCAAGTTTCCTAAGTGATAATTGGTAACGCTTAATCTGATATTTAGCACCATTAAACTTGCAAGTTTGAGCAAATTTTTGTAGTAGGCTTTCAGCAGCATGGCTAAAAGGGCTAAGGCATCGTTTTTACGACCCTGATAGCATTATCTCGGTTTAGCCCTACACCCTAGCAACGTTGTCACGTCCTCGGATAAAATCTTTTACGATTATTATCTCTGCATGGCGACTTCAAACAAGCAACAAATTTCGTGGACACGAATTACATGAAATCCTCAGGACTGGAAACTCGTTAAGCAGACGTGCGGATTCCTCCAAGCACGAAGTAGTTATCGCAAAAAAGTGTGCGGATTATCCAATAGTTAGCGTCTGACGCTGTTCGGTGACAGGAGGTTAAATACGCTATATAAAAAACCAAAAATGACAAAAATATAGCAAAATTCGCGGGAGAACTTTTGTTCTAACAGCCCGCTAAAGTTATGTTTCAGAACTAATAATCACAATTTAAAGTGTAGAGATTGTAAAGTGGAGTCGTTACTCAAAAATTTTATGTAAGAAAAGTAGGGCGCCAAGTTGCAACATCAAATAGATAATTACTTGCAACATCACGTGGATACTTAAAACTTTTTCGCATTGCTTGTTTTAAGTAGTCGCCGTTCTGGTGGCTCTTCCCCAGGCTTCCGTGCTGGTAGCCTTTAGGCCAGAAGCACGTTAACAATTAGACATTAAAACTCTGGACTGCAAACGTCAAAACATCACAACTAAGTTATAATCAACATCAAGTGAATAATTATGCAATAGTAACAATAGCAAAACTACTGGTATTTCCTTAAATTACAGGTCGCTGTAAAACTTGCAGGGGTACCTCATTCATCAGCCCTCAAAGTTCCAGGAACAGACTTTCAATTTATAATTATTTGTACTATTTGAGTAGTTCTAATATACTTTTATTTATTTCTGCTTCAACATTAAATCCTATAAGACTGCGACAACTCAAAAATAACAAAATGTAAACACTTATTTTGGGTGACAAAAACAAAACTGAAAACACCCTTTTTAGAATGTTAATTTTCGCAGATTTTACCCATCACGCGTATTTACGATTGGAAATACGTGCGATATCTTTTTCAATGTAAATGCAAAAAAAGAAAGGCAAAACGGATGCAGTCAAATGACACGCGTACTTCTGCTTGCAAACACGCGTGATCGGTAAAAGCAACCTTACCCTCTAAAGCATTTTCAGAGAAACATTGAAACGATAATTGCAGGCAAAAGTCATGGGGGGTTTTCAAGCTAGGGCAATCGAATTAGAAAGATTGACATTGACTTCATCATTCTTGACCCAGCCGTTCCAGAGATATTCTACTTCAAACATGACATAGAGGCCTTCATGATTTTAATTTTGATTCGCAACCCTGAGGTCGATGACATTGGCAGCGCCATCCAAGTCCTATCCTAAGGTAACGCCGCAACTAGACTACTGCATTGAGCCTTATCACTGCGCATTAATTAGTTTGGTTTTGTCCCAAAAGTACAATGTACACTCGTACAGCGAACAGTAGCTGACCAATCTCAGTAAAAATCAAGCCGTCAAATATGTTTCAATCCAAATCATAGCCTAATACTAAGACTATTTATTGTTAGGCTATGAACTCATACCTGATAAGACCAATAGTGCATGAGTATAGGTCTCCTGTATTTGCCTATTTTGTGACCCTAAAATAAACTTTTCAAACCAAGTTGCAAATAATTGGCCTACTAACCTTACCTTCATTTGTTCTCAAGACGATTGTTACACAATTTGACGGCTTAATTTTTACTGAAACCGCTTGGCTACTGTACAGTATACTCTTTTTCTCAACTTGGATTTGTGCTGTAGGCAAGATCAAACTGATTAGTGTACACTGCACAGCGAAACCGCTCAATGAATTGCAGCATTGCCTTAGGATAAAACTAGAGTGGTGTCGCCAATGTTATCAACATCAGGTTTGCCAATCAAAATTAAAATCAGGGAGGCCACTACAACCTATAACGTGTTTGAAGTAGAACATCTCTGGAACGGCAAAGTCAAGAAGGGGGAGTCAAAACCAATCTAATTTAATATGATTGCCTTAACTTAAGAAACCCCATTAATTTTGCCTGCAGTCCTCATTTAAGCTCTAACAATGATTATTTGTTTTCAGCGTGGATTGATATAAAAATTTTTGGACTGTACTGGATTACAACGAAACTTACTCATGGACTGATTTAAATTCTTCCTCTATTTCTCGAAACACATCATCAGCATGAAGTGTTACAGAAGCCAACTGAAGTAGTGCTCCTACCATTGCATTGTTTGCAACCTAAAACAAAAACATAATGTTGAAAACTGCATGCAGAAACAACAGAGTAAAGCCAACGCAGTATACTCCATACAGGCATGAATTTACCATCCCATGATTATCGAATTGCACTAAAAATGTGCTTAATAGTTTTGATTTTCCAACGTATACAAACAGATGCGCAGCTATTATATTATAAACAAAAAAATACACCCAAAACAAGGAATATGTTGTCTTTTTCCACTGCTAATTATTTACCAGAATTCAAACACTGCATGATAAAAATACATGACATGGAAATGTCAATTTAAAATAGTTTATTTTAAACATATGATATCCAAGTATTTTTTTTTAATAAACGTGTTAGGCCTATCAGACTTCAGCAAAAAAAAATCAGAAAATGAAGTCATAGCTGAATATGAATTATTCACTACTGCTATAAGATTCAGTATCCAATTGCATTAGGGCTTTCCCATGCATTTATTCTATCACTTTCCGATATTAACCTAAAGAATTAGTTTCACCAGAAAATCAAAATTTATATTTAACAACCCCCAACTCTAACTCCATTCAAAAACCTTAGGTTTTAAAGCTAATTCAAAAACTAATAACAAAGATTAATACTATTCTAAAAGTCTCATTATAATATAATTAAATTTTTTTTAAATAATGCAGTATTTCAAATGAACATTGATATCAGTGCAATAGTTAGTTTATGGCAGGTATAGCATCAGGCTGCAGGTCTCTAGTTTGATTGTTGTGATCTTAGGGTACATAGCTTATTTCCTATAAGAACAATTAAGTCTAACCATTGTGGTGGCCTAGTTTAACATAAAATCTGCAAACAAAACCAAAACAAAGTGCTTTTTGTTGATGTGAAGTAGGGATGTCCATTTCAGAATACAGTAATTATGTATTCTAGAATAATTCCCAATCTTTTTTCTGAATTCAGAATTCCGAATCCTTACCTAATCCTAGATCTATAAAATGGCCGTCAGTACTATTTTGATATCAATTCAGCACTTAACTGCTCGACTACTGCAAAACAAAAAAGTTCAACATTTTGTTTCATTTTTAATAAATGTATAGCCAGTACAAGGATTACAGCACTCTAAATCACATGATTATTGGATATTCTCAATTCTGCAATGCTTCATGAGTTTCTCTGAAATTTTTGTTTTCATTTTAACCATCATTTTTGGTGGTTTCAGGAAAAGGAAACAGGCCCGCAACCACGGGGTGCTTAGCCCTCCGAGAGAAAATCACGCCATTGTAACATCCAGGTCAAAAGCATGCGTCCCAACGCAGTCAACAGGCTCGATTAAACAAATTTATCACTTACAGTTTTTCTTCACAACTAAACCGAATCCTAAAAACGGAACCGGTTCAAAGTAGGATCCGGTTTTATAGGATTCGGTATTCTGAAATGGACATCCTAAGTGTGAAGTAGAGGATTGTGATTGTACTGGCACAAAGTACCTGGTTTATACAGATGAAACAAAACACTTACATCTTCATGCTCTTCAAAAACATCATCAACATTTCCTCGATGGCATCGCACCTTGACTGGCTGTACATTCCGTTTAATAAATGGCATTTTAAAAACACTTTCAAAAAATCAATGCATCATAATTAATTTGATTGGGATCCAAGATTGCTTTTTCAAACAATAAGCTAATATGCCAAACTTGCTTTCAAACATAAAAAACTATCATAAAACCAATGTTAAGTAACAGAAACATCTATTACATAAATAAAATCATGAGATAATTTAAACAGTGGTACTGGAAACAAATTAATTGCATGTAAAACTTAACTAAATAGTCAAACAACCAATGAGTTTATCAAATGTAGCATCAAAATATGATATAATTTATAATTATTTTCTTTTCAAGCTGTACTGTAACATGACTAAACTTTGGGCAACAAGGTCTAAATTTGGACAGCTCCCCTTGTGGTTGGTTTTAAGTTTTAGTATTTTTTAAAAAATTTTTGAAGAGGTTTTTGCAATTTTGTTGAACCCTTTCACAAAACAAATTACAAAACTCAAAACCAACCACTAGGGAGGGGGCTGTCGTCTGAACCATCAAAATGATTTAAAACTCTTTTTTCTGGTTCAAGTTAAAAATAGCAGACTGTAGTAGGGGGTTTTGGTTAGTTGCTAGAAGTTTAAAGCTTCTACAGTCCATGAATGATTGATATTTGCTTTTTATATCAGATATATTTTTGTATTTACTCAGCATTATAAATAATTGTTGAAGCCTGACAAGCATGAATTGAAAAAGTGCCAAGCTCTATGAAAAAGCAAATATTAAATATTTGAGAATAGCGACTATTAGGGCCTATGGAAAACAACAACCATGAATGAAATCTTGTGAAAACATCATTTACTCAACCTACTCCAAAAAACATCTTCATACTAGTAATACTAACTTATTCCATACCAGTACTTATTATACAGAAAGTCCATGAACAATTAAACAAGACAACTTCATGTAGAATCAAATAGATTAATAAATTTGGTTTGAAATGAAATATAAATGCTTGCCATTTCAAAATTTGTTTTTAACAATTTGCAAAGAAGCAATTTTAGAATACTTTTTTATTGATGCTTAAGTCAATTTGAAGTTAAACCAAAACATAATAGTGCCAGCAATATTAGGGACTTTGCAACCATATCCAGCTTTTACTAATTCTATTAAGCTTAAAAATAGTGACCCGATAGCAAAAAGCAAATTTGTAAGTACCACATTTTTTAGAACTTAAGGCATACTAAAAATTAACAAAAAAACTGCAGTTCATCTTATATTCAGGTGCGTTTACGTATCAATCAGATTATACTATCTATCCACCAGTTAGTCGAGCGGTAGCGCGTTTGTCTCTGAAGTGGGAGGTTTAAATCTCAGGCTGGTCAAATCGGGATTGTCAAGCCCAACGGCTCGCCACTGCTGCAACATTTCTTCAAAAGGAGCTGTGTTGCTGGGCACAATGACACTGAAACTGAAATGGGCCTGCAAACTCATTACATGCTTCAGCATAATACAACTAGCATGATGAAAGAATTGGTTCAATTCTTTTCATGATATACTGTGTAATTCAGAATAACTTGCTCTATATTACAACTTTTAGAGCTTTGTAAGCTGTATTTAATTTAGTGCACCTTTTTTAAGGAAACAAAGCAACAAAGGCCATTCATTAAAACTGTGCCTTATAGTTCAAAAAATATGATATTGTGTATGGTTGTTGATAGTCAGATTATCAATTAAAATGTGTCTCTTTCGAATTTTGTTTTACCAACCTTAACATCTTTGTGGTTATTCACTTTTAAAATCTAGGAAAGCTATTTAATATACTGTATATTTAATTTAAATATCAATTAAATAATCAAGCGACTTCAATTAAAAATAAAAAGCTCATAAAGGTAACAGTTTACAACGCCAAAACTCAGCACTTTTTACAAGTTCTGTGAGTTTTTGACTTCATTATAAAACATCATAAACAATACTTATAATTCCAGTGACTTTTAAGCAAAATTTTATTACATCAACCAAATGACCAAGGCAATAGATACGCCACATTTTTAATACATTAAGTACTGCAATCCATCTAATTGAATACTGTATAGGGTGCTTCAAAAAAATCAACTTTTGAAATCTTCACGAGCTACCCTCCCAAATCCTTCCATTTACTACAAAAACAATCTGTGTAAAATATTTTTGAAAAATATTAATGTTTGGGGGTTCCCCAAGCCCCCCTAAATTTTTGATTTTTTGACGCTAAACCATAAAGTGGAAATGGCTGTAATTTGAAAGTCTTTCATGCAAACATAGGATTGTATGGGTTTATTTTCATCAGCATGATGAGCACAATAAGATAATGCATTTAAAAAATGCATGTCAACATTTTTTTGATATTCGATTTTTGATTTTCAAGTGAATATTTTATTTTAAAATGTAAACACCTGACCCGAGCAATTAGCTTTATGCATTTAACTCCGGTCTATCCAATCAAAGAATCCTGTTTTTAGATTAAGAATCTGCTGAATGATTTACGAAAAAATTACTTTTGAATTTGGTACAATGTGGAGAATGACATTCTGTTCAATTTGGCACTATTAACATAAACGACAGACATGATTGCTCTTCTCCCTTCTTCAGGCTTTTGAAGTTGAAGTCTGACTCTGAACGGCAGAGCTGGCCACTGGTCCAGATGCAGTTTACTCCCTGGCACCAGACTAATTGGGTGATGAGTTTGGAGTCAGATTTTTTGTTGCCCTTTCGAGCTGCAGATAGGAGATAGCTGCAGCAGTGCAGCATTAAAACTGGAATAGAACATACGATACATACCACTCAACTATTACCAACTACCTATCAAGACAAACTCAAAGAAACTTGGAATAATTCTGTAATCACTTTTTCTATTCACAGATTACAGTAAATTGTATTATCACAATATCATTTACGTATTTGAATAGTGCATAGTTTTGTAGTATACTGAACACTGTGTGCTCTGTGTGAACAATGGCAGTTGCTACAAGAAAACAAAGTAAAATTTATCTTTTGGATTCATATGCTGTGGACATAACAGGGTCTAACCTTCCTTCCAATAGACAAGCTTTGAGTCACTTTCTGTACCTTCACTGAGAAGTCCAGCACACCATTAACAATTGAGAAGATCTTTTTGTTTTGGGAAAAGGTTGGCATTCCAGTAGAGCAAAAGAGAAATGCTAATAAGAAGCTGGAGTCTTTCTTTCACAGCTGGCAAAATTTGCAGAAGCATTAAAAGAGGCAATCTATCACCCAGAAAGCACATGAAGAAAAATTTAAGCAATCTTTGGATGATCTCCTTGATCTTGCTCATGCGAATGCCCTAAACATGATGACAATTGAGGTAGATAAACCGTTTCTCATGGCCCAACGTGAAAAGGGGCATCAAGGATGTATGGGTGGCATAGATGCTAATTTAGTAAAAAAGCAGAAAACACAACTTGACTAGGTAAAACATAGAGAGCGACAACAAAAAGCAGATGAAGAAGCCGAAGCATCAAACATACAAATAATTCTAGACGACAGTAGTAGTTCAGCTACTGAAGATTTGACTTCAGATGATGAAAATATGGCTAGATCTTCAGGTGTTTCTTCGCTACCCCAAAGCATAGACGAAAGCAAATTCTTACCCCTGCTTTATCATCATGCCTAGATCGTGCAAATGTTTCTGACAGAGTTGCTGTGTTTATTGTCAGTGAAACTGCAAAAAGCCTTGGACACAACATTCAGGATTTCACTTTGAGTGCGGCTAGCATAAGACGCAGCAGACATAGCTGCAGGAAGCAATTTGCAGAGGAAGTTTTGAAGAACTTTTCTCCCAATGCAACTTTGACAGCTCACTGGGATGGAAAACTTCTTCCTGATTTGACTGGAAAAAGTGAGATCGTGTTCCACTACATGTGTCGTTTGGAGAAGATACACAGCTCTGGTCAGTACCAAAGATTGTAGCTGGAACTGGTGAGGCTCAAGCAAATGCTGTCTATCGAGCACTAAAAGATTGAAGTGTACAAGATAGTGACGCCCCAACTGCAAACACTGGTCGAGTTAATGGAGCTTGTGTCATGATTGAATAGCTGCTCAGTTGTGACCTATTATATTTAGCATGCCGACACCACATACTTGAACTGATTGCTGGCGCAGCTTTTAAGAAAGTACTGCCATCATTATCGCCAAATATACGGCTTTTCAAACGCTTCAAAGATAACTGGTAATTTATAGATCAGGCCAAGCATGAAGATGCTTCCACAGATGAGGTAGTAGCAAGTGGTGAAGAGGATATCCACAAAGAAATGATTGAGGGAGTGTTGACTACAGAGACACAGCCAAGAGATGACTACAGAGAGCTTATGGAGTTGACATTGCTGTTCCTTGGAAGATCGTTATCTTGTGGAACCAGATTTCGAGTCCCCAGAGCTAACCATCATGTACGATGGATGGCTAAGGTCATCTACACATTCAAAGTGTGGATGTTCCATAGCCAATTTCATTTAACTTCCCATGAACAGAAAGGACTTCGATATTTGTGCATATTTTTTTCAAGAATTTGTGTCAAAGCATGGATCACTGCTCCACTTGCTGTGAAAGCTCCATACAGGGATTTGTTTCTTCTGAAGTGTTTGAAAAAGTACGCAGACATCAATGATGCAATTTCTGAAGTGACAACTGAAAAGATGGCTTGCCATTTATGGTACCTCTCAAAGGAGGTAGTAGGTCTTTCGCTCTTCGATGATGATGTCATGCCAAGCATTAAGGAGAAGATGGCAAAAGCAATTTTGCAACCAATGGAGAAAGAGACTCCAGTGAAGAAAGCTTCTGTATCACTGAACACCATTATCAGCAAAACCTTGGCAGATTTTGCTAGTTCCAACACATGCTTGTTGTTCCAAAAGCTAAACCTTCCATATTCATTCCTTCACCTTCCAGTGGCTCAATGGAATGAAAATGAAGACTTCAAAATTTTGAAAGACTTCTGCAAATTATTAGCTGTTACAAATGACCATGCAGAACGAAGTGTGGGATTAGTACCAAATTTTTCTGGGCATTTGGCAAAAGAAGAAGAGCAACTGCAGTATCTTTTGCAAGTCGAGTCTCAGCACCGCAAAGATTTTTCCAAACCACTAAAGAACGCACTACTGTAATGGTAATTGGGAAACAATGAGTAGCTTATGGTTACCATAAAATCATTGATTTAAACAGACAATAATTAGCACCTGATGGTGGAGAAACCAGAGTGACAATGGTTATCTATGTGAACTCAAGTTGATTAATTTCAAGATAGAATACCAGTGCTGCTACAACAAACAACTGCAAAACAGTAAAATATCAACGTTTTATCAAATCTTTAGCATGTAATTAAAATTTTTTGATATTCAAAAAATGTTGACATGCAGCGGCAGCAGCCAGTTTCCCCTCCCCCCCCTTTAGAAAGTGCACAATTTCACTAAAATTATTTAAAAAAGATAAAATGTCAAAAACTAATTTAAAAACGTTCAACACAAGTGTAATTCTATGCTGAGTTGCAAATACACAACGTCAAAACTTTTTTATTTTTTAAAAATTTTCTCTAAGCTTCTCTATCTTTAAAAAATTTCAGCTGTCTAGCTTGTATTTTTTCCAAAAAATTCCGGTTGAAAAAACGTTTGCAGCAAAAAGGCAAAGTGAGTTATTGTTAATGTAACAATGGAAATGAGTTACTATCAAAAAATCGATTTTGGTAAACATGATTGAAAAAGTTATCTATTACATCACATTAATATAACAATCGCGCATAAAAACTAGATTTTATTGAAACAAGAATTTAGCCACGTTGCCTTTTGCAACACAGGGTAGAAACAAAACGCGGAGAGTCCGAATGCTTGTATAATCAGTTTTGATGTTTATTGAAAATGTTCGATCATTGCGTAGCCCGTATAGCGTTGCCTTGGAATGATAATGTCTTGTCAGCATACCTCATTGCTCTTGTGGGAGAAAGCGAACGAGGCAGAAAGCACCACGATTTTGCACCATAAAACGCAATCCATTTTGTTTCAAAACTCATCATTTTCCAAAAGGTAGTATCACTAACGTCCAAATTGATGTTTTATTATACTGTAATGGGTCCGTTTTATTGACCACGCGTATTTATGCGTACAAACATATGCATGTCATTTGATTGCATGCATTTTGTCTGTTTTCTTTTTTTTTGTATTTACACAGAAAAAAATATCAGACATAATTGGATAAACCTCCTTATGTAGGCCTACATTTGAACCAACAGCCTAAAGAACCCGTTTGCCTGAAAAACAGCGGAATCCATATAATATTGCTCAAAAAGTTTTTGTACTTTACCAAAAGCATAGCTACGACGTCAGTTTGATCCTTTAATTTTATTTTCAGCTAGGGTTGGGGGAACAGGGGATCGGCTGGTTTGAATTATTCTTACAACTTCAAACTGCACAATGTCAAATGTTCATTACAGTAAATAGTGCGCTTATTTATTTTTAGGAAATCTTTTTTGACCAATGTTTATGTCCGCATATTACACCGTAAAGCTGTGTTGATTTGTAACAGTGTTCTCGTTGTCTATCAGAGCAGCAAGTTCGATGACGTTGTTCAAATTGTGATGAAGTCAAAACTGAGTGCGCTGGTTGCAAGCAAAAAGTCGCTCATTTGCCTAATCCTGATCTACACTGTGCGTAAAATCGTGAGCGCAAAAGTTCGTCTTCAGATTATTTTCAACAAAAATTTGGTACTCCCGGCGTACTGCCTTACCAGTGTGCAAGCAGTCAGTAGTTTCACAAATTAACGACATGCCCGTCCGTTCGCGATTTTACATGCAGTGTAGGCCGGGCCTAAAAATTCTCTCTGGAAGCTTTTAATGCAGTTTTGTTCTTTATTCACCAAGTTTCGTTCGCTGGCATGCTGTATAAATCAACTCATTACACTTCATTATGACCATTTTTTCGTGAATGCCGCATTCAGTTTCGCATTATTTAATTGAGACAATCAACCGCATGTAAGGAATGGTCGATCGCTATAACAGTATTCTTCCTTAATGCTTAGATCCCTATTTCCTACCAAAGATAACAATAGCAGTAGAGTAATCAATTACCAAAACTTTATATTGGCAAACCGCAATACAACGAATTTTTTTTCTGTTTGAAGATAGCAAGCAGTACCTGGTGTCAGTTAACAAGGATAATAAAAGGGAGCACTTATTTCTTCAAAAATTAATCACTTTCATGTGTACAAGGGGGTTCAAATGTTTTTGCAAATTGTACACCTCATTTGTTCTAAATTTGTTACAATATACTATATTTGAAAGTTGAAATATTGTTATGCCAACTTGCCTGCATAATAACGGCAATCTGCAACTTTCTCGAATGGTCTATGTTAAGAAAACCCGTTTTTTGCATCCACTGTTGCATCATCAAATAAAATAAAATTGTAAAATCAGGTAAAACTACTTTTATTCTCTTTCATTTCTTTCTTTGTGCTGCTGCATGAACGACGACAGGACTTCTGCCTGTAATCGCTAAACCTTTGTAAATCGTTACAATTTGCCTAAATGAAAACCTTCCAATTCACATATGCTTTAATCATAACAAAAAAATTTTAGTCCCCCCCCCTTTTTTTAATTTCTGGCTGCACCGGTGTTGACATGCGTTCTTTTAATTGTATTAACTTATTGTGCTCATCATGCTGATGAAAATAAACCCAAACAAACCTATATCTGCATGAAAGACTTTCAAATTACAGCCATTTTCATTTTACTGTTTAGTGTCAAAAAATCAAAAAATTAGGGGGACTTGGGAAACCCCCGAACATTAATATTTTTCAAAAATATTTTACACAGTGTGCTTTTAGAGTAAATGGAGAGATTTGGGAGGGTAGCCCGCTACATTTCCATGAAAAAAATTTTACCCTATTTTTGAAGCATCCTACTGTATAATGCATATTAAATCTTTAATTTAGCACAAAAACTTTCTAAAGTAAATAGTTCAATAATCTTGCGGCATAGTAAGGTTTTCTCGACGTCGTAGGTTATAGTTCATTAGGCCTAAGCAACTAAGCCATCTCGCTCAAATCTATCAAATCCATTGCAATCAAAACCTACATTCTCTACTTTGATTCTCTTACTGTTCTTTGACACCAACTCATTCCAAGAATTTCAGCCTTGAAGCTTTTGAAAGGCAGTAAAAAACCTCATATTTTGGGGTTCATTACACTTCAAGAAGATTCTGAATTCAACACCGATTATGAATTCATAATCGATCAATTTACGAATTCATTATCGTTTACAAATCAATAAAATCACGGAATAGGGAAAATAAATGACATTTTAGCCTATCTTACTCTTCCACGTGTAGCAAAAATACTTGACAGTTAGGCATGTTCTGACTATCATGTTTTGCTTGGGTGGCAAAGTTTGCTTCCATCAAAAATAAATAAAAATTTTACCTTGGACTTTTTGAGATTTTTCCTTTCGAAAATTGGCGATTTTTGCGTTTTGGGGGGATTTTGGGTATTATTCTTTCAATCAATCCAGCAAACAAAGTACACACAAGAAAATATTTTGATTATAATTTTCCGATTTTGCAGTAAATTCTGCTACCATCAACACCAAAACTGGGAAATTTCACCAACAAATTTTTCAGATATCATAGTTAGAAAATTGTCCATTTTTAGCGACTTGTTCATTTTCACACTCAAAACATTGCAGGACTTGAGATTTTCGTATTCCAATAAATTTTATAACTAAACTAGGCAATGGGGCATGATGTGATTATGCTTTTGTGATTCTGCAGACAATTCCGCTTCGATCAATACCAAAACTATGAAATTTCACCTCGAACTTTTCGCGATATTGTTGTTTGAAAAGAAGCAATTTTTTATGATTTTTTGATCATGTGTAAAACATTGCAGGATTTTAGACCTTAATATGTTAAAGTATCATGCAATCAAACTAGGTCTTTACATGTGTTAATGTTGTAATTTTTTGCTTATGTGATAAATTTTGATCATCAGTAAACAATCGTAATTTTAACGTCATGTCTTTAGCATTCTTTCTTGCTGAGAGGTCATTAGCGCTAATGATGCTGTTAACACAAGATCGTTTAGAACAAATCTATCAAGCTCTGAAAAACCAATACGCACATCGCCACAAAAGTAAACTAATTGTAGGTTTTTATGATTCACGCTGTTTTTTCTTATTATGTAGCATGCAAGAAATGTCAAAAAATAGAAAATCTGAAAGTCATAGTTAATAGAAAATAAAATCAACAACTAAGTTGATCGAGCGATAATGCGTTCATCTCTGGATCAGGAGGTCTGTGGTTGAAATCGGACATAGTGTCGCTAACGGTTCACCACTGCTACACCATTTCTTAAAAAGAAACTATGTTATCTCGGTGCAATGAGCCGAAGATGGGCTATGAGCGTTAATACAGCGAGTATGATAAAAGATTTGATTCAATAAATTACGCTACAAAAAACAAACAAATTGTTTGTATGATTAACACACTTTTTTTTGTATGAGAAGTGCGGAAAAATAAAAAAATGTGAACGTCAAAGTTAATCGAAAATTAAAATTAACAACTTTAAAACATGCAACAAAAAATAGACTAATTGCTTGTTTTAACAATTCATGCTATTTAATTTTTTTGCGCTTAGTACGAGAAGTGCAAAAAATTAATTATCAGTACTTGAAAATGTGATAATTATAGTTAATAGAAAATCATTAACAACTATACCAGTTGGTCAAGAGGGAACGCGTTTGCCTCTAGAGTAGGAGGTTTGCAGTTCAAAATCAGGTTTGCGAAAATCTCAAGTCCTGCAATGTTTTGAGTGTGAAAATGAACAAGTCGTAAAAAATGGACAATTTTCCAACTACAATAACTCAAAAATTTGAGGGTGAAATTTCACAGTTTTGTCGTTGATGGTAGCAGAATTTACTGCAAAATCAGAAAATTATAATCAAAATATTTTCTTGTGTGTACTTTGTTTGCTGGATTGATTGAAAGAATAATACCCAAAATCCCCCCAAAACGCAAAAATCGCCAATTTTCAAAAGGAAAAATCTCAAAAAGTCCAAGGTAAAATTTTTATTTATTTTTTGATGGAAGCAAAATTTACCACCCAAGCGGAACATAATAGTCAAAACATGCCCAACTGTCTAGTATTTTTGCTACACATGGAAGAGCAAGATAGGCTAAAATGCCATTTATTTTCTCTATTCCGTGATTTTATTGATTTGTAAACGATAATGAATTCGTAAATTGATCGATTATGAATTCATAATCGGCGTTGAATTCAGAATCTTCCCAAAGTGATTAAGATTACGACCATCTCAAGTTTTGAAGCATGGTAAAAAAACTTAAGATTTAAAATGGAAACAAAACTAAAATTTTCTCACTGAAGTATCTACCACTACTTGCCTCTACAGGCACAATCATATTTTCCCTCTGTTAGGGTTTGGATTACAAGTTAGGGCAATTTTGGGACTGGTGGCAATATTTTGCCACCACTGCCAAAATTGCATGATTGTTGTTGTTGTACCACATTTTTATCCTCCTGTCACCAGACAGCGTCAGATGCTAACTTATTGGACAATCTGCAAACTTTTCATTACAACAACAACTTCGTGGTTGGAGGAATCCGCACCTGCTAAAGAGTTTCCGATGATCCAATGTTCCTGTGGATTTCTTCGAATTCTTGTCCAATGAATTTGCTGCTTGTTTGAAGCCACCAAGCAGAGATAATCATCGTAAAGCGTTTTATCCAAGGACGCAACAACGTTGACCAGTGTGCGGGTTGAACCAAGACCATTCGATGAGGGTCGTCGTAAAAACAACGCCTTTACCCATTCGACCACACTGCCGACATTGGTGCAAACTGCTAGGCTATTTTGCCACTAGTGGCAAATATAGCATTACGTCATTGCATTTGTGACATCACAACTTACTTTATACGTGCTTAAGAGGATTCATATTGAAATTCTTATTAATATATTGGTAGCATTCTTCCTGAAATGTTGTTCAACTTTGTTTAAATGACTACCACTTGAGGCCAGGCTGGTATAAACGAGATCATAAAAGATGCCACCTGCTAATGAATTACTTAGCAAAGAGACATCACAAGCTGATAGATGTTGCATTTTTCATTTCTTTCATCAGAAGGCACAGCATATGACAGCTCGAAATCAATAAATATGCTTGAATTAATATTTGATGTGATCTCCACTAGCTTTCAGTAGGTCATTAACACGATTTGGCATCGATTCCACCAATCTTTTGCACTTCTACGCTATCTCTCTATCATGGTAACACACCTTAATTATTGCCTCCACAAGCTTCCGGATGGTGGTGCAGTCCATTTTCCTCAACCGAGACTTGATTATTCCCCAAAGATTTTCAATAGGATTTAAATCGGAAGAGTTTCCTGGTCATTCCAATACTTGAACTTTATTTTAAGGAAAAACTTTAGTGTTTTTTTTGAGGAATGACATGGTGCCAAATCTTGTTGAAAAATTCTGTTTCCATCTGGAAACACCCTTTTTAAATCTAGAAATGCTCTTCGCCTCAAAGCATCGATATATCGGTCAGTGTTTATCATTCCTTCCACAGGAACCAGAGACCCGACGCCTTTCCAAGTAAAACTCCCCCAGAACGTCTTCTTCTGCGGATGTTTGACTGAGTGGTTGATGTGAGAAGCTGACAATCTTTCTCTAGCACTCTTTCGAACAAATTGATTGTGTTTGCCTTTCACAAAAAAGTGGCTTTGATCATTGAACATGATGTTTTTCCAATGTTCTGCAGACCAGCTTTTGTGCTTCTTGGCCCATTCATGTCTTTTCTTTTTCATTTTGTCGGTCAACAGCTGCTTTTTGACTTACCTAATGGCTTTCCTTCCTCCCATGATAAGACGCTTTCTCACTGCACTTGCACTAATCTCGGTTCCAGTAAAGGCTAAGTCTGCGCAAATCGAAGCTGGTTTTTCTCAGTTTCAACTTGCTTTGCCTCATTAGGAAAGTATTATCTCTCAAGGTTGTTTTGCGCTTCCTTCCGCATTTTCCTTTCCTCTGTGGTGTTGCTGACCCAGTTTTGGTAACCTGTTTTTATCAGCCGAGAAACAGTGGATTGGTTTACATTTAAACGCCTTGCAATCTCTCTTTGCGAGAGCTCAGCGTGCTCCCATAAACTAAGAATAGACGCTCGCTTTCTCGGGGTTGTATCTGACATCGTTGAAGATAAAGTCACAAAATTACCATGCTTCAATGGTAAAAGACTCTTTATGAAGATCATTAAGAAAATAATGAGAACTATGACGTCATCTACTTTATGACGTCACAAAGTAGAGATGTGACATCATCTAGAAATGAATTAATATCACACCAAAACGTTTAAATTCTTTTAGAGCGTTATTTGAGGAAAAGCAAAAATTTACTTAAAAACTGCAATGATGCAATTAATTCGAACAATACTGTACAGTATTGATAGAGTAGGACAGGTTAAGCCTAAATCGCTCAGCACTCTTCTTCATACTGTATGCGAAGAAGATAAATCTTAACAGCAACTCAATAGTTACAGGCAATCGTAGTTGTTTTGTACAACAACGCATCTAATTTCATATTCAAAGCACTAGGCCTATCAGTCACAATGAGATACAGTACCAAAAAAATGAACTCAGCCAAAAAATATCAACCAATTAGTCAATGGCAGTGTCTAGAGCACTGGCGCAGTTTCCAACATGAAATCCCCGCTGCAGCAGCGGCACCGGTCGTTTCTGTTTGGACTTCAATTTACTATCTCTCAAGCTGGCATCGCTGTACGGACCCTAACTCTAATGCAAGGTTCTAAACAGAATGAAAAAAATAATGCAGCTTGATTGTACCTACGGTAATCGATAGATTTGCCAAGCGTGTTTAGCATGAATCAAAACTGAATACTATGTTTGACACGCGAGCGCGCTTACCACTACACCGCCGGGCTACCAGTACTCATTTGATGCATTAAAGTGCCGTATTTAAGTGGAATCAATGAGAAAAAAGCAATACAACAGGCTGCTGGTGCAGCAGTGATTTCGTATTGAAAACCGTACCAGTGCAGTAGACTCTAGGCCTACCTTAATCAATAGGCCTAGACCTGAGATGATAGATCGATCGGTATGCATAGAATTTAATGATTGCAACTTGCAAGTTCGTAATCACTCCAGACATAAAAACATGGCATAGCTTAACTTCGAAAAAATATTTCACAAAAATACCTACCATACAGTACTCGGTAGCTTTCAGCACCCCAAAAAAAGTTAGCTTAAACACAAAAAAAAGCTCAAGCTCAATCAGGAATAGCCTACAGTCTGACCCCATGGTCGGACAGTAGAAAAATAAATACGAATCTTTGTTGTGATGGAAGAAAAAGTTTTTATTACTTGGAAAATTGAATCTTGAAACAACAATCAATTTAGTCAGATGTTAGCATCAAAGTGCAAATCAAATGCTGCAAAATAATTGTTATGAACACACACATGCCATGCATCTATAATGCAATTGATAGGGCCTACTCGTCTTATACAGTTTGCATATCGTAATACACATGACCGAATTACCACTATTTGTCGACAGATGATTAGCTGCTAAACACTTCGAAGAAAAGACTTTTGTACTGGTACATCCCTATTCCCATGCGCCCCTATAATTTTTAATGATTCGTTATATGATTTTGAAACGGTCGAGCTGGCGAGCGGTTGGTAAAAACTTGCAGCGCAAATACTGGCAGATTGAAGCGACTATAATACAATTTAAGTGCAACATGTCTGAATCGAAAATTGACGAAGTGTTGAGAAAACTGAACTTTTTGATTGAGAAATCAACCGCCATGCAAACAAGTATAGACAATTTTAATGAAAGAATAAGTGTTGTTGAAAATAAAATAACTAATCTTGAAAGTGAAGTTGAAGAAATTAAACAAACGAAAGCTGATTATGACAAGGTGAATGATTTTCAAGCTAAAACTGACGCAGCACTTGATAAATTAAAAAACAGGTGCGATGATTTAGAAGAATATGTACAAAAAGCTAACCACAGAAGTAGAGTTGACGCGCTTATGAATGAATTATACAGCAAGAAATTTAACCTTCTGATTTATGGTATAAAAGAGAATGAGCAAAATGTGTGGGAAACTAAAACTGAATCTGGAAAACTAGTATATGATTTCATGGGGATGTTCTGCTTCTTAAAAATCCAGAAATTATCAAATTGGCTGACCTTCACCGTTTGCCACAACATCCAGTATTCAATACTGCTGGTGGCAAAGTGACTCAACCAATAATTATTACGAAGTGACTTGGCGCACGGAACGTGCGCGGTTAAATAAACAGAGATTCCAGTGACGTCACTCGTTTTCAGAAATTTTTATTTCGATTATTACAGTTATAGGTTTGGGTTAGGGTTTAGGTTAGGGTTTGGGTTAGGGCTAGGATTAGGGTTTGGGTTTGGGTTAGGGCTTAGGGTTAGTTTTTTTAGTCTATATTACAAAATGTCTGCGCGCACGGAACGTGCGCCAAGCCTTTTCCTAATTATTAAATTAACGAATTCCAATGATAAACACTTGATTTTCCAATCCTTAAAAAATTTGAAGACATACAACGAATCGTTGAACCTTTGTTACGCTGCTCTTCTTAAACTTTATTATGCTTTAATTCACTCTCATCTTAATTATGGAATATTAGAATGGGGTAACACCTATCATTCGTATAATATCTTCTTAAATTAATGAGATTGCAAAATAAAGCAATAAGAATCATGACCTGTAGTGGACGGAATGATAGTGCTTTTCCCTTGTTTAAAAAAACAAATGTTCTTACTATACCCTTGTTATTTCAATATGAAACGGCCAAACTTGTGCATAGACACAGCAGCAACGATCTTCTTGCAAATCTGTCTAATTATTTTACATTGTCAAAAAATATTTACTTAACTAGGTCTACCACCAACAAAACTTACAGACGCCGTTATTAAGACTGCAAAGAACCCAAAAATCCATTAAATTTACTGGTGCTAAAATCTGGAATTCTATCCCGAGTAATATACGAAAATCCTCATTTTGAAACTTTTAAAAAATGTTCAAAGCATATCTACTTCACTCATTTGATTACTGATTAGTAAAATTTCTGTCGTTTTACACTCAGTCAACCAATTGTATGGTTCAATTATCTTCTTCTATTTACTGAAACGTAGTGGATGCGCTTTTTGCATGGTTCCTGTGGCTTTAGCTGACGACGGGGATCTGTTGCTCTTCATACTGGTTGATTCATAGTAGCTAACATTAGCACCCTGGATTCTTTTATTGCCTGTTATTTTACCTCTTCTTACCCTCGACTATCTTAGAATTTAAAGTCATCTTTTCAAGATGAACAGAGATGGCTACTGTCTCGAAGACCTCAAGGTCCCTACGCAGCTTCTCTGTCGCTGCTCTTGTCGATCTTATTTTGTTGATATTTGTTTAGTTTAATTTTACTGGCAAAGTCGTCTTTTTTTTTGACTTGTGCAGTGCTATTTAATAAACCGAAGTGACTACGCGAATGGAACATTCGCGGTATTTTTTTTTCCTCGCGAATGGAGACATTGCCTTTTTCATACATTTAGTTTAAATACCACATTTTGTCGCTACTTCGGTGCAAGCTGCGTAGCGTAGTGGTTAGAGCACGTAACTGCAAACCGATAAACCCTGGTTCGACTCCCGCCGGAGGTGCAAAAGCGTAAAATGGAAGGTTACGTGGAGTATACGGATACGGGAAGAATATATGGTAATCAACCTTTTTTTGCTTCAAAACCTTTCATTACAGTTAGGGTTAGGGCAGCGATGCCAGTCTGAGGGGATAGCAATTCCCTGTAGTATCTATTCATAGCGCCTGCTCCATTCGCGAGGAAAAAAAAGTACCGCGAATGTTCCATTCGCCAAGCCTCTTCCTTAATAAACTTGAAACTTTATGTAAATAGGCTAGCCTACCAAGTGCAAACTCTAGAACAGAGTAGTAGCCTAGTATGGAAGATTTCTTTCTGTTTCAATCTTGAAATCATCCATTGCATTCTACTCTGGCATCTTCCATAGTCCATACCGAAATTTCCGTTCCATTCCATTGCGTACCATGCTCTACCCATTGGAAATCACCGTACGCAACTACCCAAAGCCAACTACAGTACTACACATGCTGCGCCAAGGAAATCCAGCGAACGACATCATAAAATCTTGCACCAAGGTGGCGCAGAAAACGCGACAAGCTCGCAACAACGCCATTTCTATTGTTGCGACTTAACGAGTTTGTTGCCGGTCGAGTGGATAAAGTGTCTGCTTCTGAAAAGGTAAATTCGGGTTCGATTCTCAGTCGGGTCAAACCAAAGACTAAAAAGATGGGTATTTACAGCTTCCCTGCTTGACGTTCAGCAATTAAAGGGACGGAGTGAAGCCTCCAATGTAGCTCCCAAGTAATGAGAACGTGAGTTCTTCTTCATTCCCAAATTATCCAACCTATCTCAGCACGTAATCGCTTGGTCCAATTTTATGAAAAATGAACTTTTGTGTTGAATTTAATGTTTCATTTGTGACTGCATTTTTCGCCCTGCTCTAGCCCTTTCCTTTTACTCGTTCAAAATGTTGCTTCCTGTGCGATTTTCCAGTGCAACGACTGTTGGGTTTTAACGTGGCAGTTCAGTTTAATGGAGTGTTGTAACTACAGGGGGGCCAGGGGGCCGTGACCCCCTTGGGGCTGCTTGTGCCCCCATTTCATTTTACTCAGAATACTTTTTTGGAACATCACATAACCACAAGACAACATGCAGTACTTGAAAAAGGAATAATAACGTTCAAATATAATTCTCGTTTGACGTTTTCTCGATTCTGCGAAATTGCTGGCCACCAACTGCAGTACCGTCTTGTTAACACGCCTTTATGGATGTGTCATGGAATAGGGATGTAAGCCTATAGAATCGTTACCAGTACTGGTACTTCGTTAGTGATTATGACCTGAAACAAAATGTGAAAACAGTTTTTAAAAGACTAACTGATTTTGTTTTTTGTAGCACACTCAAGATTATTTTTAGGTCGCAGTCAGTGGCTTGCGTCCAGGGGAAGGGGCTATGGAGGATCCAGCCTCTTTTAGCGAAGTCACTAGGAAGAATTAACCCAAAAATACAAGCGTTCAAACATGTTTTGAACTTGACCTAAAGTAGCCTATAAGGAGGGCAGAAGGGGCTAGGCAATATAATTCTTTCAATGACTTCAGAATTTTAGCAATTTACGGTAATTATTCACATGGCTTCAAAAATGTGCAGAATTCGCCTGATGCTGGAGAAATATTTTCTGCTGAGGCTAGCGATAATTTGCAGGGGATAGGTTGTAATATTCCAGATGTTAAACGTCTTTTACCTCTACTCCCACTGAACTAATTTGCTGGACGAGATAATCTAAGCGCTGAATTTATCAGATTTGTGCATCCTAGCATCTGTATATATTCGAGTGTGTTTTTTAATTTGTGCACTCTGCATTCTTTTAAACCTTCTCGGTGTCTCGAAACTGTTATTGTACCTATCACTAAAAGTCCTACTGGTGATATATCAAACACTGGAAACTATAGGCCTATCGCAATTGCAAATAGTTTCTAAGCTTTTTGAGAACCTTATTTTACTTAAACTCAAACCGTTGCTTACAACTAGTGATAATCAATTTGGTTTCAAACCTCTTCATGGGACTGACACGTGTACATTTTTATTGAAAGAAGTTGTTCACTCATATAATACAAAAATACTCCAGTTTATTATGTGTTCCTTGATGCTTCGAAAGCTTTTGACCGGGTGAATCATGCTATGCCATTTCTCAAACTTATGGCCCGATCTGTACCTGGGTGTCTTTTACACATGCTTCACTTCTGATATACTAACCTAACTATGATGATACAATGGGGTAATTGTAAGTCCGACTCTTTCAATGTCAGTAACGGTGTTTGTCTGGGTAGTGTTTTGAGTCCCAATCTTTTTGCTGTTTATTGGACGATTTGTCAAGTGAAGTGAATAAGATAAATGCCGGTTGCATTGTGGAAAATCTCAAGCTTAATCATATTACGTTTTCTGATGATTTATGTTGTTTTTGTCCTTGTCTATCAGGGCTCACCGAACTACAAGCTGTCAGCTCGAAATATGCTGTTGCACATAATATTGTCTTCAACGCTAGTGAATTATATGGCATGATGTTTGGAGTAAAATACTGCTGGGACTTTAAGCCTAAAATATCTTTAGATGGAAAAATAATTAAATTTGTTGATTCTGTAAAATATTTGGGTGTATTTCTAACTGATGCATTATCTGATGATAGTGATATCGCTCGCCAAGTCAAGTATTTGTATGCTGTTGGTAATTCACTTTGCAGTAAATTTCTTAAGTGTTCTATTCATATCAAAGTTATGTTATTTCGGGCTCATTGTTGTACATTATATGCTAATCGATTAGCTGTGGTGTTGTTATACTACCTATGAAAGCTACAGACGCCTTCGAGTGTCTTACAATGATTCTTACCGTAGTAGCCTATTCATGATATTCCTCGTTATTGCAGTTTCCGTCAAGATCAAGTAGAGACTGTAATGTTGATACTTTTAATGCCCTTGTTCGCAAACTGTTATTCCGTTTTATGAATCGTTGTCACAGGTCTACCAATGAGTTAGTTCACTCATTACTTCACTCTTGCAAATTTCGTCGTTCGAAATAAGTTGCTTGCTTTATTGGTTTGCTTACTGTGAGTGGTTTTGGGGAAGCTTATTGCTCTTCTCTGGCTTTCTAGAACTAGTAATGCATGACTGTAAACCTTTTTTTGTGTATGTTGGAGTTTTTTTTGCGTTTTCTATGAGCGCTTTTGCGCTTGACACAAATAAATAAATAAATAAAAATAAATAAAAAAAACGTGCAAAATTTGATTGAAATGGCGTTAAAATCGCTATTTTTGCAGCAAAATCACAAAAATCACCCAGCTGCCGGAGGCTCTGCCCCTCCTCGGATCCCCTCTGTGATACGCATGAGTTGCATCAGTTTGTTCAGCACAGGGCCTAAATTAGACAATATTGGTGCAAAAAATTTTTAATTTTGTTTCAAGCCCATTCCCTCTCAGTAAAATCCTGGTCGCATTCACTGCTGCAGACAAATTTTTCAAGCGATTATATGGGCCGGATACGAAACAAGCTAAGAAACGTTGCCGGCCTTATACGTTTCTTTTTTCAGACATAAATACAAAATTGTTAAAATAGTGTACAATTTGTAGTCGCACAATATCAGTTTTTATGTGCAAAACTTCACTATATTTTACTACCCCCCCCCCCCCCCCACTTTCGACTAGTGCCCCCTCACTTCGGTTGCTCTGGCGACGGCACTGATTTAACGTTTGTACAAGCAACGAACTGAGCCAATTCGAGAGCATATATTTTACTGCAGAAATGCTAGCTAAACTCTCTCCCTCTTGATTAAATAACGCTGCAGTTTTCATGTGCAAAATATGAGCAGAGCAGGTATTTTATGATTATTTTGTTTATCGTATAATTACAGCTGAGGCAAAATCGGTATATATGTTGTTTAAGTCAGTGTGTGAACTGTGTGTTGCAAAATATTTAGGATTACTCAATGATGAAAAGCTTAAATTTGATGACCATTTCAAGCATATTTGCAAAAAATTGTCTCTAATCTGTGGTATTATTTTGTTATCTTCGACACTACATTTGTTAGAAAACCCTTCTAATGTTGTATTATAGTTTAGTGAACTCGCATATACTTTATGGGATTTTAGCATAGGTGGGCAAGTTAATGCAAAACGTTAGCTTCGTTAACCACTAGTCCGTTAACAAACTTCACACCTCCGTTAACGTTAATCCGTTATTTTCAGCTTTAATTAACGGAAGTTAATAAAGTCCGTTAGTCCGTTAACATTTTGCGTGTAATTTACATTTCGTTTTATTCACTCGCTTCTAGAACACGTATTGACGCTGTTGAGCTGATTGTAAGGAAATAGTTATTGCTATGGTGGTCTTTTTGTGTTTTGAAAGTTACATTTTACAGTCTAATCTAATTTCAAGATAAAAACAAGTTCAAATGCACAACGAAGCTGCAAAATATTAACGATAAAAACCTTAACGGAAGTTACTTTAGTCCGTTAACAGCACTTAACGGAAGTTAATTTAGTCCGTTAACATGAAAAAACTTTTTAACGGATTCACGAGTTAATGAAAAAGTTAGCTTCGTTATTAACGATTAACGGACTTGTGCCCACCTATGACAATTTCTATTACAATTACAATGAAAAGATTCTCAAAGCATTGCGACCTAATTGACTTACATACGAAGCCTCGAGTTTTGCTTATGTCAACACTCTGGATTTGTTTTGTATTTCTATACCTAACCTATCAAAGCCCCATTTCTCTCTATCCTTGTTCTTTCATCAATCTTTATTTAACTTTAATTTTTGCAATACATAATTTCGTTTGTAGGCAATCGTCAAGTATGTTATTGAGTTCATATTGCTTACAGCAACATTATAGTTTTAGCTAAACCGTGGTATCATACCGCAATTATTTGTGCAAAAGAAAATAAGTTTTGCACAATCAAAAATTGCAAAAAAATTTGAAATTGTGTTACTACTTCAAGTTACAACCACTATTTAACATTAGTTTAACTTTTACCAATGACATCACATATTTAGCATGATCATGCAAAACAGAACCATTAGTGTCACTTGGCATAGGCCTACACACAAGGGCAAACAAGCAAAAAATCACCCAAAATCTTAATATCACAAATAGGATTGAAGTTACAATCATAGGCGTAGCCAGGGGGGGCAAGGCCCCCCCCCAATCAAAATGCCACTAATGATAAAAATGTGACAAAAAAGTCTTGTTTCTTCATTTTCAGTTTTTTTAGCATCTTTGCGTACAACAGTAATTACCAATAATATTGACGACCAGGAGGCCCAGGCCCCATCAATTACATTTTGCCAAACAATTGAAATGTATAACCCAGGTGAAATTAAGGGGTTTTGTCCTGAAAGTTGCTACCTCAGGCTCTTATCTAACCTTTTATGAACGTTATGCAATAACCAGGGCTGGATTTACCATATGGCACAGCAAGGGCGTACGCCGGGGGGTTTTGGGGGTTCAACCCCCCCATTGGTCTGTCGACTAAAATGCACAATAAAGAAAATATCACGTTTTTAGCACTTCTGAGCCTGTTTTTTTGCAATGACACGGACTCCAACATGATTTAAAGCAACTTTTCAAGCATTTAGAGTTTCGTAGGGGGGAGGTTAATTTGTCAAAGATATAACTTATAAACCAATAGCAACTTCAAAAAATCGCCAAAATTAGCAAATTTAACCGCAAAAATGCTTATTATTGGCTTCATCAAAAATATGGAGATGGGGTTTCAGTATTAGTTAATTAATAATCCACTCAAATCTCGTTCCATTCACTCCCTCCCCTTCCCCAACTGTCTCATTCTATAAACTACAGAATATAAATGCTTGTGAGTTTTTTCAAATCATGATTTCATGATTTACCGGCTTGTAAATTAGAGGAACGAAATGTTACCATTAGCCACCGCCCACGTAGCTCACTTATGCGCAAAGGCGTACACAGGGGGGTGGGGGTTTAAACTATTCTCCCTATTGATCCGACGTATATCATTCAAAATATCGTCTTATTGCGAAAAACAAACAAGCTCCTTCTTTACTCTCATATAAATACGAAATGTTTAATTATAGTAAATAATCTTTTTGTTATTTAATGCAACATTGTACGCGACTAAATGTAATACTGAAACTCTGGAATGTCATGTTACGAGTCAGAGTAACTTTAAGTAGCGTAGGCGGGGGAGGGAGGGTTACAGCCCCACCATTGGCCTTTCAACCAAAATGCAGAATAAGAAAAATACCACGTTTTTAGCACTTTTGAGACTGGTTTTTGCACTGGAATGGACTAAAAAGTGATTTGAAACATCTTTTGAAACATAAATTTAAAGGGGGGGGGCCTAATTTGTCAAAAATAAAACTCACAAATCAATGAAAACTTTGAAAAATAGCAAAAACAAGCAATCAAATTTGATCTCTAGTGTAAAAATGCTAAACATAGGTTTCATCAACAAACATATTATAAACTCAGGAATAGGGCAGGGGTTAGTATTAGTTAATTGGTATTAGTTAATTACCAATTACCAATCACTTGTCTCAAAATTTTTTCCGTAAGCCCCCTCCCAATTATTTTTTTCTGTAAAATATAGACGAGATAGATTGTGTGAGTGTTCTTGAACTTTACGATTTTATGATTTACGAGCATGTAAACAAAAGAGCTAAAATTTTACCATTAGCCACCTTCCACATAGTCCATTTATGCAAACAGTTTTATCAGGTTTGCACTACCAATTTCTATGCCACGTTTTAAAAGCATTATTTTTTATCAATATAGCCCTAAAACTAAGTTGTTTTTGAAAAAAAATGCAAAATTTTCAAGCGGTGGGAGCTCCGACCCCAGACCCCCAAAACAGCCCCCTCAATTGCGAATTTCTGGCTACGCGCCTGCCAACCTTTGCACTGTCAATAATCATATGGGTTTTTGTAGCTTTTGTTTTGAACAATTTTTCCTTCATCGTTCAGTTTCAAACCTTATGATGTTTACTGTAATAGATGTATGCTTAATGCTTAATTGTTTTTTGTTTGAAAAGTTTTATTTGCATTACGCACTGTGTGACTTTGATTCCATCTTGTTACATTGCACTAAGTTGTTTATTCGCCAAAACATAGATCGCGAACAAATTTTTGATGTCACTTTTGAAAACGCCCCCAATTGAAAAATCCTGCGTACGCCACTGTGGCACAGTGCCAGGGCCCCGCGCTTAGATGGAAAGACTTTTTTTGGTCTTCACCTATTTTTGGCAGGAAGATGTTACGAAAATCCCCAAAGTACTGCGGATTAACATGGTTAGTAAGCGTAACCATCTATTGTACCATTTTTCAATAACAATTCATCTCCACCTCGCCAGTTTTTACTCACAAAATACTTTAAAAAAATAAATTAGCCAGGGGAAATGCTCATTGAACAAATTATTGAATTTGAATTGAGGGGTCCTGGGCCTCCTGGCCGCACATTTACTCCTACAACTGGTTAATTTCATGAAAAAACAAAAATCTCCCAGGAAAATCTTCGAGGGGATTATTATTTACTGCTGAAATTTTGCAGGCGGCAATATTCTTTACTTCTCCCTATCTGGGCCAAATAAACCACTTACAATTAAAGTTCAACAACAAAGTGCAAGATTTTTAATGTGTTTTGGACTTAAATTGCATGCAAAACGAGAATTGAACAATTTAATTTTTTCGATTGGCTTTCTATTGTTAAAAATCTAGTTCTTTCAAATGGCTCTAAACACATTCGAAATGTGATCCAATGGCATCAAAATAGCTTTTTATTTCAAAAAATTGCCCAGCGGCTGGGGGCGATAGCCCCAGACCCCCGTCTGTGATACGTTTGAGTTACATTAGCTTACTCAACACGTTTCCCAAGTTAGGCATTTGCACTTTTTAAGCATTAGTTTACCTCTACCTTTAGCAAAATCCTGGTTAATTGCCAACTACAGGCCACTGCTTTAGATCTTCCATTTTACGATATCTCTGCCCCACAAAAAGTTCCTCTTTTGAAAATTTCTGATGTCGTCATTGCATGTAATTTGTGGTTTTCCCCCCAATCAAAAATCCTGGCTACACCCATGGTTACAATGGCTACTTACCACTTGTGACAGTCACATCTGACGTCATAGGCAAATTCTATATAATAGGCTATTTTTGGCTTAGAGCTTGTGCTAGTTATGATTAGAGTAGGTGCTAAGTTTGGGTATGAATATGATTAACCCTATCTCTAAAACTAACTCTAACTAACCCTAACCTACTTTGATGTTCGGTTTGCGACGTCAGATGTGATTGCAGCCGGTAGAAAATATCGATATCAATACGCAACCGGAGGAAAATTGATATTGTTCAAACACATTTTGTTAACATCTATCTCAGTGAATAATACAGTAATCGTAATTGAAAATAGGCAGGAAAAGATTTCAATTACAATTACAATTATCGACTTTTGAAACTTTTCAATTACAATTACAGCAAAACCGTGCAATTAACTACAATTTTGTCAATTACAATAAAATTTTTCCAAGCCTGGATATAATAATTGACTAAGCTTAATTTGATAGGTAAAGAATAGAGGGCTTACTAGCCTATTGTTTTTTCTGAGAGATGTTAGTAATGTAAAATTGTAGGGTGCTCAAGATCAATCAGTCAAAATTTATGCAGCTGCCTGTGGTTTTGATTTCAATAAGGTTTAACCTTATTTACTCGGGCTATTTGACCAACGTAGTTTACACGCGGGGAAGATGGGGGGGCAGTCAAAAATGCCCCCTATCCAACTCGTAATTCTAACCCCAATATAAGTCAATCATCAAAACACCAAATTTGTCATGCAGTTGGTATTAACTAAAATTTTTTCGAAAAATTGGTTTTAAATTGATGACGTCGTCGTTATGACGTCACGGCTAAGTTTTAGAAATATTAAGTCTTTTTAGCGATGAGGTCACCGGTAGTTCAAAATTTGTGCATAGGTTTGTTTTTCGAATCTGAATCATAAAATGCCCAAGTCAAGTTGGTTACTTTACAAAACCGTCTTTTGACGTCATTTAAGTTAAATGTAGGCCAATAAAATGCTCACATTTCTGGAAGTGACTGTGGCAAACCTAAAAATTGGAAAACTTTCCGTTAACTTAGCAACTTGAAATTTTAAAAGTTATTTGTGCATAAATTTGACTCAAAGTCAAATTGATTTGAAGTAAAAATTTTGTTTGTAAAAGGATTTATCACAAAAAACCAAGGGGACAAAAACGCCTTTCGAGGAGAATTAGTCCCCCTGTGTAAAATAGAGTTAAACGAAGACATAAGGCAAAATCAACTGGGGTCATAAAGTTAGAGAAATTGTACTAAACCACATTGGCGTTGACTCCATATTATCATTGATTTTGCCTTTAGTCTTCGTTTAATTGGTTTAGTTTATTTTGGCGGGTCAAGATCAAATTTTAATAGCGCTACAAACCTTTAACGGTGACGATTTATTGGCAAAGATTTAATGGCTGAATATTTAGAGTTACTAGTCAAGGTGTGTGTTTTGGAGTTTTTTTTGTATTTAATTATCATGGATTTTCGGCCCAGCCAGCTTACCTGAAAAGCCTTGATGTCAAGGGCGGCGCTAGCCTGAAATGACTAGGGAGGACAAATTTCCAACTTCACCAAATTTTAGCTTTCTACATTTCGTCCCCAAGATATGACAATTTAGAATCCACTTAGAAATAGTTTTTCCACTTAGAAAGTTGGCTAGGGTTGCTAACTACAAACGAAATTTCAAAAAGTTACAGTACTGCATGTTTGCTACTCTCAATAAGTGTTTTCGACAGTGTTGTTGTCAAAACAAAGTAAGGGATCAGAATTGTAAATTAGTTGGTTTTCAAATAATTTCGAGCCAACTTTCCTAAAGTTAATCTTCTATCACAATACTAGCAAAACAGCAACGCTGAATAAGAGGAAAATTGTAAACGTTGAACTGCAGCATCATACAAACGTGAATACGTAGAAAATTCAAATTTGGTGAGAAAGCATTTTAAACTTTTCCCAACATTTTGGTCAACAGTGAAAAACTTGAATGCCCTTTTAAGCACAAAAACTGTTAAATTTGCGTCCAGTCGGCGCAGGTGCGGTTTGGGCCTAAGGGTTCAACTTGACAAAAGCTTGTCAATATCTAAAGGGGCAGGCGCGCAATCAGAATTTTGCTAAGGTTGGGGGGAGGCTTGAACCAAAAGTTAAAAACTTTTTGTTTGAAAATGTTTCAATTGGGTGGCGTGTGGAACGAACTAGTGCAATTCATGGCTAGCATAGCCGGAGGTCTGGGGAGGAGCTCCCAGCCGCCGGAGCCATTGATTCTGGAGGCGAAGCCCCCAGCCGCTGGGTAATTTTTGTAATTTTTCAGGAAGGATAGCTATTTTAACGCCATTTAGATCACATTTTGCACGTTTATAGAGCCATCAAAAAAAATTGCTAAGATTTTGAAACAAGTTGAATGAATTAAATTGCCCAGCCCTTTCAGCTTTCCCCTTTACTTACAGATCGTCTAAAACACGTTTAAAAGCTTGTTTTTTGGGGGGTTGAGTTTTGTAAGTGACTTGCCTACGGGGTGGGCTGAAGCCCCCTGGCTGCGACACTGGGGGGTCGCCCTCATCCCCTCTAGTTAGTTTTAAGCAATTTCGCATCCAACAATCTGAAGAACATCGAGACCAGTGACGTAACTAAAGGGGGCTAAAACCCCCTCTTAGCCAAAATCACTTTGAAAATTTAATTTAAATATGTATGCTTTTAAACAAGTTTTGAACTTGACTAGGAAGTGAGTGAGGCTGAACGGGCTTAAAATCTGTCAAAGGGCTGATCCAAATCTTGGTTATTTTAAAGTAGTTATTCTAAACGACTTATCTTTTTTAGTGGTTCTCTATTCTACCGGTTGTTATTCTAAATGACTCTCCATTCTACAAACCGCTACCTTAGTGCAGAAAGGTTGTAACTGACATCTTTAAGAATTTGAGCTAAGAGAGATTTTGCGTCTTCCAGGATTCAAAGAATTCACTGGCAAAAAGTAGAAACTGTTGAGTGTTCTGTCTCTTTGTATTATGCAATGCAAAAATGGTGTGCGTACGTGCAAAACCTGTTAGCAAAGAAAGGTTGTAAGTACTGTTGCTTCAGTGGTGAAAGGTAGTAACTGAAATGGTTGTGAGTGCTGTAGTGCAGAGGTGGAGTCGAGGACACAAGGCTCGAGGCCAAGGCCAAGGCCAAGGAAAGCCTTTCCGAGGACAGACACTCTCGAGGCCAAGGACAGGAATGCTCGAGGCCAAGGCCAAGGACCAAGGACACAAGCGCAAGTGCTCTCCAAAAAAAAAAGGTCTTCACAAAAATTTTTCAAGCGATCTCCGCAAAAAAACGTTTTCCAAAAAATTTTTCAAGCGCTTCACGAAATTTTAATAATTCAAAAAATAGTGCTGTCCTCGAGCCGAGAACAGGCCAATTTTCGAGGACTTGAGGCCTCGAGGCCAAAGCCAAGGACTTGACCTTCGAGGCCAAGGCCAAGGACTTCAAAATGTGTCCTCGAGGACTCCACCTCTGCTGTAGTGTAACAGAAAGGTTGTAAGTGCTGTTGCTTCAGCGGTGAAAGGTTGTAACTGAAATTTTATTTCTGAAATAATAGCAATCTTATGTTGTGCGCAGGCAATTAGAATGCTTTCTTGGTTTTCACGCAAAACTTTTCTACTTTTAAACGGAAGAGAAGTTTTTGGATTGCATCATTTTTGACCAGAAACTGGACAAGAGAAATTCAGGTCTACCAACCGCATAGTAAAAGTAAATGCTTTAACTCCGACCTGCTGAATGAATACGGAATAATAGGCTTACTGCTGTGGCGTTTCCTCTTTATCTTTGTAGCCGTTATAATTATTGTATCGAGATTTTTGCTTTGGCTAGCATGGTCTGCTGTTCTGCTGTTTTGTGGTTTTGGATTTAAGGAATAAATACAGTCAAGATGTAATAGCAAGTATTTTGTTTTGCAATTGTTTTGGGCTGAGTTTAGTCAGATTGCGTCTATTCTGCAGTGATGATGCCGACGATCTCGATGTTCTTTTACAACTGAAGGTTTTGTTTCACCGGATCGTAGATGGAAAAACACATCACCAAATAAAATCAGCGATCAAGCCAGAGCTTTTGTGAAATTGCATATCGAATCATTTCCCAAATTAGAGTCTCACTACTGTAGAACACAGGCGTAGCCAAAGGGGGGGGGGGAATGCTGGGGGGCCCTAGCCCCCCAATTGAAATGCCACTAATGATAAAAATGTGACAAAAAAGCCTATTGTTTCTTCAATTTCTTTTAGCATTTTTCGCGTACAACAGTACATGCGTACAACAGTAATTAATTGACGATGCTGGCATTGATATTGACGACCAGGGGGCCCGGGTCCACTCAATTCAATTTTTGTCAACCAAGTTAAATGTTTAACCCGGGTGAAATTAAAGTTTTTTTTTTCTTAAAGCTGCTACTTCAGGCGCTCATCTACACTTTTTATGAACTTAATGCAATAATCAGGGCTGGATTTACCATATGGCACAATGCCAGGGGTTTCGCGCTCAGATGGTACTATCTATTGTCCGTTTTCAATAGCAGCAATTCACCTCCACCTCACAAGTTTTTACGCGACGAAATCACACCCACTTCACAAGTTTTTTACGCACTTTTAAAAAATAAATACCTTGGAGAATTGCTCATTGAATAAATTATTGAGTTTGAATTGAGTGGGCCTGGGCCCCCAGGCCGTACATTTACTCCTACAACCGCTTATTTTCATGACAAAACAAAAATCTCCAAGGCAAATTTTTTTACTGCTATAATATTGCCAGAGGTGGGCAGTAACTAGTTACTTTTTTAGTAACTGCAACTTAGTAACTTTTCCGAAAAAGTAACGAAAGTGAAAACTAGTTACTATTTGGAGACATTAAAAAGTTACTAGTTACAGTTACTTTTAGTTTTGGTCCTGTTAAAAAAGATTCTTTAATGGTTAGATTTTGGTTAAATAAAACACTTTTACGTAATCCCTGTTGGCGCTAGGGATTGCGGGTTTTTTTATCGTGCACCAACGTGCAACCCTAACCATGCTGTGAGAAGATTTCAGAACGTTTTTAAATTAAAGACCTCCTTTTAACGATCTAGTAAGTTACGGTATATCAAATAATAATAACAAGGATAGAACGGTTTCTATCATCAGTACCGGCGAAAGAGATAGACGATAATTCCTTTGCTGATACAGCGCTAAAAAAACTGTTCGTCCAGTACAATACTTCTTTGCCCTCGAGCGCTGATGCAGTTGAAAGGCTTTTCAGCATGGGCAAAGACATATTGAAACTCAAACGTTCTGCTCAGCGATGAACATTTTGAGATGCTGCTTACTTTTTTTGAAAGGCAATTAAATAAAGTGCATCAATGTGTTGCGTTGTGTATTTTTGTTATAACAACTGCAACAATAGCCATAAGCAGCTTGTGCAAAGGCACCACATGAAAATTAGCAAATGAATGGAGAAAGAAATCTGTTAATACCGGTGCCAAAGTACAAAATCAACATTTTTGATAGTTAAGTCATACCGGTAACTAAATGGGAGCTTGCTGAGAAGCAATCTCAGTGAACGACCGACGCATGTTGAACAATGAAATTCTCAAAAAAAAACTGTCGCTTTCCCGTTGAATGATTAATTAGAAACATTTTCTGGGAAAAGAGGGTTTGGAATTTCAGACACTGTCAATATATATTTAATTGACAACATAGCGACTGATCAAATTAAAAAAACATCCAGTCCAAGCCTAAACCGTTGGAACTATGTCAAAATATTTGTCTCTTAAACAACTGCTGATATTAAAAAACTAACGGCCGAGCTTGAGCTTTTCAAAAAGCTGATTTTGGAGGTACCATTTGGGTCTCCTGGGGGTGGTACTTACAAACTATGTCAAAATATTGGTCTCTTAAATATCTACTGACATCAAACAACACTGGCACTCGAAATTAAGCCGTTCAAAAAATTGATTTTTGGGGGTCCATTTTGGTGGAGTCCCGGGAAGGGGGTGGCACCCCCAAACTATGTCAAAATATTTTTCTGTTAAGTATCTGTTGATATAAAAAAAACTGGCCAGTTAGCTTGAGTCGTTCCAAAAACTGATTATTAGGGGTCTATTTAGGGGGGTCCCCGAGAGGGAGGTACCCCCAAACTAAGTCAAAATGTTTGTTTCTTAAGTACTTCTGATATCAAAAAAAAAATTAGCACCCTAGCTTAAACCGTTAAAAAAATTGATTTTTTGGAGGGTTCCTGGCCCCTGGGGGAGTCGCCCCAAAACATTTTTTGGAGAAAAAATTGCGTTTGCAGCTAAACAACTTTACACAAAAATCAGGTTTTGATGTTTTGTGGTTTTGGAGAAGAAGAGTGTACAAGATTTCGGAAAAAAAAAAAGAAAAAAAGGAAAAAAACGGAATATTAAGGAAAAAAAGATAAAAGGAAAAACCTCATCGCGGCCAAAAGTGGGTTGGATGGGATGAAAGGGTATCATAAGACATATAACAGTGTGAAATATTTTTTGCCGTACTTAAGCCGTTTTTGAACGAGACCGCTTTTTACGTCTAACTTGCAAGACGGTTTTCGGGTTCTAAAACTAAAGTCACGTGATCTTTTGCCTCAAAATTTGGTGCATGTATGCAACTCATTAATCTCAAACTGCTGTCAAAATTTCATGCAGCTAGACCAAATTGTTCTCGACTTATAAGCAAAAGTCTGAAACTTTGCACTCTTTAGTTGGAAAATGGCCGAGTAAAGAGAAAGGAACACGCGACGCGAGAGTCGGTCGTTCCAGTTAAGTTTATTAAAAGTAACTGTAACTCTAAGTAGTTACTTTTTAAAATGGTAACTGTAACTTAGTTACTTTTTTGCCATGCAACTGTAACTCAGTTACTTTTACAAAGTAACTTGCCCACCACTGATAATTGCAGAAGGCAATGTATCTTACTTTCCACAACCTGGGCCAAACCACTAGCAAAATTTAACCCAAAAATACAAAATTTTAAAAGTGTTTTGGATTGTAAGTAAAAGGAGGATTGAGCAATACGATTTGTTCAATTGGCTTTCAACTGTTACAAAGCTAGTTCTCTCATATTGCTCCATTGGCATTGAAATAGTTTTTTTTTCCAAAAAATTACTAGTGGTTTGGAAACGAGGGTTTGGGGCAAATTACAAACAAGGGTTTGGGGCTTTGCCCCCAGACCCTCGTTTGTAATCCATTTGATTTACACTGCTTTACTCAACACGTTTCCCACATTGAACGTGATCACTTTTTAACTTTTCGTTTAAGCCCTCTCCCTTTAGCAAAATTCCGGTTAAGTTCCAAACCAGGCCACAGCTTCTGGTCTTCCATTCTAAGAAATTTTTGTCGCAGAATAAGTTCCTCATTCCAAAATTTCTGATAACGTCATTGCGTGTGCTTTGTAGTTTGCCCCCCCCCCCTATTAAAAATCCTGGCTACGCCTATGCTATAGAAAGAGGACATTGCTCAAATTCAAATACTTGGACAGCAACCTCAACATGATTAAAATGTATGATCTGCACAGAGGTTGCTGTAAAGAAGGACGAATCCCAGTGAAAATTTTTTTCTACAAGTCCATTTTCCCTTCGGATTATAATCACAGTTTTCATTAACTAAACAATGATGAGTGCAGCCAGGGCCTGCAAGAGGGGGGTTCAGGGGGTACATCGTACCCGGGCTCAAGGGGCCCGGAAGAGTTCAGGTTTCCGCGTTAAGTTTTGGTATCGCACCATTACACCGTAATCAAACTTCCCTACAGCAAAAATATTAGTCAGCCTATTCAGTACTGGCTGCTATTTTTGTTACACAGTCTTTAGGGCATCCAATAGTGGCCGATTTGATTAAAAAAAGAGGAAAATGTATCAAAATCCATACAGTTGCACCAAAATTAACGTTTTATTACATTTCTCTAACTTGAGAGCCCTATTTCTACAGTATAACAATGTACGAGGGCCCACATTTCCAGAGATCTAAAAGCATTAGTTTTCAACCGTACTATACTACTATCCTTAAGTAATTCACTCTATCTGTATGAGTTTAATAGGTATTTGGATTTGTGAAGTCTATGATTGCAGATGATTTTTATCAGTAAAATATTTGGATTTGCAGTATTAAAGTCATTATATTGTGTAATATTGTGTCAATGTCATCATCCCCCACTTCACATACTTTCTATCATGCATTACATGTTTTCTGCTTGTCAATTTAAACAAGTTTGGTGCTGGGATGTTGATCAAATGCTGTATTTTACGCTCGAGAAACATAAAAAGTGTTAAAGCTTCCGGGGCTCCGCCCCGGACCCCGCTTGGGGAGCTCACAGCGCTACCCCAAACCCCATAACTGGATTTAAACCAATTTTATATCTAGTTGTGTTTTTCATAGGTCCTAACTGTATGTGAATATCGTTAATCCCTCACTTTTAAATGAAGATCTACACCCATCGGCCAAAAAATGATTTAACGGCATGGGCCCCCCTCGATAAGGCTTGGGGGGCCCAATAAGATTTGGGGGCCCGGTATCGACCTTCGTAACCCCTGGAAAAATTTCTCTCTGAGGCCCTGAGTGCAGCCTTAGCGATATATATAAAAACCAAATCCATCTGAGAAAGAATCTATGATGACCGAATATTAAGCGCACCAAGCACGAAAGGAGCAAACACGACAGCACAAGGCCTTTGAGAAGCAACGTGCAATTGAAAATCCAGATTCCATTCGCTCGATAAATTTTGAGATACAAAAAGTATCGCCGACGCCACAAACGAAGGTATCAAACCTTTACTACAGCCGAAAATTGTCCACATACAATTTTTCTATATACGACATGGCGTCCAAAGCAGCCAAGCGCTACATGTGGCGTAAAGGATTGGCAAAAAGAGGGTCGAGTGAAATTGCATCATTTGTCTATGACTAAACGAGAGCTCGACCTTCATCGTTAAAAGAAATTAACGTTTGCAGTGATACTTGCTGTGGGCAACAACGAAATTGCAACTTTTCCACGATTGCTGTATGCTGTACAGAAGTTACAACTAGTGACTATCAACCACAAATATTTTGAAAGTGGGCATTCTCAAATGGAGGGTAGGCTTAACTCCGTGCACTCCACAATAGAGCGAGCTACGAAACATGCGGATATCTACACACTATCAGAATAGTAAGTAGGCTACACTGCTGTTCGTTTAACAAAACGTACACAGCCCAAATATGAAGTTATAGATGTGAATACATCTGATGTTTTGAATTTTGAAGAAGTAGTTGATAAATGTTTTACAAATCGAAAATCAACCGACAATCGAGGGAGCTTGTCGTGGCTGAAAGTGAAATGGTGGCAGTATAAAAAAGATGAACCGACAATGATATATTTTATCATTTCAAATACCAGGTTGATATGGAATTTAGTTCTAGCTTTATCCACCGAGCAACAAGATAGCCTACGGACTTGTTGAAAACGTAACAAATGCATAACCATCCAATGCCTATCAAAGAAAAGCCAAGCATCGCAGATGCGAAGTACAAAGATCTTCTCAAGTTGTGCAGAAGGTAACATTCCAGCCAATCATCGTTATTTTTACGAGAATCTCTATCACCAATTGATTATCAAAGACCATTGACCTGAATGAACCAGATATTGAAGACTATGAAAATTACGATTATAACGAATAAAAGGTTGAAATATTGTTTTACAATGCTGACAATAAGACTGTTTATTGCAAAAAAATATTCAGCTACAAACTTGTGATTATTATGATTCTTGACATTTCTTTAGAGGTAAAAGGTTGTATTTGCCTTTGCACCGAAACCGGACTCCTAATTCCAATAACTCTATTATACATTCATATTTTATTGTGAATCATAAGCTTTTAATGAGAAACGAAGTTTAAAAATTAATTTCTTGCTTTTCTTTTTTGTGTTTAAAGGCGGTAAATCATCCAGCCAATTCCGGTGGTTTACAATAGCTAAAATTGAACTATAATTTTTGATATTTTTTGTTTTAATTTTGGGGCTGCGTTTGCAAAGATATTTACCAAATACAAAAAGATGTCCCCCCGAAAAAAGCTTTTGGAAACTCTGAGTTTTGATCTTCCCACCAAAACCACAGTTCTCTATACTATTAGGCCTACCGTAATCTTATTAAACTATTAGGCCTAACTATCTCTAAACTATTAGGCCTAATAGTTTAGAGATAGTTAGGCCTAAAATATTTAGAAATAAACTATTTAGAAACAAACTATCTCTAAGCTATTAGGCCTACCACAGTTCTCTAAACCATTAGGCCTACTGTGGTTTTGGCGGGAAGAACAAAACTCAGCGTTTCCAAAAACTTTTTTTCGGGGGACATCTTTTTGTATTTGTTGAATATCTTTGCAACCGCAGTCCCAAAATTAAAACAAAAAATATCAAAAATTATAGTTCAATTTTATCTATTGTAAACCACTGGAATTGGCCGGATGATTCACCGCCTTTAAACATCAAAACCTGTTTTTCTCAGTTTCGTCTTTTTTCACTTAAAGGCGGTGAATCATCCAGCCAATTACGGTGGTTTACAACAGTAAAAATTGAACTAGAATTTTTGGTATTTTTTATTTTAATTTTGAGGCTGCGGTTGCAAAGTCATTTAACAAATACAAAAAAATATCCCCGAGAAAAAGTTTTTGGAAACTCTGAGTTTTGTTCTTCCCGCCAAACCTACAGTTCTCTAAACTATTAGGCCTACTGTAGTTTTGGCAAGAAGAACAAAACTCATAGTTTCCAAAAAAATTTTCTCAAGGGATATCTTTTTGCATTTGTTGAATATCTTTGCAACACAGCCTCAAAATCAAAACAAAAAATAGCAAAAATTATATTGCAATTTTAGCTATTACAAACCACCGTAATTGGCTGGCTGATTCACCGCCTTTAAAACCTTTTTGCAATTAGGTAGCGAAACGTGCGAAATGTCATAGTAATAAAATTAAAATCGCTACTTGCTGAAAAAAATCACAAAACAGAACCTCCATCTGTGTGGTGCAGACGTATTTTAGCTCTTGATTCAAAGCCCGCCCCTTTAGCAAAATACTGGTTACGCGACAGATTGAGACATTTCTATTGGATCGCAAACAGGAGTCTCGGGGGCAAAACCTCCATCTTCTAGAGGTTCTTGGTGGGGGTTAGAGAACGAAATGTCATGCCACTGGGCGATTTTTGTGATTTTAGAAAAAATTTGTTTTTGACATTTGAATTAAAATTTTGTGCGTTTTTAGAAGACATTTGAAATGATATTACCCAATTGATTTACCGGTACATTGTCATGCAAATGTACGTATATTAAGTACAACCTTGTGGAAATTTAAATTGCCTCTACTAGTGACACATGCTTTGTGTCAGACCTGCACCACATAAATGCTTTTGAAAGACTGGGGGAATATTCTTTATAAAAATATAACACAGCGAAATTAATGCATTTTAATAACTGTGGATTGCTTAAGTCTTCCAATATTTAAGCAAAGCTTTGGAAGAATTCTGCCAAGCCAAAAGCCCAACAATGACACCATGCAAAATAAACAGCTTTTGCCTGTTCAGTTTTTGTCACAAGAACCATCACACTTGAACGGGCTGACAAATTATGCTCAGGTATATTTGCGGAACTTTAAATATCTAAAAAGAATGTAACTATAGTAGGCTACGACACAGTAAGTTTTGGGATGAGTTGAACCCAACTCGCCCTGAATGAAGTAATCCCCTTGTTGCATACGCATAGCTCATTTACTCCGTTTACGTGATTTTGTTATGCAGCGGAGTCAGTTTTCCGATTGTGAGTTGTTCAACTTACCGACTGGACGTCATGCTTTGGATTTGTACACGTTTACTTTTTTGTCGGCTAGTAATGAGCATTTCGTAATAGCTTACCGTTGCAATTAGTTAGCAGTGTCTTATTTTTTCTGGATGTCAGTAGCCTACTAGTTGTTGTTGATTGCTTAAGGTTATTTTCTGTAAGTTTGAGTTAGGCCTATCTGGTACAGTATTTGAGTATTGATTAGCGTACCGATTTCATGCTGTTATGCATTTTTGGGTATGTACTAGTAACTATTCTATTTGTATAAGGTTTCTCTGCAGCCTAGAGTTTTACTCAGGGGTGCCGGAACGTCGGAAGGGCAAGGGGGGGGGGGCAGCTTTTTCAAAGGGCACTTTCAATACTGTACGTACAGCCATTACCACCAACATTGCTCTTTAATGCTGTCAAACAATTAAATACTTCAACAAACGCAGAGTACTGATGACCTCGCATAAACACTAGGCCTGAAAAATAACAACAAACGAATTATCAATTAAGTAAGGGTAGGTTCTGCCATTGGGAGTTTGGGGACAACGTCCCCATAGCCGGAGGCAATTTTTTGTGCAAAAATAACGTCATTTTAGGCCTAGTCTAACAAAAATTAATGCTTTTAAAACGTGGCATAGGAATTAGCAGGGCAAAAATATAATTAAATTTAGGAGCATGGTAAATGGACTTCTTGAATAATTTAATCAAAAACAATACAGCCTATTTCACTAAGAATAAAAGAGCCAAAGCTTTCGTAAACATTTTATTTAAAAAGAGACGTTTCGACTAATTACTTAAGTCATTGTCAATCTGTAAATAATGCGCAAGAAAAAATTTTCTAGTGCATTATTTATAGATTGACAATGACTTAAGTAATCAGTCTAAACGTCTCTTTTTAAATAAAATGTTTACGACAGCTTTGGCTCTTTTATTCTTAGTGAAACTGTTTCTCAAGACCAATTTTTATGCTCCAATACAGCCTATGTTTTACAGTATTTTGGCTGTATTGTTTTTGATTAAATAATTAAATTGGCTGCGCAAAAGGGCTATGAGGGTGGTGGTTAATGGTAAAATATCAGCTTTTTTGTTACAAGCTGGTAGATCATGAAATAAAAAAAATTACAAATTTTAACCTGATTCGTCTGCATTTACAAAAAAAAGATAATTTTGGAGATGTTCATCGCCGCCCCCCAACCCAGTATTTTACTGTTAAGTCTGAACATGAAATGGATCTTGCTTCTGCTATTGCAATGAATTTTATTTAGTTTTTCCGATCTTTCTTTGGCTTGAGCAGGGGTCGAGACCCGTTGAATCTCAAAATTCGTCACTGGTAACGCCAGCGTCGACCGTTGCAATTAGGGCTACAAACAGTGCCGCTACTAGAGCGTTGTTCTAGGGGGGCAAAAATTTCTTTCAGGGGGCGCTTACAATACACCACTATTTTCTACTATTGTCGCTTTGGGGGGCGAAATTTGTGTTTGGGGGGTGCCGCCCCCTTTGGGCCCCCCTCTCCTGTAGTTGCGGTTCTGGCTACAAACAAAGTTAGAAACTTAAATGTCTTAAGAGTAATGTTTAGGCTTACAAACACAGGATCCTTGAGTTCTAAATTTGAAATTTTGCAGCACCCTATTTTCCTAGCGTCAATTTTAACTGACGAAACTAAATCGAATGTTAGAGGCTAATCAAATGCATTCCATACGTTTGTTTATTTATTTTACGTTATTTAGAAATCATTTAACATACCCAGTTTGTTGTAAATTAGTGACTATTTTACCGTAAATTTTCAAGTTAAAAATCATAAAACGAAAAGGAAAAATATTCATTCGCGTTTTTTTTATTTGCTTTTTTAGGGATAACAATCAGTGCCGTCGTTAAGGGGGGGGGGGGGGGGGGGGGGGCAGGGGTGCTGTGCCCCCCCCCCCCCCCCCCTTACGGCTGCTTGTGCTACAATTATGGTTTATTAAAAATACTGTTTTTGGAACATCACACAACGACAAGACAACAGACAGTGATGGAAAAATTGCTGTACATAAATCTGACGCAATATTCTGTCTTATTAACACGCCTTTGCGGATGTGTCGTGGAAGAGACATGTAAGCAAGCAGAATCGTTACCGGTACTTCGCTAGTGATAATGACATGAAACTATGCGTAACTTTTTTATCAAAGACCAGCTGTTTTAATTTTTAGAGCACACTCAAGATTTTGAGGTCACAGTCAGTGGCGCAACTATAGGGTGAAGCGGCTTAAGCCCCATTAGCCTAGTCACTTAGAAAATTTAACCTCAAACGAGTGTTTAAACGCATTTTAGACTTGACTTAAGTAAGAAGGGGGGGGCTAAAGATGCTAAGCAATTTAATTCTTTGAAATGACTTCTGAATTTTAGGAATTTAGTTATTCGTATGGCTTCAAAAAGTGCGAATCGTGATTAAAATGGCGTTAAAATCTATTTTTTTTGCTGAAAAATTGAACAAATTGTCCAGCGGCTGGGGGGCGGGGGCACTGCCCCTAGGCCCCCGTCCACAGTCACTAAATATTTAGTGACTATGTCCGTCTGTGGCACGCTTGAGTTGCATCAGTTTATTCAGCACGGGAGTTAAATCATGCAGTTTTTGTAAAAAACAAAAAAACTTTTGGTTCACCCCTTCAGCAAAATCCTGGTTACACGTGTGGTAGCAATCACATTTGTAGATAGATTTTTCAAGCGATTATAAAATTATAGCAGACGAAGCGAGCTAAGAACCGCTGCCGGCCTTATTTTCTAATTGCGCATAATTGTAGCCGTACAAGATCTGAAGATCAGTTTTTATAAGCAAATTTTAGTGCCCCCTATTTTTGGCTAGTGCCCCCTCACTTCGTTTGCTCTGGCGACGGCCCTGGTTAGTGGTTATTAATTATAACTTATGATTAAGGTTTGAGTTAGTTTTGGGATTACTTCTAGAGTAAGAATTTGATTTGGGTTAGAATTAATAAAAAATTAGATAAAAATTTCCGGTAAAAAAGCCTCTTTCATTTCGTTGTAATTAATTTAATGAACTTTTTAGTGCCACTTAGTGAGAGTGTTTGTTTATAATAAAAAAAGATACTTTTTCCATAAAAACTGACAAACAAAAAACGTTTTCACATTGTATTTCTAGAAACGCTATTTTGGTTCACAAAATACTAAACTTAAATTACTAAAATGATTCTTGTTGCTGCAATACTCTCTTGCTCGTCGTCAGTTTAGTCGGGCAGTACTCAGGCCTGGCGCCAGGATAGCGTGACTGTAGGGGCAGAAATAAATTTTGGGGGGCACGAGAAGTTTATTTATGTAAATTCGATGGGGGCACGAAAAGTTAAAAATAAGGTCTTCGTCTCAAAATTTCCACAAATTGTGGTTGTCGTCTCAAAATTCTTGCGATTTTCCACGAACTCTGAAGTGAAGACCAAAAAAAAAGGTCTTCGTCCCAAAGCATAAATGAAATCCGGTGTAAGTTTACAAAAATTACGAAAAAACAGTTCTTGCTCACGAATTCTAGGGCTGTAAACACCAATTTGGGTGTCTTAGGCCTCCATTTGCCCCGAGTCTGTTAATTTCTTCGGGGCACAGTCCTCGCTTGGGGGGGCACAATTTTCGCTGGGGGTACGGCCCCGGAATGTCCCCCATGGCGCCGGGCCTGGCAGTACTGCCCCCCTGGTAAAAGGGCAGGGGGGCAGCTGCCCCCCCCCCCGTTCCGGCACCACAGGACTTTCACTGCAGATATTAATTGGTATTGATTAATGTAACTAATGTTTACTGATGTTTTGCTTGACATTGACTGAATTGAATCTGGCATAACATTAAATAAGCTTTTTCCTGAGGTTCCTCTGGTGTTCTAGGCTAGCTTTGAGAAATCACACAGGGGCTACTCAAAAGACTAACTTTATTACTGACGTTTCGCTGGTTAGAAACAACTAGCTTCTTCAGAGCACTGCTATCAGTAGTGATGGCAAATCGCCATCAACTCCTGACAGCAAAAAACAGACAAACGATCCCACACATTGCTGCAGTAGAATAACTAGCGAAAAAATTCAAAATAAGGCTCCGATAAAATTCATTGTTACGATAGGCTACGTCATACAGATAATGTAAAGGTGCACCGTATAAAAATGAAAGAAAGCGGTTCTATGAAAATAATTTCTCCGAATTAACATTGCAGCAAAACACGTTAGAACTAACACTAGGAAAGATTAAACCAGAAGAAATTCAACACTGGGAATTAAGCAACTTTCTGTAAACAGCAGGGAATGATAACCCATCATTTCTATTGAGTACTTGGGGCTTTTCGTTGATGTACCAACTTTCAGTGAAAAGACGCTTCGAGTAATCATGTTCCACTTTTAAAATTTTGACTTTAGACCAATCGATGAGGTGATCATTTTCCATGGAATGCTGGCAAAGTGCTGATTTTTCGGGCCGTTGGAATTTTATTGCTCGTTGATGTTCCTTTATTCTAGACAAACCAAACGGGACCTCAAATCTAGAATAAAAGAACATCAACGAGCAATAAAATTCCAACGACCCGAAAAATCAGCACTTTGCCAGCATTCCATGGAAAATGATCACCTCATCGATTGGTCTAAAGTCAAAATTTTAAAAGTGGAACATGATTACTCGAAGCGTCTTTTCACTGAAAGTTGGTACATCAACGAAAAGCCCCAAGTACTCAATAGAAATGATGGGTTATCATTCCCTGCTGTTTACAGAAAGTTGCTTAATTCCCAGTGTTGAATTTCTTCTGGTTTAATCTTTCCTAGTGTTAGTTCTAACGTGTTTTGCTGCAATGTTAATTCGGAGAAATTATTTTCATAGAACCGCTTTCTTTCATTTTTATACGGTGCACCTTTACATTATCTGTATGACGTAGCCTATCGTAACAATGAATTTTATCGGAGCCTTATTTTGAATTTTTTCGCTAGTTATTCTACTGCAGCAATGTGTGGGATCGTTTGTCTGTTTTTTGCTGTCAGAAGTTGATGGCGATTTGCCATCACTACTGATAGCAGTGCTCTGAAGAAGCTAGTTGTTTCTAACTAGCGAAACGTCAGTAATAAAGTTAGTCTTTTGAGTAGCCCCTGTGTGATTTCTCAAAGCTAGCCTAGAACACCAGAGGAACCTCAGGAAAAACTTTTTATTTGAAATGCCTGGTGTACAACTACATTACATTTTTTACTAAATAAGCTGATTGCTATGTACCTGTTATTTGACATTTGCTGACTATTGAAACAATTCACTATTGTTAATGATCATGCCATTAGTCTGTTGGCTAATGCTGACACTGTTCAAGTTCTATAGCCTACTTGGTTTCTAATTTTACTTGTTCTGTGTCCAGTCTGGTTTGCTGCATTAATTTATATGTTGTTTGTGTTAAAATTTGAATATATTGTAAAAAGCGAAGACTGCATTGCTGCTAAGGTCTAGGCTGCAGAAAAAATTCTTGAGTGTGAATCTTGACTCGCTGCACTCTACACCCCTTACAACCCCAAAAAACTTGGGCGAATATGAAAAATGGCGTTAAAAGTGATTGGAAAGACATGTCCTCCGAATGGCGCCGCCTCTGCTTGATGTAAGGCGAAAAAGCCGTCTTGGGCATGCTACAAAAAATTATTGTCAAGAGTTTGAATTTGTTAACTGATTGACCTTAAAGTTGTCAAATAATTATAAAACAGACTAAATAATAATTTACGTGTGCAAATAAATTGAGTAAATCATAGGCGGCCTATGTTCTGAAAGAAATTTTGTTTAACTCAGTTTTTTTTCAAAATTTATTAACTAAAAATATGCGAAATTGGTAAAACCGATATTAACAGAAAGTACAGACATCAAAACTGAATTAATCCGGGTACACACTTGGTATATGACCATGAGTGTGCGAGCAACGAACATATTCTTACGTAAAAACACATTGCTTGGAGAAACAGCCTTCTGCTCGAAATCGGTTTTATTGAAGAAATGAAACCTATTTGAAGTAATAGAAAAGTGCTCGGAACCTTGTTCCATTGTTTTCCCTATCCATGAAAAGATTTAATCGGTTCGACTCCGTACCATTGGCAACCTTGCGTTTCAAAATTTCGTGAGATCACAAAAGGATGACTTTGCAAAATTTCTTGCAGAATAAGCAACACGGTGTTTGATGCGTTGCTTCCTTCTGCAAGAATGTTCGTACATCGCGTTACTTATTCTGCAAGAAATTTTGCCAAGTCATCCTTTTCTAATGTCGCGAATGCTCGAAAGGCAAGGTTGCCAATGAAACCAAGTCAAACAGATTAAACTTATTTTTGTGAGCAAGGAAATAGTGGAATATGGTTCAGAGCACTTCTTTACGATCTTAAGTAGTTTTAATTTTTTCAATAAAACCGATCTCAAGCAAGTCTCTTCAAGTTTACAAAGTCAAAATGTTGACCTATAACCCCATTTTACACATGGGGGCATTTTTACCCCTTTGGGTTTTTTCGTGGTAAACCCCTTTAACAAAACGATTTTTCTTTTTAACTTAACTTTGGGTCAATTTCATCACAAATAACTCCTGAAAATTTGAAATTGCTAAGGCAACGAAAAGTTTCCCAATTTTGAGGTTTCCCGAAGTCACTCAGAAATCTGAGCATGTTTGACCAAAATTAGACATATGACTAAAATGACGTAATAAGACGTTTTATGACGTAACTATTTTGACTTAGGCAGTTTATGACTTCGCAGTGAAAACAAACGTATGAACAAAATTTGAACTGCCTGTGACGTCATCAACTCCAAACCAATTTTTCTGAAAAATTGTGGTTGACACCAACCCGCATGCCAAATGTAGTGTTCCCATGACTTTTGATTTTGCAGTAAGACTGTAGGGCAGTTTTGCCCACCAGTGTAAAACGCATTGGTCAAATATTCGTGTAAAACAGGGTTCAAGACTTTTTCGCTTTAAAAACCTGCTGAAAAGTGGAGTTCTAGAAGGACTATTGTTTTTTTTAAATGATCATTGATCAATAAACCTGTTGGACCATCATCAATGTACTAAAAGTTACTTAGCATCGCCATCTTTACGCAGTTGCATAAACTCCAATATCGACCTCGTTAAGAACAATGGCTACAACTAGTTTTTCAAAAATAAAGACAATGAAGTCAACTGTAATAGAAGCATAACACAGTCCTTTGCTTACTTCAGCTTTGAAGAAACTCTTAACTTGCTTTTTGGTGATGTTGCTAAACCTTCATGCAAAAATGGTACCCCTGGCTGTAAAATTGTATTTGCAAACAGCAAAAATTTTCAATAAATCTCGGCTTTTGAACAGATACTGTAACTTACACAAGAGCTTTCGCGTGAACAAAATACACTACACGTAAAAGTTTGACAGTAAAAAAAAAAATTAAAAATTTTTAACACGCACAAAATATCATAGATCGATTCGAGGAATCGAAATAAGCGTCATTTCGAAAAACAAGTTTTTTTCTGGCAAGAACCCAGCTATTACGATGCTTTACGAGGAGGAGCACCAACTGGAGCAACGAAGTGTCCGGATACATCCCGCTTTCTGGAGGAGGAAACAGCTTCATGCAGTGAAGAAGCTAAATTAATAAGTTTTATAGTTATTGCTAGTTTTGCAAGTGCTATTGCGCGTTTATTCGCAAATTTGCATGATTTTTAGCAAAGTCAAAGACATGCTTTTCGCAAGAAACTTTTCGAACAGAACTCTTCTGATCTCAGTCTGATTTGAAATGCGGTGAACACAAACCAGGATCTTTCGAAGACCAACATAATAACAGTAAGGAGAATTACAATCTCCAAAGTGGCGGCAAGCTTTAATCTTATTGGAACAGTTGAAGTGTTGAATACAAACTGCTTTTGCCTACGCAATTCCGTTTTTTAATTTTTTTAGTGAAATATAAACTTAAACAGCTTCCATTAGACTCCAATGAATTGAAAACGGTGAACGACTGAACGGGCTGTGGCCAGGATTTTAAATCTCGAATCAGAATAGTTAGGTGCAGGTTGGTTGAATCATAGATCAACGTTGGCCAATGAGTGAATCGCTTTCTGGTTCGAACTAAGTCTTACTTTTGGCCAGCTGTGAGCTAAAAGTAAGCTTCAGTTCGAACCAATGGTGGTGGTGGTACGGTCACTCGGTCATATTACATTTAACCATTGGCCAATATTTGTTGAATCCAACCAATGCGCAGTTTGTGGTGTTAAACATTACATTTCAAGTTGCTGCTTGCTCGAAGCCACCAAACAGAGATAATTAAATCATCGTAAAACGTCTCATCCAAAAACGCCACAACGTGACCAGGGTGCGCGTTGAACCCAAATCAAGCAATCGGGGTCATCGTAAAACGATGCCTTTGTCCTCTCGGCCACGCTGTAGATTTATTGCGATGATTGCAAGCAGTACCATTATATGCATATCGAAAATCATAACAAAATTCCAAACTAGCATTGTCAATAAGTGTTCATACATACCGTAAAATGTATTGGTGGGTAATTGTAATTACTTTTTTTATTCACCAAGTTGCCTCGTCCAGGAGACAGCGAAGTGGCCATTCAGTCTTCGAGTCAAGCTGCCACCTGCCTACCACACTCGGTGGAGGCTTCACACTGTCCCTTTAATTGCTGAACGTCAAGCCGGGAAGCTGTGAATACCAACTTTTATAGTCTTTGGTTTGACCCGGCCAGGAATTAAACCGGACTAATGCAACCCGCACACAAAAAATGAAAATAAATTATTTATCTTACATACCTTGTTTCATTTTAACTGCATAGCTGTGATTGTCAATAACATCGAAGAGCATCTCTTTAGTGACAGGATGTTTAATGCTATCGCAAACACCTAAAAATGCATGGTTTAAAAAGCTGCAATAATTGCATTTTGCGCGCGCGAAGAACATTTGTTTTTATTCGGTCATTTTTAGAGAACGAGCATCGAAATTTATCTGATTTCGTCATAATTAAAAAAACGAGCAAATTAGAAAGCTGAATTTTTCACGCATATCGGGATTAATGAAAACGTCATGTAATGCTATGTATTTTTAGCTCTCTTCCGTTACGTATTTTTTTTAAAGGGGATGAAACACCTCCTAAGGAGGGTAAATATATTTTATTTCAAAGTTAAAAAGATGTACTTCATAGGGTTGCCAGTATAAAATTTCATCTTTTCCAAAAAATGTTTAAGGTAGCCTATCTTTTGCAACTGTATTCAAAGCACTTGAATGCAAAACTTCAGCATAGAATTAGTGTTAGAAAAAAAATTCTTTTACAACTTACTAAATTTCAACAGGCAACATCGCTAGGGAGATCTTTTTAACTTAATAATGAAATATCTCCAGAAACGACAGGCCGTAAAAAGCTGGAATTCGGTAAAGTAAAGATATGTAATAGATGTTTCTCTATCTTTTGTAGCTAATTCTAGTTAGAATTAAATGCTTCACTCCCTTTAGTTGGTGCAGTTCAGGGTGTCAACGCCAATCCAATTTGATATAATTACCTCGACTTTAGAAACCCCACTGTTTTTGCTTGCAGTCCTCTTTTAACCCTATTTTACTCGGGAGGGGAACGTCGTCTAACGCCTAAACCAAAAGTCATGGGAACACCAAATTTGGCATGCAGGTTGGTACCGAAAATTTTAAGAAAATTAGGTTTTGAGTTGATAACTTCATCACTGTGATGTCACAGGCAGTTCAAATTTTGTACACAGATTTGCTTTTTGATACTGAATCGTAAAATGCCTAAGTCAAAGTCGTTACGTCACAAAAGCGTCTTATGATGTCATTTTAGTTAAATTTTGGCCAAAAACTGCTTAGATTTTGAAAATGACTTTGGGAAATCTCAAAATTGGAAAACTTCCCGTTAACTTAACAACTTAAAATTTTTAGAAGTTATTTGTAATGAAACTTAACTCAAAGTAAAGTTTATTTAAAAATATTTTTGCTGAAGGGGATTTATTTCGAAAAACATGAAAGGGGGGGGGGGGGGCAAAAATGCCCCCATGTGTAAAAAAGGACTAAGTTGTTATAACCCTGATCTTATTTACATCACAAGAGTTGACACAACAATTGCTTACTCATGGCAGTGTTAAAGGAGTTGGGAAAACTTTTGTCTGTTCTTTCACGCATGAATTTCCACGAACCATTGGCAAACGTGCATTCGATTATTTTGTTGTTGTAGCTCTTGATTTCTTTTGTGATCTAAAATGCATACCAATTTTCACGCTACAGTTCAGTTCTCACCATACTGGACCGGCAAATTTTCAAACATAAATGCAGCAACACGAACTCACAGTTACTGTGCTTAAAAATGCTAACATGGTTTCATAGAAGTGACACAAAAGGCGAAAAGGCGTAGGAGCCCCAGACAACGCGTCCAGAACACTCGAGTACTTTTGCGAGTTAGGTAAAGTGGAACGCCCACTGTAGTATATTAAAGATGTTTCAAAAAGAATGCCTTAATTCTAACTTTATCTCCTCAGCCACAAATACTTCGTTCATTAGTTTGTACTTCTAATCAAAGGAGAAAGAATAGTACTTCAAAAACAGATATTATTGTGATTTCATATACAGCATATTTCCGCGACGTCATAATTGTGCAATCCAGTAGTTTCCAGCACGGTCACGTTACATTTTTATTCCGCACACCATACTGTTGAATGAAATTTGGTCGTGCCATACGGACGATTACGAGGAAATAAAACCACTATCAGGACCAGAGGTTAAATTACAGAATGAAGAGTCAAAATAGATTTGCAGGAAAGTCAAGGAGATGATTAAACTTCTGCAGAGGGTGCTGTGACCATCGCAGCTAAGATGGAAAAGTTCACAGCGTATGGGGCGGGACAGCGGCAATTTTTTCAGTAGCTTAAATGGGAGAGCGAAACATTACCCTCCATGAGTGGCTGGGTGTGTAGGATTTTTGCCAGAGCAGAAGAAAGAGAAGAAGGAACCATCAAGGTAAACAGGGAAGCTCCAGTTTTGTCCAGAAAATCAGTAAGCTTATTTTCAGGAAAACCGACATGGCCAGAAACCAATTGAAAGTTTACAACAGGGATGTGGAAGCAGTCAAATTTTTAATGCTTCCACTTCCAGCTCCTCTTGAAGTTTTATGCTTCCGAGTTCGCTTCCGCTTCCTCACCTTTGGAATTTTTTGCTTCCGCTTCCGGATAGAATTAGTCGCTTCCGAGTTCGCTTCTGCTTCCAGTCTTTTTCATCAAAGAGCTTCCGCTTCCACATCCTTGCTCAGTATGAAACAGTAATTGTATTTAGTTAAAAAAAAGCAGGCAAGTTTACTTTGTATGCTATTTTATTTGACTTGTGTTGTCGACAGGGCATGGCATGGAATGGAATGAAATACGATTTTTCCGTATTCCATACTGGCAATTTTCGTCCATTCCATACTAAAAATCTTCCATTCCATTTTTCATTCCATACTAAAACTTTCTTCCATATTCCATTCCATACTTCCATACCAAAGAAGTTTTAGACAGGAAGCAATGCAACGTATATTTTGCTGCTTTGCATCTTTGTAATGTTGTAAGCAACCACTCTTGAAGATGCGTCACCAATACTAAGATGCCACAACCGGTATCTGGTATGCGTATTGCACATGGTTTAATACATAGGCGTAGCCAAGATTTTGGATTGGGGGGAGGGTTAAACCGTAAATCACATGCAATGACGTCATGAGAAATTTTCAAAAAGAGAGACTTTTATGGGACAAAGAATAAAAGATCAAAAGCTGGAGGTCTGCTTTAGCACGTAACCAGGATTTGCTGAAGGGAAAAAACTAAAACCGCACGTTAAAAAGTTTTAATAACGTATCAAAATTGGTAGACGTGGTGAGCAAATTAGTGCAACTCAAACGTGTCACAAACGGGCCTGGGGGCGGAGCCACCAGCCGCCGGAGGCTATGGGAGACTGGGGGCGAAGCACCCAGCCGATGGGCGATTTTTTGTAAGTTTTTGGAAAAAATGGCTATTTTTAATGCCATTTGGATCACATTTCGCACGTTTTCAGAGCCATTTTAAAAAACAAAATTTTTGAGATTTGAGAGCCAATTGAACAAATCCCTCCCTTTACTTCAAGTCAAATCCAAAACACGTTTAAAATCTTGCATTTTGGGGTTAAATTTGGTGACTTGGCCTGGTCAGGGGAATCAAGGTACATTGCTTTCTGCAACATTTTCAGCATTAAATCATTCACTCTAAGATTTGCCTTTAACAATTTTTGTTTTGTCATGAAAATAACCAGTTTTAGGAATATGCAGAGGTGGAGTCGAGGACACAAGGCTCGAAGCCAAGGCCAAGGGCACAAAAAAAATCCGAGGCTAAGGTTAAGGACAGGAATGCTCGAGGCCAAGGACCAAGGACACAAATGCAAGTGTTTTCCTAAAAGGTCTTAAAAAAAACTTTTTCTGTCGATCTCAAAAAAAAAAAAAAAAACGGTCTAAAAAAACATTTTTCAGCGATCTACAAAATTTTAACCATTCAAAAAATAGTGCTGTCCTCGAGCTGAGGACAGGGCAATTTTCGAGGACTTGAGGCTTCGAGGCCAAGGACTTGAAAATGTGTCCTCGAGGACTCCACCTCTGGGAATATGTACGACCATTAGCCCAGAAACCCTCGATTTAAACTGACGAGATGGAGGTGGATTGTTATTTAAAATTGGTAGGTGGTGAAGGTGGAATTTAAAGTTATTTCAAGTTGGTACATTAGATACAATAAATGGTTACTAATCATGTTACTCCAATATGAAAGTTAGCTGGGGGCCTAAAACATAGTACTGCATAAAAAAGTTTGATGAGGGCCTGAGATTGCACCTTTTAGAAAAAAACACAGAATTTCTCCCGGCTTGGACATTTAAATTGGTTGGCAAAATTTAAATTGAGAGGGCCCGGACCCTCTAGTCGTCAATATTAAGTTATTGCTAATTGCTGTTGTACGCATTTACTGTTGCGCCCAAAAAATGCTAAAGAAACTGAATAATTAGGCTTTGTGTCATCATTTTTATCATTGGTAGCATTTCAATTGGGGGGAGGCAGAGGGCCTGGGCCCCCTGGTTACGCCTATGGTCTAATGATTACCGTACAAGTTTGCTCTCAGATCAACTATAAAATTTGTCATACCCAAACTGCTAAAGAACATTTACCGTAATAGAAATACCAAGCTTTAACACCAAAAAGAATTATTGTAAGCTGAAAAACTAAAAATAGAAATAAAATTAAGCTGAAATGGGAATGAAATAACAAATACGAGTTTTCGTGACAATGTAAGAAAACAAATTTTAGGACTTGACAAATTGTCAATCTCAAAAAAAAAAAAAAAAAGTCAAGCATGTCAAAGTCGTCAACTATAACATCTATGCTGCAAATTGCAATGTACTTACAATGATGCAATACGTACACTGTTTGCGCAATATAAACAACCAAAGTACCGCGATTTGTTGACAAATAATTCGCATAGATATTGAAGTTTAATACTTTTGTGACAATATTATTTATGACCACCGACATCGGTATGTATTTTTCTGTAAATACTATGCACAAAATCTAGCATAAAATTGGTATGGAAGTATGGAAGATTGTCTTCCATTTCATTCTTGAAATCTTTCATTGCATTCCACTCTGGCATCTTCCATATTCCATACCGAAATTTCCGTTCCATTCCATTCCATACCATGCCCTGGTTGTCGATTTTATATTATTATTGCAACATTTTACCCCGACGGTTGTAGCCAGGTTGAAAATCCGGAAGCGCCTGATTTTGAAAAAATTGCTTCCGCTTCCGGCTCCTTTTTAACACTTTCGCTTCCAACCTCTTTCATCAAAGTGCTTCCGCTTCCACAAAAAATTAACCGCTTCCACATCCCTGGTTTACAATGATGGAAAGTGAGATGTGGGACCATACATTCTTAAAGGCCCTTGATAGATATGAGGGGGCCGAGAAACGTGAAGAAAGGACAGACTAAGAGGCCGTAAGAAAGAAGACAGACAAGAAGTGGAAGTCTTCATGTGGTTGTTATACCAAACAAGCCCCGTGTTCAAGAGCATGGGTTTCTGTGGCGAAACTGGAGGCAATTCGGTCAGCAGGAAAAAAGAAGTTGGAGGTATTGCACTTGGAGTATGTGGCTAACACTCCAGCATCATCCGATCTGAAAAAAGGAAGGCAGATCCGTCAGTCCACATATAGACGTCTGAAAACGGGAAGGGAAAGTAACCGATTTCTGGCGGATTCAAGGCGAGATAATTTGATGTTCTTTTAAATCTCTGATTAGTAAATTTGAAAGTGTGGATGTTGATCTTCCTCGGTTTCTTTTCATTTGTTAGAGGTAGTGTAGTTTAGTCTGTAGACTGCTTTTATTTTGGCTGGTATATTGTTGTCCATTCTTAAAATCTGTCCAACATTTACCACCTTCTCTTAATTATAATATTCCTCGTATTAATAATTCTTCTATACTTTTTTGTGGAAAAGAATAAAGCTATTAAAAATGGATACGGTACTGCGTATACTGTATATCTATCTTTGATCAGCTATCCATACCTTGATTTCAGCAAATGGCTGATCAAGTTGTCCAACAAATAACAGGCCTTGCAACTTCGGCACCATCCCTACTCCTTGTTGAGTTTGAATTTTCAACTTGAAGTCCACGCTGTTATGAGTTGAGGGCTTCCATTTCAACATGTCATCGTTTCTTCCGGGTTTATAAGCCTGTAAAAAATTGCTCAATCTACAAGAATATTGATTGGGGGAAAACAATTAAACATGGCGCTCTTAACATGAAATTAGGATAACGCATACTTCGCATCTAGGTTGGACGCCGATACTTAACGAGATTGATGAAATTTTTGCAATTACGCACATAAAACATTCTTTTTGTGAAATCTTGCGGTTATAATTAACTTAGTAAACAGACAACAAAAGCATGGATTCAATCCGCAGCAAGGTCATACGAGTCTGGCAATTACTTCAAAGTGATATAGATCACCTCTTTAGCTGTGAAACACTTAATTATTTTTCATAGGATTATAATCAATAATAGCACCTGATGGACCTGTACTAATTTTAAGTTATCAAACATTTCATACCGTATACCCAACAAATTAAACGGTGGCATTTAAAATTTGCCTGGTTTATTAATGGCCAAACATTTATCGGTTTTTTAAACCACATCATTCTAAACACACCGGTATTGCTTTAGACTAGCTAAATAGGCTACTGCCGAGTGGTATTTACAGGAAGATCCTGTTCTTGCATTGGCAGGTTTTTGAAAAGGGGGTACGTCAATAATTGCATTCCCTCTCTATCTATACACATGATAGGAGGGTTCCAAGCAACTTGATGATGCAACTTGGCGCTCTATTCTTCTTACATAAAATTTTCAAGTAACGACTCCACTTCACAATCTCTGTATTTTAAATTATTGATTATTGCTGCAAAGCTTAAAAACACCACTCCATGTATTATCATACTATGCTACAACTAACTAGGCTAGGCTAACTTCATATTTTATTAATTGAAACTGAACGTTTTCGCTGATTTACAAATAGTATTATTTTACTCATTTTACCGTATTTTTAGTTTCCTGATGAGGGCACTCTGTACGACGCCAAAGCTGTTCGATTTCAATCAATGAAACATGAAGTTAGCCTAGCCCAGGTAGTTGTAGCATAGCTAAATGATAAATGAAGAGGTGCTTTCAAGCTTTGCAGCAATATGGTTATTGAAATTGACCTCTCTACCGAAACTATATTTTGATTATTGCTGCTGTAACACAACTTCAGCAGGCTCTTTGAACAAAAATCCTCCCGCAAATTTTGCTATCTTTTTGTTGCTGTATGGCATATTTATCCTACTGTCACCGAACAGCATCAGACGCTAAAAATTTTCATTGCGATAACTACTTAATGTCTGGAGGAATCCGCGCCTGCTTAGGAGTTTCAGTAATTTAATGTTTCTGCGCATTTCTTCAGAATTCTTGTCCACTGAATTTGCTGCTTGTTTAAAGCAGTGATAATCATCCTAAAGCGTCTTATCCCAAAACTTCAAACATGACCGGGGTGCAGGTTGAACCTACATCATGCAATCAGGGTCGTCGTAAAAACGTGGGTTAAAGATTAAACAGGAACGAGACCAATGAAAATTAGGGTTGTTTAAAAAAAACTTTTTTTCTTCAAATTTAACCCATCACCCCCGCAAATTGTTAGGTTGGTGATAGAAACTCCACATACCAATTTCAGCTCATTCGGTTCACAGGGAGAGGAGGGCATGCAATTTGAAATTTTCGTCGAAAAATATGGATTTTTTGCCCACTTTAGCATTAATTTTTTCAGTCACAATACCTGGTATCTTAAGCTTTTTTTGATTTAATATTGTTCAAATTACATATTAGACCCAGTTTGTAGCGTTTGTTTCGTATATTTATGAACAAAAAAATTTCCTGTTTTTTCGCTATTTTGACTAAAATATGTTAAAGAGCTTATGCCATCTCGACTGCTCTCTAACACCAATACTGCTCTACAAACCACTGCACAAAGTGAGAAAACGACCGATTTCTACCTAAAAACTCGCCTAATGTCCCTCTTCAAGTCCAGGCGATGACATAACCCAAGTTATTGAAACTATGTATGGCAAAATCAAGCAGTAAGAAATATGATTTATCATAACAATCACAACTGCTATTTAATGTGAGTCAACAACCAGCAGTTAATGAAGTTTATTTTCTCGCGGTCCAGCATTTCTATGCTGGTTGTTCTAATTCTTAGAACAACTTCATGATCGTCCCATTTTTCGACTTTTTGGTTTTTCAAGATACTGTAAAGTAGTAAAAGGTTGAAAGTTGGAACAATTCATTGCAAAACGTTACAAAGTTTTGAGTCCAGGTTGACAGTTCTATAGGTAATAATGCCTAAACATTAACCTGGATTGTTCCCCCCAATAGAGCTGGTTAGATATATCTCGTCTATGTTTTTGATGAACAGACCAACCATCACGTATGCACGATATGTGTTTTGGTTTAGGGCATTCATCCTCCTCTCCCAATCAAGCTTAAGACGAGCTCAATAACAGTAGTAGTTTGAGCCCGTTTGTATACAGGGTTGGCCATAAGTCGCACACTAAAGAATCACGTGGAGTGTGATGTAGAACAATGTAAAATTTATTAAAGAATATGTACTTTGTGCTCTACTTTAGGGTATAAAAGTACATCTTCTTGTGTTCTTTTCTAGAGCAGTGAAGCATTGCATGTACGTATCAGTAAATTAGTTAGTTAATAACAGCTGGTTTAAATGCTTTGATGTACGAGTTACGGCCAACCCTGTATTTAGCACATCATAATAAAAGCATTTAAAACCCTACTGTTTCATTCTTATAACTTAGCCAGACCTTTAGAGGTTAACTCCTGAAACGATTACAGCTTAGGGTGAAACAGACTGAAGGGTTTTCAATGTTTTATCTGTGATATACTAAATATAAGTTTTTACAATCCATTTAATCACCCCTTTAACCAACCTCTTGTGTTCTGCTTGTTCAAACAATGCAGGATAACAGAGTGGGAGCAGCGCTTCTCAGATGTGTGGCTATCAAGGATACAATACAGAACAATATTGAGTAAAATTTTACCCAACAGTTTATAGTATTTTGGTAGCTAACATTCAAGTCACAAATACTGGTAAATGCTGTTTACTTCAGAGGCTGCTTTTTGGATGCACAATACAATCCACTAATAATATTATGTTCTGCAACAAATGTTGCTTTTGCTTTTTCAGAATGAGTACGAGACAAGTAGGGCCTGCAAGAGGGGGTTCAGGGGGTACATGCCGGGCCTTGGGAAGCCTGGGCTTAAGGGGCCCGAAAGAGTTCAGGTTTCCACATTAAGTATTGGTATCGCACCATAACACCGTAATCAAACTTGCCTACAGCAAAAATATCAGTCAGCCTACTCAGTACAGGTAATTGGTCGCTATTTTTGCAACACAGCCTTTAGGGCATCCAATTGTGGCCGATTTGATTAAAAAAAAGAGGAAAATGTATCAAAAGCCACACACTTGTACCGAAATTAACGTTTTGCTACATTTCTCTGACTCAGGAGCCCTAATTCTACAGTATAACAATGTACGAGGGCCCACATTTCCAGAGATCCTAAAGCATTAGTTTTCAACCGTACTATACTACTATCCTTAAGTAACTCACTCTATCTGTATAAGTTTAATAGGTATTTGGGTTTGTGAAGTCTATGATTGCAGATGACTTCTTAAAACTTTTATCAGTAAAATATTTGGATTTGCAGTATTAAAGTCATTATATTGTATAATATAGTGTCAATGTCATCATCCCCCACTTCACATACTTTATTTCATGTATATCACGTTTTCTGCTTGTCAATTTAAGCAAGTTTGGTGCTGGGATGTTGATCAAATGCTGTATTTTACGCTCGAGAAACATAAAAAATGCTAAAGCTTCCGGGGCAGAGCCCCAGACCCCGCTGGGAAAGCTCACAGTGCTCCCCAAACCCCTTAGCTGGATTTAAACCAATTTTATGTCTGGTTGTGTTTTTCATAGGTCCTAACTGTGTGCGAATATCGTTATCCCCTCACTTTTAAATGAAGATCTACACCCATCGAACAAAAAATGATTTAACGGCATGGGCCCCAACAGGGCTTGGGGGGCCTTATGAAATTTGGGGGCCCGGTATCGACCTTTGTACCCCCTGGAAAATTTTCTCTCCGATGCCTGGCGACAAGGTCGTAGAATTGTTTCAAGATTGTGCGAGGGTAGATATACTTACCATCTAATCAAACAAGAGTTTCATTTCTGTGGAAAAACACTGTTACCACTCATTTATAAGGCATTAGTTAGATGCTATTATACCACGAAACCAGTAGCACTAAAACGACGCAAAAACTAGTGTCTCCTGAATTTTTGCTGAACCAATTTACTGTATACAATCGGTTAAATTTGGAGATAATTTAACGTTTGGTCGTAAGACTTTGTAACATTCCGCAATGAATCATTCCAACTTTCAACCTTTTACTACTTTACAGTATCTTGAAAAACCAAAAAGTCGAAAAATGGGACGATCATGAAGTTGTTCTTCTAAGAATTAGAACAACCAGCATAGAAATGCTGGATCGCGAGAAAATAAACTTCATTAACTGCTGGTTGTTGACTCACATTAAATAGCAGTTGTGATTGTTGTGATAAATCATATTTCTTACGGCTTGAACTTGCCGAACATAGTTTCAATAACTTGGGTTATGTCATTGCCTGGACTTGAAGAGGGACATTAGGCGAGTTTTTAGGTAGAAATCGGTCGTTTTCTCACTTTGTGCAGTGGTTTGTAGAGCAGTATTGGTGTTAGAGAGCAGTCGAGATGGCATAAGCTCTTGAAAGGGGGTGAAGCATCCAGCTGGGATTATGGGCAAAAATTAAAGACACATCTAATACACTTCTTCGCTAAATTTCAGCTTTCTACGATTTATGGTTTCTGAGATATTTCATTTCAAAGTTGCGAGATCTCCTCGACAGTGTTGCCAGTTGAAATCCAAGTTTCTAGGAATTGGGATATACTATTTAAATTTTAGAAGTATTTTTGTTGTAACACTAATTCATGCATAAGTCTGGTATTCAGGAGCTTTTAAACCAATGTGAAAGATTACAAAAACATTATTTTAAGAAAAATGAAATTTTAACCGGCTACACAGTTGGGGAGATCTCCTTGCTTTGAAATCAAATATCTAAGAAACACTAAGACGTAAACTGGCGAAATTTGGTGGAGATATGTCTTAGATTATTCTTTATTTTTTGCACATAATCCCAGCTGGATGCTTCACCCCCTGTAACATAATTAGTCAAAATAGCGAAAAAACAGGAAATTTTTTTGTTCATAAATATACAAAGCAAATGCTACAAACTGGGTCTAATATGTAATTTGAGCAATATTAAATCAAAAAAAGCTTAACCCTATATATACTGGGCTATTTTTACACCCTATTTGTACCGGGGGGGGGGGCAAATTTGCCCCCCTATCTAAAAACCGATTGGTAAGTGATAGAATTGAGATTTTTTGGTTGTTGGAGCTATTTTTTGTTAAATTTTTAAAAATAAATTTTTTGAGGTTGTGACGTCACGAAAACGATGATGACGTCATCAAAACCAGTAAATCCTTATAACAGAATGCAAAATTGCCTAAATGTTGCAAAATATTAGTTTTAGTTTGGACTTTTGTTATTTCAAAAACATCTCTGATAAAGTTACCGCAAATGATGACGTCATCATGCATGATGACATCATCGTTAATATATTGTGTTGATTATTCTTTGTAATTTTTTGTGACTGAAATATAGTACATTTCACAAAATTATAGAATGCTGCAGTATAATTTTCATTTTGTCATTCAGCAGCTGATGAAAATGAATATTTTTTTTATGCAAACACAGTTTATTTCAAGAAACAGCAGAAATAGCAATATTTTTGAATTATGATGTCATCAATGACGTAATGATGATGCAATGAATTAATCAGTATATAAAATATTTTATTCCAGCTGAAGATTAGCATTGACAATGAATACACAGTAGCCTACAATGAAGAGAATATGCGCACTGATAAGCATGAATTGTGCTCAAAACTGCATAAAACTCCTTAGGTGCCTCTGACAAAGGCAAAAATGACGTCACTTCCGGTTGTCCGGCTAACCCCAAACTTTCTGAAAATGTGTGTTATTAAATTTGATTCAAAGTCAGGGTGCATCAAAGCAAAACTTTGCTTTCGTTTAGGAGCTATATTAAAATAACTGAGAGGGCGGCAAATTTGCCCCCCCCCCCCCGGTACAAATAGGGTTAAGATACCAGGAATTTTGACTGAAAAAATTAATGCTAAAGTGGGCAAAAAATCCATATTTTTCGACGAAAATTTCAAATTGCATGCCCTCCTCTCCCTGTGAACCGAATGAGCTGAAATTGGTATGTGGAGTTTCTATCACCAACCTAACAATTTGCGGGGGTGATGGGTAAAATTTGAAAAAAAAAAGTTTTTTTTGAACAACCCTAATGGATATACGTGGGCTCAGGTCAGCAGAGTTACTTAATTGAAATATTGCTACTTCTTAAAATTAACATAGTGCCCCCCCCTTTTTTGAATCGGTTGAATTCAAACTCCACTCATAGTGCCCTTCCTGATAGATATTACAACTTATCTGTGTAACAATGGTATGGTACAAACCTCTTCTGGCAGCACCCGTGGACACTAGATCCGCTTTGTAATATCTCATTCACCTTTTCTAAACTGTTCCGCTTGTGATGCCTCCAAAATACCGACTTTTTCAATAGTTCTCTCTCATTTTTCGGACCTTAGACATACCAAGGGGCTTTACCAGTTTGTTGGACGTGATGTCTCACCAAACTAGCATCTATCTTAAGGAAAAAATCGAGTAGTGCCAAACCAACTGCATTTTCCAATATTTCTTTAGGAAAATCCAAATTGTTGAAAATAAACGCATTTTGATAGCAATGATAGGTCATCTAGTATTCTCTGCCACAAATTGCAGTTGTACTTTAAATTGGTTGGACTGAACTGAGAAGACTTAAAACAATACAATCCAGCTTTAACTCTCTCAAAAACAAACCATCAACTCCAAAAAGAAACATTTACATTAAAATATCTTATGCAGAGTTTTTCGTATCAATTAATGAATAGGAATATTTAACTTAATGCAAAGCTCATGCCTACAGCTTTTATTTTACTGTAATAATTATTCAACATCAAATCTAACCATTCATAAAAAAAATCTTAACGACCCTGATACTCTTAGCAAACTCTAGAAAATCGATGCCGCTTTGAAGATAAATATCATATTTTTTCTGATGAAACTTTCACCGTAAATGCCGCAGCATCTTTCAGGAAATTTTACAGTACCTATTTTTGCAATTAATCAACAATACTTAAAAAACTGCAAACATTTAACCTTCTTGCAAAAAGTACTAATGTAGCACACAAACAGCATTTACGAAGGCCGAAAGGGTATCGTGAAGTTTAATTATCACCATGAAGTAAAAAAGGTCAAAAACTTAAATTTTATCTGTGACCATAATGACGTCGATGAATAGCACCCTCCAAAGGCACACATTTTCTCTCATTGCTTTTTGACCTTCCCCAGGCCGCAGTTTTGGAAGTCGTCAAATTACGTTGAAAACTACTGCTTTACTTCATGAATGACGTCATGGTGTGTTTCCACAGCAAGCGCTCTCGAAAGATTAAATTCGCGTCAATAGTTACAAGACGACCAAAAAAATTCAAATGATTCAACGATCATCTTCCTCGACAAATTGTGCCGATTTTGGATTCGAGCAGGAGTCAGCAAGCCTAGAACACATTGCGCTGACCCCTTAAATATGTGCAGTTCTTCGTGAACAAAGTTTGGGGAATATTTTTGCTCCATCATGCACACGAGGACCAAAGATTATACAGAGAAAATTTTATCGATGCAGGTGAATAACTGCCAGATGACAAATAAACTTTACGATACCCCCACGTAACTAACAACCACCATAGTCCAACCCATAAAAATGAATAAACCAAATACCAAAACATAGAATTCAACAAAAGATGACTACTTGAGTGGAAACTTAGCACTGATTTTGTTCATACAATTGAACTAAGCACTCTACATCTGTCCAATCACAAGAACGCAGAACGCCCTTTTTTGGTTCTGATGGTGAGTGTATCATCAGGCTGGGCCACCACAACAAATAAACTGCTTGGACCAGACAGGACTTCAGTCCCAAGAGCACAACGATGGATTGCCCGCTTGGGAATTAACCGGGAGTCAACAACATTTTGATCATTAACTGACACTCTACCAACAGAGCTATCGCCGCTGCTTAACACATGATTTTGAACAAGACTTAAACGAGGACTAAAGGAAAAATCAATGGGGGTATCTAAAGTTGACTCCATCCTTCTTGACCCAGCCGTTTTAAAGATATTCTACTTCAAACACGACGTACGGGCCTCTAATGCTATAATTTTTATAGGCAACCTTGACGTTGATAGCTTTAGCGTCGTCAGCGACGCCATCCCAGTTCTAACTTGAAGGAACGTCGCTATTAGGCTACTACATTGAGTCGTTTCGCAGCGCACTAATCAGCTTGATCTTGTCAGCAAAACAGATCCGAGCTGGAAAAAAGAGTAGACTGTACAATAGCCTAAGAAACAAACGCCTCAGAACAAGCGAAAGTAAGACTAGTAGAGCAATAGGCCATAGTTGGCAAGTTAGATGGAAAAGTTTATTGTATTCGATTAGTAGACCATTGTTGGCAACTTAGTTGGAAAAGTTTATTCTAGAGTCACAAAATACTGTAAGCAAATACAACAGGCCCACTCAGGTAATGGTAGTTTTATTATCAGATATGAGTTTGTACTTTGTAGCCTAGTTATAAAAGCCTTATTGCTAAGCTACCAAACAGTCTGATCTTTTTACCAGCGCGGATCTGTTCTGCTGACAAGATCAAACTGATTGGTGCACAGCGATATGACTCGATGCAGTAGCCTAATAGCGGCGTTGCTTTAGGTTAGAGCTGCGATGGCGTCGCTAACGACGCTAAGGCTATTAATGTAAGGGTTGCCAAAAAATTTTATAACATTAGAGGCCTGTACGTCGTGGTTGAAGTACAATATCTATGGAACGGCTGGGCCAAAAAGGATGCAGTCAACGCCAATCTAGTCTAATGCGATTTGCCTAACTTTGAATACCTCCATTGATTTTGCCTTTAGTCTTCATTTAAGCATTTACATAAAGCCGGTTTACCTACATGGTTTACTTAGTTAAAACCATCACATTTTTCAATAAATTGATCTATTGTTTCTGCATTTGCAAACCTAATTGCAATTTTTTGCCAATCCAAACATCTAATCTATACGTTGACTACTATTTGAACGCCATCTTAACTAAGCTGGCAAGCAAATTAACGTGAACTTACGTCAATGGGATGGGTATTTGCAGGTTGAAATATCAATCCATCAATTTCATGTGATACCATGTTTGTGAACCTGAAAGTCAAATCAAAATTAAATCAAATCTTTCCTTATATTCGCGGCATTATGCCAAAACGTGCAACGAGTTTGCCGGGCTCACTCTCCTAAATAGCTTTGCATCTGAGTAACGAGCTTTTTTGAAAATGGATATCTGAACTCATCTCAAATCGCCTGGTTTTGGTTGTGATGCGTAATTCCATCACTCAAATACACTGCAGTCAGGGCTGCCACAACGTTCTTATTTCGAAGATTTGTCCTTATTTTGATGGTCTGTGTCTAAGGAAATATTTTAGTCTTAGTTTTCCAAGAAATGTCCTTAGGTTTTGTATTATCTTAGGAGTAGAGGTTCTCATACCGGGCACCTCACAGAAGTTATATCTAGCGAAAAATGCTAATTTCCAGGCGAAGACTACTTTTGTTTTTGGTCATCGCCATTAAATCGGCAGTAAAATTACCTAATTATCAATCAGGCAAAGACCAGATGTTTTTTTGTTTTTTTTTGGTCATCAACATAAAATCGGCAGTAAAAATGCCAATTATCAAGCGAAGGTCTTTTTTTTTGGTCATCGCCATTAAAATTGCCTAATTATCACGCTAAGACCTTTTTTTTGTGTCACCGCCTTCTATCGGCTGCAAAATGTCCACTTTTAATGCGAAGACCTTTGTTTTTGGTCCGGTGGAACCTTAGTGGGCCTGGCATGGCCCACGGGAGGACAAGGTTGCCGACCCTTGTCCTTATTTTTGGGTTTATGTCGATGGCAGCCCTGACTATAGTGCATAGTGTATTCTGTTTAATGCAGGTTTTTGTTGAGACCAAGCACTTTTTTGAGTTTTGGTTTAAACCTTGCTGGGAAGGAGGCCATTTGATGGTCTTAATAACACAAATACCATTCCAAGCAAATGGGTGGGTACTTGAATAATGCCCAATCAACGTGAGGCTATCTTTACAGCATTTGAGAGAACTTCAGACACACCTGTAAAAAGTTATCAATCATATCCTTAAGCAGTTTTCAAGAGAATGCAATCGAATCGAACGGGCCTCCGACGCTTATGCTAGCATACCTACTTGCCATCCAATAGTGCTCGAGCTTGCATGATGTCCCAGAACTCTTTTTTTCTCACACTGAATGGTTCCCTCCTTTTATCAATTTGCCCTTTACGCATTTTGTTGTGTCGTGGCGCGATGATCTCTCGTTCAATGCATTGCAATCGTCTTTGAAAGTCGCAATCTCCAACTGGTTGTGACTGTAATAAAAAATACAAAAGTGCTTATTTCAGCAAGACGCATTTTCTTTTAGTTGCTCAGTAACAATAAAATGATAGTCATGAATACTGATTAGAATTGTGACAGAGAAGTTACCAAATGACTTCGCTGTCATCTAAATGTCAAAGAGAACTAACTGATTTAGCCAGTAAATATTAGTTTACATATTTTTTCAATGAAACGCGCTGATATTAGATTTTATTTACTTAATGGCACGTCATTGGCTAAACCATTGCAGCCCCCAGAAAAATCGGAAATGCAAAGTCGTTTATGTGAGACGTGCAGGTGAACGTAATGGCTATTGATTTAGCAGAAAATTTTTGCACTGAATTTTACATCTTCTATTAGATAACACTCTAATTTCTTGAGGAATGGATCAGATGTATCAATCTGTTTCAATAATAGCTCTCTGCTGAATGCTGATGCCATTGTCAACGTACAGTAGAACCAAACAGCAATTATATGGTAGCAATGACCAAAATGCTACCATGTCCTTTGCTGTGTAGTTCTACTTTACGTTTGACAATGGCATCAGCAGAGGGCCATAACGTTCATAAAACACTAATCTCAATCACATTGGCTGTAATTTTTACAATTAAAAATATTAGTGTCTTCCAATTATAGCCTTTGCTAAAGCACATGTTTTATTTAGGATTTTAGGGTTAATGTCTTGAGTTTGGAATAAAAGTTAAGGAATTGTAGTTCGGATTAAGATTTGAAGACTTAAATTTTTTTGGAAAAAGGCTTTTCTAAAATCTTGTCAGTAAAAATCAGAGTAACCACAACAACAACTTTCAGGGCTTGGTTTTACTTACTCAAGATGGCAGTATTTCATTTTTGAATCGCTGTAAAAACTACATACAGCTTTATTGAGTTGGAAAAAATACAATTATGACCTTAAGTTCAAACAAAATAACTACCGAAACAAACCTCTAGGACAGCGAAAAAATTGCACTGAGTCATCTTATATCACAGTAGACGGTGGTTAAAGAGCACATTTTCCGAAAGCAATAAAACATCCAGTTATTTTCCAATGTGGTTTTTCACTTCTGACAAGCAGTGTTTGGTTTTCACAATTCACCCTAGGTTACCTTTCAAGAGGTTAACAATACCACACCAACTGATCTCTAACTAACTTAACCTTGATGTTGACGGTCAGTTGACTTGGTTCGTAAAATTCATGATTCGCTGAGAAAATGCTTAACTGTATCACGCTATGTATCTTCTAATCCAGTACACGTCACATAAAAATTAAAACCTTACAGAATTTTTGACCCATAATTGGAATAATCATGATGATCTTTCGTAGTTTAAGGCTTTTGTATATGGCGCATTTTTAACTGCTTTGACTGAGCAGTGCAGAAAGCAAAAGTGAAGGCGAAAATCAAGAAAAAGCACTGATCGAAAATTTATACTATTAACCTTTAGTTAGACTAACTTACAGCATATTTCACGATATCGTAAATTAGATATCTTGGAACTTTTTGACCATCTACAATATCAATAATCATTTCGCCATCCAGTAGCGTGTCCCGCAAGGAATTGTCCGGGTCTTTGCGGTGTGGAAATTCGAGGTTTGAAACCTGATAATAAAATTCTGCAGATTAGATGAGCATTAAAGATGAATTCTATTACTTTTCAGGAGTCTATCTTATTATTATTTTTTTCCTTATTTATGCAACTTTTTTTCCAGATCAAGATAGCTAAAATAATGTGGTGCGGTAGCCCGCAGCTTTTTGACATGCCAGACGTTTGACCTAGTCAGTTTGACTTTGAAACGTTTTCACACATTCTGGTTTTACCCACCCACTCAAAACGTTTCCTGGCAAAACAACCAAAATTTGTTCTTCTTGTATATTTCTTGCAAGTCTTTCCTTTTCTTAGCATACTTTAATTTGTGCCGTTTCGTGTCATATGAGTAAACGTTTGAATCAACTAAGGTTCCTTTATTTTTATGTAACATAGTAGCTAGCTATTAAAATTTCATGTTCGAACTGTTTGTGACATAACAACTGGAATGATACTGAAACGGTTAATTTCTTTTGTCGCAAAAGCTGAAATCAAAATTTAGTGTTTTGTTATTTTCAAACACGACGTGGTAGTTTTTTTTTTATTTACGTAGTAAAATGAATGTTTTAAATAAAATACAGTAGCTGCTTAATACTACCTAATGGCACAACCAAGAGAAGGGCTAGATTCTTTTCATTAAACCTTTTGTTAAATCTTCATTAAATCTATTTTTTATCTTATTATTTTTTTATCACGTTTAAGTTGGTTTCTTGACGCCACTAAATAAACAAAAAAACAAAACAGATAAAACAGAGAACGAATAGACCTATTATTAATGAAGAAAGCAGCGCCTGAGTGACGGCGAAGGGACCGCGAGGTCTTCGAGTCTGCAGCCACTCTGGAAAGCCATAATAAAAAATATGGCATCTTTTTTCGAGCTACAACGAACTGACATAAAAAAACACAACGAAGCAAAAACTAAAAAAAACAAAAACAAAAGAAAAGACAAAACAAGGGCTACAATAGTAATGTGCTGGCTAACAGTTACTAAAATTTAGTATTTTAGAAAATAATTTCAATAATGAACTTATAATTTTTGGAAGATTATATACGAGTAATATACAAGCATTATTCAAGTCACCACTTTATAATTTGAAAATCTTCTATATTTTTATTTTAACTTTGGCTAATTGGACGTTTAACATGCGTATCTTATTATTTTGTTCTAGTGGATAAAGGGTCTGCAACTGAAACAGTGATTTGAGTTCGATTCCCATTCACGACAAACCAAAGACCATAAAAATTGGTATTCAAAAGAAGCGAAGACTTCCACCATGTGTAGTAGACAGGAGACAATCCAATAATAACAAGTATGTCATGCAAATAATGAAAATTTTTTCAAATTTATTAAATTTTCAAAAATAAGTCAGATAGTACCAGCAGTTCCTCTATTTTCAAACCATAACATTAAACTTTAAAAGGCTTTAGCATTGTCCCAACAACACAAACCTTAAACACAGTGTTATCTCTGTCCACCATAAAGACCTGGTCTTTTCCATTCAACAACATCAAATAGCGGACGCCATCAGCCTTCCAACTGACCATAAAAGGTTTTTCTGTCAACATTTTAATGTTACCTACTCCCATGGAAACAGGTTGAGCACCAGGAAAGCCTTTTCTGCAACAAATATTAACTTTCTGTTGAGCATTGGCAATAGCGTTATGCAATATGCATCGCACCTAAACTCTGCGTTAGATTTCCAGCTAAAAATTTCAATTACATACTGTATGTCGAAATAAGGCTTAGCTTTAGATGTCAAAACACAAATGAAACTTAAAAATAAATTTATGCAACTTTTGTCATATGCACTTTGAGCTAGCGAATTAAATTTTAAAACGTAACTAATATACTTAAAATTATAGCATATTTTAACAATTCAACCAAGCACTTGGTGCAGATGCAACATCTTAAAAGTGGTCTTAGTTTTTTGCCGCGAACTAGATCAAGAGCTCGATGACGCAAGGTCAGACAGAGCAGATTAAACAGCTAAAATCCATAAAAAATCTATAAAACAATGCCCCCAACACCAACAGGCTGTTTCATTGTTAGGCTCTTTAGTCTTCAGGGGCGTGAGAGTAAATCTAAATACTGAAAACATTCAAATAAATTTTGAGCAATAAAAGAACTAGTGAAAAATTAACCAGCGAATTAAGTTCTTGCACTTTTTCGCCCATTGAGTCGCGGCCAGACAGGGCGAACCACCGACAACAACCGTTTTCACCAGGGTCAAGCAAACGTACTGATTGCTGCCAAGCGATGACCAGCGGAACAAGGTACTGAGATAGAGGAGCAAACAAAATAGAAACACGGCATATTGGCAGAGGTTCTGTTCAACACACTAGCTGGCCTCACATTAACTATTGCATTTATAGTCATAACTAAGACTATTACATTGTTATAGTTGCAGTCGACTACAGTGCTGCGCAGCACTCACGCTGTACTGAATATTAACTGTAAGGCAAAGATTGAAAACTCTAGACCTGAAAGACAAACACAAGCCAAAATGAGCCAGCGCAAAATCTTAACGGTCAACTTCAAATTATGTAATGATAAAGCACAGAGACAAAGCACAACAATACTGATCCATTGTAATTACACTTGGAGTCGCCTCGGCCAGGAGAGAGCAAAAGGACTCTTTGGTCCTCGAGTCAAGCTGTCTACCACACACGGTGGAGGCTTCACACTGTCACACTGCATAGAATCTTCACTTATCGATTGATTGATCCATATTTATCCTCCACTCAAGAAGCGACAGTAGGGCTTTTATTTTCGACGAATCCTTACCTGCTAAGGAGTTGACCGAATTCCAAGCTCTACAATTGATGTTTGAATTCTTTCCATGTAAATTCGCTGCTTATTCCAAGCAGAGATAATCATCGTACAGCATCTTATCTAAGGATGCAACAAAGTGACAAGGGTGCGGGTTGAACTGAGATCATGGTCATTGTAAAAACGACGCCTTTTATCTCTTGGCCATGCTGCCGTTTGCCGACAAATGTTTAATGACTAATATGCCAAGTTTTTGCTTTGTTTGCTCCTTTATCTCAGCACCCTGATCCACTGGCCATCACCTGGCGGCAATCATCACGTTTGCTTAACCCTGGCCGGAGCGGTAGTTATCGCTGCAGTTCATCCAGCCAGGGCAAAGAAGTGCAGAAACTTTACCGTTGGTTAACTTTCTACTAGTTCTTTTATTGCCCAATTTTTATGATATTTTAAACGTTTTCGATTTACTGTCACTTTTCTGAAAAGCCAAATAGCAAAAACATCTTGTTCGGGGCATTATTCTATAGATTTAATAAGTGTTTTACAGAGTTTAATTCTTTCACACAAAATTTAAATTTATGCGTAAAAGCTGGCCCAGCTGGATTAGATGTAGTAACTTACTTATGCCAGCCACACATTGTTTGAACTATATGTTGAACTTGACCCAGGGTTGGTTGTGTTGTGACTTGAACAATTTCAGGAATATCTATATCGTCCATAAATCGTTTCATTTTGACCTGCGTTTAGTATAAGTTAATTCCGATCAATTTACGGTACCAAAAACAACAACGAATTGAAAATATAGTGCTGATAGCAAAAATGCAGATAGAACACGTGGTAAAAATTTATCTCCTTAATAAGCAAAACTATTTTTCGACCTCAGTCTTATGATCACAATCAAAAATAAATACGAAAATATTTGAGCCCTTGTCATCGTCGTTTTGTAAACCACCAAAAGAAATTTTTAAATGAAATTATAAACAATGTACATTTTGCAATTAATGCACAGCAAAAAAAGGAAACCAAATAACTAAACATAAGAAATCACATTTCTCGTTGTGTGAAATAAACACTGGCATGTAGTTGGCTAAAGTACCAAAATCAACACTAATGTCAATATTCTGCAATCATTTTTTCTTTAAAACACTTTTTGAAGGTGTAAACTTTCTATGGTTACTATCTTCATTTATTTCATTATATACATAGTTTGGTGCCTAGAAATTCTAATTTGTTTGCTACAGTATCAGAAACGTCAAGACTCGAAGTAAAAAACAGTTGAATTTATTTAAGTTTTGTTTGATGCAATTGATTTTGAGTTGCAGTACCCTAGGCCTAGACAATAATACCATAGTTTACTCTATTGTAAGCAAAACTACAATGCAGCAATTTAAGGTACTGTATGTGGTGTAACATTGCTGTGTGCTCAGCCAATTGCAAGGAAAGTTTGTTAATATGAAAAGATCAGGCTAATTTCCCGTCGATGTAAGCACCCACACATTTCACATCATTTCATTCAACTACTTTTCGATTCATGACTACCATGAATGTAGTTTTGATTGGTTGGTAAGGATGATATTTATTGCATAACAAATAAATCGTTTCCAAATAATTTATTTTTTCAGAGCCATTAGTCAATGACTTGAAACTCAAACACAAAGCTCAAACTAGCAGGTGGAATCGGTATAATACAAATATTTTCAGCATATGACATTTAAATATTGTTAACATATTGGGAGCAGCACCCTCTAAATGCTGTTTAGTTTTTAAGAAAATTTAACTCGTGTTTTTTTCTTAAGATAAAACCAAATAAAAGGGGGCTCCCTAAAAAAAACAAGAATTAATTTTTATGAATCACCCCTAGGCTACATAAATACAAAAATTACTAATAAGGGATTGCAAATATAGTTACTAAATAAGCGCTCAGTCATGTATGCAATACAATAATTGGTTCTCACGTTAGCACTGATGGGCATTCGACTTGATCTTCCGCCTTCTGGTCCATCTTCATCACCTGAAATAAGACATTAAAATCAATGACTGAAAAACCTTTTATACTAGTTGAAATGTGGCTGCAATACACCTACCCAAGTACGAATGTACCAGTTTCATCAAACGCTCAAAAGAATCTCAAAAAAGATTTGGAAATATATAATTAAAGTTGCAATAAATCAGCTTCTACCTAATCTCTTTCTTCATAGCTCGCTTTTCCGTGAAGGTTGCAGGGACATGAGCTCGAGATTAAGCTGCCACACTTTACAATTTTTTATCACGTCCATCATTTTACTCGAGTCAAGTTCCAAGTGATTCCATCCAAGATCCCAAATGGAATTGATTCATCTAATACAGATTTATCCAACTAGTCTATTCTTGTCTACTTCAAAAGCAGCTTGTTGGGAAGTCTTTTGAGAGGCATTCTACGGCAAACCATCTTTGCGGAGATGTTTTGATTTGAAAAAGTAGGGGCTTGAAGTTTGAAGATTTTTGAATTTTAAAGCTGCGTATGTTATCACACAACATACCTCCTTTGATTCTTTGTTAAAATCTCATTTTTGGCCACTTAAGCGGGGTTCACACAAAAGTCGTCAACATTTACGTCACCATTCTACCATCATTTTGCGGTGACGGTAACTTACTACGTGAGAGGTTTACACTGATCCATCACCGTTACGTATAATCTGTAACTGGTAGCAATGCTTGTATAGCAGTTTTGTTAATAGACCAATAGGCCTATCAAGTTTGGGCTTTGTAATCACTATCCTACCATCAAACTATGCTTAAATTGAGAGCTACTGATAAATTTACAGGCTACTTAATGCAATTTATCCTGTTGTGGTATGGTAACTTGCTAGTTTTGAAGTGCTTGCTAAGATCACTATCATTATCAAGTATTAGTGATTATTGTGGAAATAAGTGATGAGTTTTAACGTTAGTTTCACTTAGTTACAAAGTTGCACATCTGCAGTAATGCAGAACACATTCACTGGTATAGGCCTACCTGGAAGTAGGACCAAAACCTAAGGATAGGCCTGTAAGAGTGGGCCAAAGGGTACCATAACCTATGTGTTGGTGGTGTAGCATTCAGCTTGCTTGGTTGTATGGCTTTTATGATTCGTGATTATGCAATATCATCACTGAGTATCGGTACCTTCAATCAGGGCAAAGTAATTACAGATTTAAAAAATAGCCACTTAACAAAAATCAAATTGACTTCAGCTATATGCCATAGTTAAGCTGTATATTTAAAACCACTTAGTTACAATCTATTTGGAAATGCTTCTATCTGAACTATTATCAATTTACAAATTTGAGGAGAATAAAAAATTATATGGTTGATCTGAATCACTCAGCCAAATACTGTAGACCTCTTTAAAAAACTGCTATGATTTTTTGTTGACTGACAGCTTACAAATTTGAAAATTTTTAATAAATAAATGAATTTCACTGAACTGATGTGATCACAGATCTTTAGTCTAATCTGTAAAAGTAAAAAAGTGATTAGTTATCAATTGCATTTACCTGAACAATTTTAAGGTGGTGTAGAACTGTAGAAGTTAAATAGCCTATAAATATGATATGAAATTAAGCAAATAGGCCTAGCCTAATCACTAAATTTTGTTTTTCAGAAATAATCAGTGGTTAGTTTGGTAATTATGAAACAAGGCCTACATTTAACATGGTAACTATTGGAAATTAATCTTGTTGATGGATGTGGTTGGCAAAAACAGGGAATTTGAATTTGTCTGGCAAATTTGCTTGATTAATCAGTCTATACTGCAGTAGTGAGTAATGTAAAAAAACTTCAAAAAGCACTGATACTGTAAGAAATTTAGAGAACTAGAAATGTTCATACTTAAAATTGAGATACATCAGTGTTCGAGTTTTTTGAAAATTTTAAACTCTCCATGTCTGATGTATTTGCAATTTTTGACTAACATTGATAACAACAATCAGCAGGCAGGCAGGTCAGAAAGTGAAGAAAAAGATTTCTGATGTAGCATGTGCAATTTATGGCATTTCTTATCAGAAATCGCTATAGCATAATCAAATCCCAAGTTGCTACTACAGTATGTGTGCGCTGACAGAAATCGAGTTTGTTGTATCATTTAGCAAATCATGCCAGTAACCAATATCATGCATTTGTTATCTGTCATATAGCATAGCTTACTACTAGAACATACAAGATCACAAGTACCGCAGCGCAAGAACCCAAAATCTAACCCAAATCCATGCAATCCAGGGTCCTGTATTTTTAGTAGTAGGCTACCGCTATACAGCTCTGGGTGTGCTCTCAGAAATCGATATCACGTAACATATTCCACATCTGTTACATTGCAAAGCAATACTGCACTGGCTGACTGGTAGGCAATCGCAAAATTAGAACTGCTACAGTACTAGCATATGCATGCCCTGTCAGCTGCTATCAAACTGTACCAAAACTATCACTACTCAACTATTGATTTTGTACTGTATGTTTTCTCTTTGATTAAATGGCGGGTTGATTTTTCAAAGTAGCTATAACCCCAAACCACATTGAGCCTACTACAATTAAAGCTCAATGCAATTCAAAACCTCAGCCAACCTTGTAGGTGTGTTGTACCATACTATTTAAACTTGCTATTTTTTTTTGCAACCAGTGGATCCACTGCCAAAATTAATCATACAATTTCAGTGATTGTTCACACAAAACAAACTACAGGGTAGACTACAACAACTACCAGTAGCCTCTATCTGACTACAATATTATATTAACAAATAGATAGGCTTATGAGTTCCAGAATCCCGAAATTAAAAAAAAGTTAAGAATAAGAACCTATGCTATTGTAAGTTAAGCAATTACCGGTATTTAAATGTATCATGGCAATAATCTGACCATGACCAGTACTGAAACACAATTAGATCATGACCATTGATGATACAGATTCCAAAATAGTCAAAAGCGGCAACTTTATGTAAAAAAGACTTGAGAAAGATCTCTACTATCGAAATTGATTGCTTCCAGTAGTTCATAACTTTAGCTTTTAAGAGTCAAGTCAATTGAAATTGTTTTTGAGCAATTCAGAATTGAACATACCACGACAAGAATGAAGTACCAAAAAAGACCAAGGAAAGCCTATTTGAATTAGCTTATTGGCAACCATCTCAGACCTGGCATGCCTACCCTGTACCAGTGTACACAGGTGTCAATTTTTTGTTGATTAAGCAAATTCCGAGGGGGCCAAATGTTTTTGCGAAGTTTGGTTAAACTTCATAATTCTATTTTGGTCTGGAATTTTGTCCCCAAATTCAGGTGAAGACCAAAAAAAAGTCTTCGCCGCATTCTGGTTCTATCTCAGTCCTGGATTTCGGATTTTTTGTTGCCAAGTGGGAATTACTTACCAAAAAACTGAGGGGACCAAACATATTTTGCCCCTTCAGTAGGGTGTTGCAGGTGCCCCATAAAAATTAAAAACTCGTTTGTTGAAGTTAAACCATTTTTTGGTAATGCAGTTTGATCAGTAGATCATGAATACCAAGTTTTAAAAATTTTCATAAACGTTTACCTCACCTGCCAGGCCAATTTTGTGGCCCACTTTTCCAAAAATTTGCACTTTTTTGCCACTAGAGAGCGATATGGATAAGTTGTGTTGGTGGACATGTTTTTAAAACAAGCCCCATGTTAGTCTCCACCTTTAAAAAAAAAAGAATCAAATTGAGTCATCCTATCCAGAGATATTGTTATTTTATTTCACTTTTAATAAGCATTGCTGCCACCAAGTGGTTAAAATTAAAGTTAAATATACCAAATTTTAAACCTTTTGATGTTGAATTTCGGTATATTATTCATTTCAAAACTGTAGATGTACATTTTAATGCAATGTCTGGTGAGTACCAAATACTGATTTACAGGTATTTTAGTAAAATTTTGTGGGTAATGCTTAGTTTTAAAAGATTCAAATTGTTTTGCAAAACATTTCGGTTGGGTGGGGTTATTACAGCCTCTTGAAGAAAGTTATTACCAACTATTTCAAAAGTTCTTTAGTAGACAATTTATTTAGTTTTTAAAATGCGGGACAGAATCAGTGGTAGTTCATGAACTATGCTTCTTACTAGACTGAACTAAGACTAATGAATGTTGCAATTGCACAGTATGGATTTATTAGTTTACATGCAATATGAGTGCCCGAAGTACTAATAACAAATTGTTGTTAGATGCCATATGTTAGTCTCCATCTTTAAAAAAAAATTGAATAAAGTTGAGCCATCTTATCCAGAGATATTCCTATTTTATTACAATTTTAACAAGTGTTGCTGCAACCACGTGGTGAAAACTAAACTTGAATGTAACAATATTAAGCATTTTAATGTTGAATTGGTGTGTACTGTCCCCTGCAAAGTTGCAAAATTGCATTTTGATGTTTGTTTTCAGGCATTTAGTCACTCTTCCAGTATACTAGGTATTGTGCTATTGTAATCTAAAATTGTTTGAAATTAACAATATTGCTATAATGTTTAAGAGTTCGTCACTATGAGTTACTTGATTTTGAACATCCATCAATTTGAGCTCAGTTTTTGGATTTTCAACTTAACTGATTTGACTGGCAAAGCAAAATATTCCTCATATATTTCAGGGGGCAAAAATTATTCAGCAACAATGCAGTAGCACGACATTAAAAAAATTGGACAGGGCGTTTTCTTAGGTTAAGGATTTTTCAAAGATTGTCTTCCACAACGAATACACAATTTTGTAGGTTTTCTTCCTTGTGTAGCAAGTAAGGAAAATCAGTAACCAACGTGATCCCTCTTACTGTGGAGTCATTGCACACTCGCAGGCTGTAGATAGTATCCTTTGCCATGGCATAACCACACACAAAATTTTTTCAAGTTCTTTTTAGCATCACCAGCTTACAAAATCCTGCTCCAAATCTTTTCAATAACTTTCTGTCAGCATTTGGAGTCACTTTATGCCAACGAAAGTTCCTATCTAACAGGGCTAAGGGAACAAGCTCTACAGTTAAATTCCAGATATGACTGGCCTTCAAGAGCAGGCAAGACTAGATAAATTTATTTTGTCTCTTGGTAACAGCACAAAGTAGAAATTAATCGACATTTCTTTAAGAAGGCAACAGGAAAGTTGCTAAGAAGCCTATGGTCATTAAATCAAGCAACCACTTTCTTTATCGGAGAGGAAATTCATGCCAGTATCATGGAAGGTTTTAATTACTTTGTCTTAAAATTGCAACATTTGGAAGACTTCAAAGTCTATGGCCCATCGTGAGCATGTACTGGATCTTTATGTGTACACAGAGAACTGTCGGTAACATGAAAAGAAACATGTCAACTGCATGAGAAAGTTTTTGTAACAATATTTGAACTTTGTGTTCAAGAATACTTTAATATCTGCAGGAATGCAATTCTAAATCTCGACTCCCTGAGACTAAATACACCTCTGTTATTGATTATGTGCAGAAACGAAGAATATCTTAATTGATGCAGTCAGCCAACTGCCTCATAGCTTGACTAGAACGATCAGTAGTTTTACAAAAACAATTGTGAAATGAATTTTTAGTTTTGTATAAAAAACAATACCCAAATTTAGCAACTTCAAATTTGAACAATGGAGTACATTTCCAAAGTCAGTTAATAATTCTTAAAAAGTGCTAAAATTTATTTAAAGATAAAATCGATTTCGGTCTCAAAAGACCATCAACAGTTTTTGAAAAAAAAAGTAGGTTAGAGAATAAAAAAGGAACAAAAAAGTGCAACAACCCTGCTTTAAACTTTGCTATACAAAATGAAGTCACTGCATAAATGATTGAAAACAAAAGCAATGTGCCATAATGTACTCCAAGTTTAATTCATCAATGAGCCATCTTCCCAAAATCGTCATTTTGTAAGGCTGCAGTTAGAGTTTAATTCTCTGGATCTCTCCTATCAACAATCACATTAAAATTGAATAAGCCATCAGTTTGCAGAATCTAAAATAGTGAGAAATATGGGTTCACCGAATCACAGAAATTAGCACCAAAAATGCCTCTTAAACCTTGATTTTGTAAAGAATTTTTGCATTCCAGCAAGATACGTGGCTTTCCACATTATTGTACAATACAATAGTGGTGGATGTACTAAAGCATAGTTGAGCTTTAAGAAAATGTTTGTTTTAGTTCATTTGAAATTCAACCTGAGCAAGCTGCAGCTTTTTATCAGTATTTCGAGCACTCATATTGCACGTAAACTAATAAATCCATACTGTGCAATTGCAACATTCATTAGTCTTAGTTCAGTCTAGTAAGAAGCATAGTTCATGAACTACCACTGATTCTGTCCCGCATTTTAAAAACTAAATAAATTGTCTACTAAAGAACTTTTGAAATAGTTGGTAATAACTTTCTTCAAGAGGCTGTAATAACCCCACCCAACCGAAATGTTTTGTAAAAACAATTTGAATCTTTTAAAACTAAGCATTACCTACAAAATTTTACTAAAATACCTGTAAATCAGTATTTGGTACTCACCAGACATTGCATTAAAATGTACATCTACAGTTTTGAAATGAATAATATACCGAAATTCAACATCAAAAGGTTTAAAATTTGATATATTTAACTTTAATTTTCACCACTTGGTGGCAGCAATGCTAATTAAAAGTGTAATAAAATAACAATATCTCTGGATAGGATGACTCAATTTGATTCTTTTTTTTTTAAAGGTGGAGACTAACATGGGGCTTGTTTTAAAAACATGTCCACCAACACAACTTATCCATATCGCTCTCTAGTGGCAAAAAAGTGCAAATTTTTGGAAAAGTGGGCCTCAAAATCGACCTGGCAGGGGAGGTAAACATTGATGAAAATTTTTAAAACTTGGTATTCATGATCTACTGATCAAACTGCAATACCAAAAAACGGTTCAGCAAAATCGATAAAGGTCGGGGCACCCTGCAACACCCTACCCTTCAGTGTCACACCCAAGGGGGTGCCATCCCACGCCCCCAAAATCGACATCTATGCCAGTGTACTAATTGCTTATAATCTCCCCTTTTCTTTTCCCAGGCAGAAAAAAAGCAATCAAGTCTTAAGTACCAGAAGGCTAGGTACCAGTAAAGTTGCCACCGGTATTGTACCTTACCTATACTACATAGTGCTGGTACATGACTAGACATAGCCTACTACTTACAGCTCTTAGCATTAAACCTAGTCTGATAAAAGCTACTTTTCAACTAAAATCAATTATTTTTTGAAGATTTTAGTTTTTGTGGCTCAAAGTTTATCCCGACTGAGAAAAAAATTCCTCAAAATTGCTTCTGTCAGGTACGACACTTACGTAAAGTTAAAATGATTTTAACTCGGCGTAAGATGTAAGAAATCAAGAAAATCACTTCTATTACTGCAAAAATTTTCTGTTGGAACAGCTTGACATTAAACCTGACAGCGATGGAACGTTAACGACTTCTGTGTGAACTCTCCTTTACACTTGCAATGGCACTTTTTTGGTAAAGCCCAAAATTCACGACCCTAAGTAAGAATGAGACAAAAACTGAATTATTGTGTGCAACTAAAACAATTATAGTGTACAACTGTGCAAATTACAATGTTGCTTAATGCCTATAGCCAAAAAACTAATGAAATTGGTACAATAGTATAATTTTCATCAAAATGCACAGAATGTGGTCCATCATATTTATACACATTATTAGAACGACCGATGCTCGCGTCGCATGTTCCTCTGTTTTTACTCAGACATTTTTCAACTAATGAGTGTGAAATTTCAGACTTTTGCTTATAACTCAAGAACGGTTAGGTCTAGCTACATGAAATTTTGACAGTAGTTTGAGATTAATGACTTGTATGTTTGTAGTACATTTCGAGGCAACAGGTCATGTAACTTCGGTTTTAGAACCCAAAAACCGCCCCCCAAGTTTGGCGTAAAAAGCGGTCTCAGTCAAAAACAGCCAAGTATGGCAAAAAATATTTCATATGGTTGTATGTCTTACGATACCCTTTCATCCCAACCAACCCACTTTTGGCCGCGATGAGGTTTATTTCTTTTTTTTTCTTTTTAATTTTTGTACGTTCTTCTTCTCCTAATCCACAACGCATCGAAATCTAATTTTTGTGTAAAGTTGTTGAGCTGCAAACACAATTTTTTCTCCCAAAATTTTTTGGGGCAACTCCACCGAGAACCCCCCAAAATGGGGCCCCAAAAAATCCATTTTTTGAACAGCTCAAGCTAGAGTGCTAGTTTTTTTGCTATCAGTAGATATTTAACAGACAAATATTTTGACATAGTTTGTGGGTGCCACCCCCCGAGGACCCCCCTGAAAAATCAATTTTTTGAATGGCTCAACTTAGGGTGCCAGTTTGTTTTGATATCAGGAGATATTTAACAGACAAATATTTTGACATAGTTTGGGGGTGCCATCCCCCCAGGGACCCCCCAAAAATCAATTTTTGAATGGCTTAAGCTAGGGTGCCAGTGTTTTATGATATCAGGAGATATTTAACAGACAAATATTTTGACATACTTTGGGAATGCCACCCCTCCAGGGACCCCCCAAAAATCAATTTTTGAACGACTCAACTTAGGATGCCAGTCTGTTTTGATGTCAGGAGATATTTAACTGACAAATATTTGGACATAGTTTGGGGGTGCCACGCCCCCGGCAACCCCCCCAAAAATCAATTTTTTCTATGGCTCAACATAGGGTGCCAGTCTGTTTTGATATCAGCAGATGTTTAACATACAGATATTTTGACATAGTTTGGGGGTGCCACCCCCCGGGACCCCCCAAAAATCAATTTTTTGAATGGTTCAACTTAGGGTGCCAGTCTGTTTTGATATCAGCAGATATTTAACAGACAAATATTTTGACATAGTTTGGGAGTGCCATCCCCACAGGGACCCCCAAAAATCAATTTTTTGAATGGCTCAACTTAGGGTGCCAGTCTGTTATGATATCAGGAGATATTTAACAGACAAATATTTTGACTCTACTTTTCTGGAGGTTCCATAATCAGATATTTTTGAATAATTGCTGATTTTATGGTAGACAAAAAGTACTTTTGAGCGTCACAGCATTAGCTTTGCATCGGTCGTTCACTGGGTTTGCTGGCCAACTCCCATCTAGTTTTAATACATAATGCCAAGTGCATAAACTACGAACAAACCCATACCTAAACCATCATCTGATTCCGTGTACCATGCAGGTAAAGGAGGTGGAGGAGGGGCATCTTCCTGACTGCCATAGCGTGAATACAACTCTTCAATGTAATGACCTTTTATTATGCCAGGTGGTCTTGCTTGGGAAAAGGCAGCATAAGCAGCTTCGATGCTGCAAAGCAAGAGCTCAGATATAAAACCCAGAATGTGACTTCACAAGCAGTAACCGAAGATTTTGCGTCAGTATCCAACTTTTATTGGAATTTCATCAAGCATTAAAATAATGACACAATTTAAATATGACTTCCAGCAGAGTGAATGTCATGCTTTTCGTCAGAAGCTTTTTCAATAAAACTTTATGCAGACGATCTCTGTCTGATTTGAAATGCGGTGAGCAGAATGTTTTAAAGGTCTTTTAAATCAGATAGAAGTCGTCACCCTATAGCTCTCTCCAAAAAGCCTGATATTCACTCTGCTGAAAGTCATATTTAAATTTTGCACCACCTCAAAATTGTTTAAATGACATAACAGTGTTCCGTGAATTTGTAAACTTTGTATATGGTCATTAATAGTTTGATCACAAATTTAAATGGACTCTTTTCAATTTTGTTTCGCTAACTTGTAATTCTAATTATAACAGCATAGTGGTTATTTGCTTTCAAAACTTTACAGTATAATAGTGATGGACTAAAGCTGCTTTGTCTTCTGCTTTGTAATGGCTTTCATTCTTGAGATAAGTTTGTTAGATGTGTATGTGGCCATCTACACATTACTCACAAAGAGCACCATACAATTTGGACTGCTACAAGCCTGACCTGCCTAGATGCTGCACAGCACAATTTGTAGAAAAAGTACATCTTTTCAATTAGGAGAAAATTTTTGGATTATTAAAATAAATGCTTTATTTGAACGAGGACTACTGTAAAAGAAAAATCAATGAGGGTATCTAAAGTTAGGCCAATCGCATTAGACTAGATTAGCGTTGACTCCATCCTTCTTGACCCAGCCATTTCAGAGAGATAGTATTTCAAACATGACATAAAGGCCTCTAATGTATTAATTTTTATAGGCAAACCTGACGTTGATAGCCTTAGTGCTGTTAGCAATGCCATCCCAGTTTTAACCTCAAGCAATGCTGCTATTAGGCTACAGCATTGAGTTGTTTTGCTGCTCACTAATCAGTTTGATCTTATCAGTACAACAGAACCGAGCTGGAAAATATGGTAGTCTAGGTAACAAACGTCTTAAGAACCAGCAAAAGTAAGGGTAGTAGAGTAGTAGACCATTGTTTGCAACTTAGTTGGAAGTTTATTGTATGGTTACAGAATACTGTAAGCAAATTCTATAGTCCTACTCACAACTCAGGTACCGGTAGTCTTATTATCAAGTAACAGTTTGTATTTTGTAGCCTAGTAATAAAACCTTATTGCTAGGTTAGGCTATGATGTAGACTGAAATGTATCTGACAGCTTGATTTTTACAGAGATCGTTGGGCTACAAGCAGTCTACTCTTTTTACCAGCTTGCATCTGTTATACTGACAAGATCAAACTGATTAGTGCACAGTGAAATGACTCAATGCAGTAGCCTAATAGCGGCATAGCTTTAGTTAGAACTGGGATAGCATCGCTAATGATGCTAGGGCTATCAATGTCAAGGTTGCCAATAAAAATTATAACATTAGAGGTCTCTACATCGTGTTTGATGCAGAATATCTTTGGAACCTGGATCAAAAAGGATAGCGTCAACGCCAATCTTGTCAAATGTGATTTGCCTAACTTTAAATACACCCATTGATTTTGCTTTTAGTTCTTATTTAACATAAATACAAGTAATACCTTCATGCATAAATTCAAATCATGGATGTGATATTCAACCTGGTTTTATCGTTGTTTTTAAATGCACTTCTTTTTTCTCCTCTCAATTGTGTTATGTAGTTACCTTTTTACCCCTTTGGTCAGCATCTTGCATAACTTAATCTTTTTTGCATTGTGGTTCAGATAGAGATGCAGTCAAGTGGTTGTATGCAAATCGTTGCAGGATAGAAGAAGCTACAAGGTCACATGCAATATATCGTAGAGTGCAATGTTTTAACTTTCTATAAACTTAAAATTTTGATTTGCTGCCTGAGAATGTGTTTCTAATTATGAAATTAAGTTTTGCCAAATAGGAAATTATTGCCATTGATTTAGCACACTTTAGCAACTTAAGTGTTTTAGCAATTTAACTAGTCCACCTTTCAAAAGATATTTGCACCTACCTCCAATCTAGTTTTTCAACGAGATAAGCACAAATGAGAAATCCTGTTCTGTTGTAGCCATGCGTACAATGAACCCCAATGACGGCAAGAGGATGTTTGCTAATGAATCTATGACACATATCAACGAAAAGTTTTGTGGATTGTTCATCTGGGCATTCTCCGCGTCTGAAAAGCATTAGCAAAAATTACCTAACCTTCTCTACTAATTTCCACTTCAATGAAGAATGGATCTAAGCTGGCAGGTCGTTGTTAAAGGGTCAATGACATAACTTAGGGCCATGTTTGAACATACACAAGCACACTAATGCTGAAGCTGGTTTCATCTTTAACATGACTTAGACAACATTGACTCAATACGTGACAATGACTCAGTATGAAGCAAAATAAAATGATGAATTTAATAATGAAGTATATTGTGTAGCTGTGTTCCCTGCAACTTTATGGCTAATCAGCAATTGCCCAAATTTTTTTAAACAATTGTGCCCAAAGCTCTAAAAAGACGTTTATGTGCCCTAAATTTCATACCAGTCTAGTATTAAAGTATACCAAATGTCATATTTCCACAAATTTTCGAATTTTCTAAAGCAATGTTTACTGTATTGCCAAAAATTATCTGCCCTTGCTCCAACAAATCGCCGATTTGCTGAAAAAAATCGGCTTAGTGGGAACACTGTTGTGTAGTATCTATTAGTTTGCTTTCGCAGCCTTAGCTATTAGTTTGGTTGGTTCTAAAAGCCAATCATACACATTTCAGAAGTGATAGACAGTTGTCAAGTTTTAGCTTATCTATTACAGTGCTCTTGAAAATCAATCATACTGTTAGAAGCTATATTATGAAGAATAAACTTACCCTCGGCAAGCTATCTTTTGATGCACAATATTTTTGTCTGTGAAATCTTGTTTGTCATAAAACCTAAAAATAAACGAAAAGGAGCATAGATTGAAAATTGCAACTTGTTGTTATAAAAGCCATATATGGGATACTGCTATACACTCACCAGCTGGTCAAAAAGTAAGAAGAAATACTGATGTTTGCGATTGCAACTACTTTAAAAGTTATAATTTGTGACTAATATTTTGCAAACTTTGTTACTATCACATCATTCTAAAAGCAAATGTGTAAATACCTGGTTGTGTTGGTTAAATCAATGATTGCTGCCATGGTTACTTTAAGACCACTCAGATACATAAACAGCATTTCTGGATTAAACCTGCGAAAAAAAACATCAAAAAAACGAATTCAACTTTGGCGTATAATATGCATATGTAATATTAGTACCAGTAAGCATTATTTTGGCTGCTAAGCATTATGTTGTCCCACAAGCGATAATTTGCCTGCAACAAGGTACATCTTTTTGTCGAACATTCTCAAACATTATCACATTTTTTGCATGTTTTCACCATGTTAAGAAAGGTCAATGATAAAGTTAAATTTTCACCGAGCCTAAAAAAATTGTATATCTCTTTAATAATTTAAGCTATAAAAATACAAAACCAAGACCAATGAAATTTGGCAGTTGTACTTTTTGGTTGACTTGTAAATTCACACAGTCTTCTTTAACTACCAGTACCTAGAATTAACATTAGGGTAGGTCGACACCTGGGTGCAACATTTCAATTTGCAGTGGTTACACATTGGAGGAAATATTGCCACATGTAAAATTTAAGATTTCTAAGTTGAGAAATGGCTTGCGAATTTCATTTTTAATTTTTTCTCCGAATTTCTTATGTTTAGTTGCCTGTTAGCAAAGGCATTTTTAAACAAACAAGTCAAGTAATTCACAATACTAGCTCAAACATTAACATTTGAAGTCAATAGATTTTAGCACTGGTATATCATCAAAAATTGACAAACTTTATACTATGACTAGTCTGACATCACTGAAAATTTCAAAAACAAAAGTTTTTATACAAACAGTTTACTGCATAAACCCATGAAAAGCAAAATGTATTTCTAAAACAATATGCTGTTGTAGAAATTGAGTAAAAACGTTTGTAAGGTAGCCTTGAAAAAGGTTGTTTCAAATAGAATCAGAAGAGGTTTGGTCTCAAAATAGAATTAAACAATTTTTGTCTTGCCCGTTTCAAGATTTAATGTGAGAATGAATGAAAGTTGAAAGATGCAGCCTTCTATATATTTTATTTCTAGCCATTAAAAATCCAAAAAAAAAAAAAAGATTAAAAGTGATTCCTGATAGGTTGATTTTCAAAATTCAAATGTCCACCACCAAATGACAATCAACCAATCAAGAATTACTTTTAGTTCTTTTTAGGTGGAATTTTCAACATCTAGAACAGTGGTTCCCAACCTTTGATGGCCTGTGGCCCCCTTCTAGAGTCTCTCAAAACCAGTGGCCCACTGCGCGGCTAGAAAATTGGCCGTCACAATACCAAACCGATTGAAGACCAAACTTAAAGGTATTTTTTCCCGAATTATTGTTGAAGACCAAAAAAAACAGAAGGCCTTCATCAATGTTCCCTCTAATTTTTTGTGCCCTCTGTGCGCAGAAGTTTTGGCATGAGCGCACTTTTTGTGGATTCTCCCAGAATTTTGTGTTCGAAACCAAAGCGGTCTTTGTGTCCAAAATGAGGGGAAAACCCAAAAAAAAGGTCTTCTTCCAAAATCGATCGCTTTTCGTGTCTGAAATCAGGTAAAGACCAAAAAAAAAGGTGGGGTCTTCATCTCAAACCACAGGTATTTTTTCCAGAACTTTCTTTGAGGTATTTCCCAGAATTTTTGTTCACGTTTATAATCAAAATAGATATTTTTTCGTCCAAGGCCCCGTGGTCCCTGGTTGGAAACCACTGATCTAGAAATAATATACAAAAAGACCTCATGTTTCAACTTTAGCGCGTTAAATCTTGAAATGGGCTAGACGAAAACCATTTGATTCTATTTTGAAATGCCTGTTTCAAAGCTACCGGTCATTCAAAAGACCATCATGAATCCAATGATGCAAAAAGCGATTTTGAAATTTTGTACAACTACACAGCTGTTTGAAATTAGTTTGCAACTGCATCTTCTCCGGGGGAGGGGCAAGATCAAATTTTTTGGAGGCTATGCCCAAAAAATTCTCTGTGGCTACAAGTCAGAGAATGAAAAAAAATTGAAGGCAGAGAAGTTTCATCTATATATTTGGAAGAAATAAAATTACATGAGCTCATATAGATGCAAAGTTTCAGAATTTCTTTTGCCTGAAGCTTTTTTTCTTATAAGAACCCGCATTCCTTTCTCAGCACAAGCAATTTATCAAACATTCCCAACATCTCTTTCCATTTAGGATGTCAAGAAGTGAGAGACTTGAGTCTGAGACTTTATATTATGTCAGTGGCTTCTGTAAATGACACAAAGTTATCAGAAAAAAAACAAGGCAAAAAATGAGACCAACACTTGCTTCCAAATGCCTTTATTTCCCAAAGCATGACCCACTTAATTTTCAAATCTGGAATGCACCATAGTCTGGTTTACGCACACAAACCAATTTCCTGTTTATTAAATGCCAATGCACTTTTTGCTCTATTGAAATGCACCATTCTGAATTGTTTACTGCATTTAACTCGAAAATCGAAATTCTGGAATCGAAAAGGATTTGTAGCTTGAGATTCGATTGTGGACATCCCTAATTGAAACAAGACAAATGCATTTCACTAAACAAAAAGACGAACCTGAACAGTAAGTGATCCATTAATACCTCTAAATCTAGAACAATCTCACCAATGCATTAAAATTTTTGCTCTGATACAGGGTGTTTCAAAACATAAGGTAACTGGTTTGATTGAGAATATCTTTTGACCCACTGGAGACATTTTCTTTATGCTTTCAGATTTTGTTGTTAGCTAATTGAAGTAAAAACTGATGTCGTAATTAAAGGGTCCAAGACAACTGACCATGACAAACCGACCGCAAACCAAATGACGCCGATTGCCCGAGAAGGGCAATCACAAAAATATTTTACTGTCCCCAGAGCCATCTTGCCCAAACCTTCAGTTTGTGACAAAATCACCGTGATAAAATCAGTGACAAAATCACTGTGACGAAACCATTGATTTGTGGTCAGTTTGTTGGCGGTCAGTCAATTTGGCTCGTAATTATAAGGCTCAAAATGCAACAATCAATGAAAATTGAAGATCCATTTAACTCTACAATGGAAAATGCATCATCAAAGTTCCAAAACAATTTATTGATCAAGAAAAAAATTAAACAAAATGGCACCATTCCACCCCAATGGGCTAGAGTCGAAGGAATTTGGGACTGGAATCTGTTCCATTTCAAGCAAAATGATTTGATTGCCATAGTTTCAAGAGAGATATGCTTTTGTTTCTCGAGCAGCGATGTTACCAATTTGTCTTGCTGAAACCAATGGAGCAATAAAACTGATCCTGTCATTCTTGTTTAGAGCTTGCTTGAAAAGAATGCGACAAGGAAAGCAATACTGATCAGATCAAAAAGCTATGGGAGCAATGCCGAGACCTTCAATTTTTATGAATGACTTTTTGGATTTGATAAACCGACTTTCTCATTGCAACAACATTATCAACTGAACATCAAGCTTTAATTTTCTGCATTCCGCAAAAATGGTGTCATTTTGTTACAATTTTTTCACAATTTGATACATTGTTTTAAAACTTGAATGGTACATTTTCTGTGCTAGAATCAAATTCTGCTCAAAATTTCCTTTGCACCAAGCAGTGAAGATTTCATCTCTATGCCAAATCACTATCTTTTGATTTTTGTTTATTTTTGAGCCTCATAATTAAGATATTAGTTTTAAACTTATGAGATGTTCCAATTAGCTTACTTGTTCTGAAAGTATGAAGAAAACATCTACAATACCGGTAAGCAAAAGCATATTCTCAATCAAAGCGGTTACCTTTTTTTTGAAACACCCTATAGATACAATATAGGCTAAGCAGTGAGCAGGTCTACCTTAAAGTTGCTTTTTCAAACATTTTGTAGGTTTTAGTTTTTCATTTCCAGCAAGAAAATTTCCATAGACACAAACATTTTACACTGGTTTCACTGCCAGTTAGATTCTACAATTTTTTTAAGCTATGTTGTGATATTTTCTACTATAAAGTATTAATATTAACCAGGACCAGTGGCACACCCAAGGGAGGGGGTGCATTTGAGGATCAACCCCTCCCCCCTTTTGGAACTCAATCATACATAAACAACTTAATTTTGATGATATAATGCACTTTCTAACAATTTGCAATATTTACTTTTCACCAAATAATCACTTAAGATGTAATTTGATTCCATATTTACTAAGCAATTGAGATTTTTGCATTTATTTTACCTTCAATATTGCTGACAGAAATATGTGGAACTATGTATGTTTGATATACCCATGGATATTGAATAATGGATGAATTATATCTGATTGTGAACTTCAGAGCAGAAAAGAGCCTGACACCAAAAAAAAACAGACGACCATTTAGCGAAAAAAGTCCCCCTTGTGTAAAAAAAACAAACTGTTAAAGCAAATAAATTTTGCAAAAAAAGCAAATAAATCCGCTATTCGGAGATGAAACCCACAACAAAATTATATTCAAATGTCGAAGTGCAGACTCTTGCACGTTTTATGTTACCCACAACCATACCAGTAGTTTCTTAACAGAAAATTAAAACATTTTGCTTTTTAGTGAGCATTTATGAAAACATAGAATATGCTATAATCAGTGACACAACCAGGGGAGACTAAGAGGGCTGAAGCAGAAGCTTCCTCCTTAGCAAGTCACTTAAAAGAATTAAGCATTATTGAAATGTAATCGCGAGCCAAAAATAAAGTTTTCCCATCTTGTCAATTTTGTCTGTACATCTATCTGACAGGCAAAACAATAGCTTTAGCTTTTCTAGGTTGGTTTCTATCCTGCCTGGACCTCTCTGACTATGACTCCATAGTAGAAAAAATAACTAATAACTATGAAAATTTTTAAAAATCAAATAATGAAAATGCTTGAAAAAGCGCTGCGATAAAATATTATAAATATTAACAAATGTGTGAAAATGCATTAAAAATCTGGAAGATATCACACTGATGGGTGTGCCAACTTATTTTATTTTGAATTGATTAACTAGTGTAAAAATACTGTACTTAGCATCAATATATGCAAGTTTATTGATGGCGAAACCACAAACTTGTGCAAAATTCATATACCTAGAGTAAAGTGTCAAAGATAAGCCTATCTTTAATTAGGTGGAAGGCTATTAACAGACTAAAGTTTGCAACTTGCAGTAGAAGTACCAATGTCAAATTAAACTAGATGGGAGTTTGCCAGAAAAACCCAGTGAACGACTGACGCACAGCTAACGCTGTGACGCTCAAAAGTACTTTTTGTCTACCGTAAAATCAGCAATTATTCAAAAATATCTGATTATGGAACCTCCAGAAAAGTAGAGTCAAAATATTTGTCTGTTAAATATCTCCTGATATCATAAAACACTGGCACCCAAGCTCGAGCCGTTCAAAAATTGATTTTGGGGGTCTACTTGGGGGGTCCCTGGGGGGATGGCACCCCCAAACTATGTCAAAATATTTGTTTGTTAAATATCTGCTGATATCAAAACAGACTGGCACCCAAGTTGAGCTATTTAAAAAATTGATTTTTGGGGGGTCCCCAGGGGGGTGGCACCCCCAAATTATGTCAAAATATTTGTCTGTTAAATATCTGCTGATATCATAAAACACTGGCACTCTAAGTTAAGCCGTTCAAAAAATTGATTTTTGGGGGATCCATTTAGGGGGGTCCCTGGGGGGTGGCACCCCCAAACTATGTCAAAATATTTGTCTGTTGAATATCTACTGATATCAAAAAAAAGTAGAACTCTACCTTAAGCCGTTCAAAAAATTGATTTTTGGGGGGTCCATTTGGGGGGGTTTCCAGGGGGGTGGCACCGCCAAACTATGTCAAAATATTTGTCTGTTAAATATCTACTGATATCAAAAAAAAAGTAGAACTCTACCTTGAGCTGTTCAGAAAATTGATTTTTGGGGGGGTCCCCGGGGGGGTGGCACCCCCAAACAATGTCAAAATATTTGTCTGTTGAATATCTACTGATATCAAAAAGAACTAGCACCCTAGCTTGAGCAGTCCAAAAAATTGATTTTTTGGGGCCCCATTTTGGGGGGGTTCCCGGGGGAGTTGCCCCAAAAAATTTTGGGAGAAAAAATTACATTTGCAGCTCAACAACTTTACACAAAAATTAGATTTCGATGCGTTGTGGATTAGGAGAAGAAGAGCGTACAAAAATTAGGAAGAAAAAAAAGGAAAAAAAAAGAAATAAACCTCATCGCAGCCAAAAGTGGGTTGGTTGGGATGAAAGGGTATCTTGAGACATACAACCCTATGAAATATTTTTTGTCGTACTTGAGCCGTTTTTGACTTGAGACCGCTTTTTACGCCAAACTTGCGGGGCGGTTTTTGGGTTCTAAAACCGAAGTCACGAGACCTATTGCCTCGAAATTTGGTACAAACATACAACTCATTAATCTCAAAATGCTGTCCGAATTTCATGCAGCTAGACCCAATCGTTCTCGAGTTATAAGCAAAAGTCTGAAATTTTGCACTCGTTAGTTGGAAAATGGCTGAGTAAAAACAGAGGAACACACGACGCGAGCATCGGTCGTTCCAATGAGGACTAAAGGCAAAATCAATGGGGTATTTAAAGATAAGCCAATTGTATTGGACTTGATTGGAGATAACTCTATCCTTTTTGACAGAGCCGTGTCAGAGATATTCTCCTTCAAACATGATGCAAGGGCCTCTAATGCTATCATTTTTATCGACAATCCTGATGTTGGTAGCCTTAGCGTCCTTAGCGATGCTATCCCAGTTCTAACCCAAAGCAATGCCGTAATTAGGCTACTGCTTAGAGTCATATCCCTGCGTGCTAATCAGTTTAATCTTGTCAGTATACCAGATCCCAGCTGGTAAAAAGAATAGACTGTTTGGTAGCCTAGCCATCTCAGTAAAAATCAAGCTGTCAAATACATTTCAGTTTACATCACAGCCTAGCCTAGCAATAAGGCATTTATTGCTACTAGGCAACAAAGTACAAACTCACACCAAAAAATAAGACTACCAGAACTTGAGTAGGCCTATTGTATTTGCTTTTGTGACCCTAGAATAAACTTTTCCAACTGCATAGCAAACAATGACCTACTTCTCTACTACCCTTACTTTCGCTTGTTCTTGAGACATTTGTTATCTAGGCTACTGTACAGGCACTGACACAGCCGCAAAAAAAAGGGGGGACAATTTTTATGTTATTGATTAAAGTATATGCAAATCGCAAAGTTTTAATTTAGGCAAATTCTGACAAATTGCAAAGTTTTAGCGCCAACAGATAGGAGTCCTGCTAACGTTCATTTAGCAGATGCATAATTAATAACTAAATGAAAGAGAACAGAATTAGAGTGGTTTCATCTGGTTTAACAATTTTATTTAACGGTACAACAGCGGACACAAAAAATGCGTTTTCTTCGCGTAGTTGTAGGCCATTCGAGAAAATTGCCGTTACTATTCAGGCAAGCTGGCATAATAATATTTCAACTATCAAATGCAGTGTATTGTACCAAATTAAGAACAAATGAAATGTACGATTTGCACAAACATACAAACCACCCCCACCTACACCTGCAAATAATTGGTTTTTGAAAAAATAAGTGCTCCCTATTTTCATTTATGTAGATAGACAACACTTACTGCATGTTATCTTCAAACAGAAAAAAAAGTGCTGTATAGTGGTTTTCCAATGCAAAGTTTTGTTAATTGGTTACTGTTCTAATGTTATTATTATTGGTGAAATGTTGGTAGGAAATAGGAATTTAAACATTAAGCAAGACGGTCTGCGACATCCTGACGTGACCGGCCTGACGCGAGACAACTCAACCTGGGAATCCTGACGCCAGGGACATACTTACGCCAATAGCTCCCAACTTTTGCACTCTGCTTTTTTTTCTTTTTCTTCTTTTCGCTTTTCCGCGCTATGCCACGACTACGCTTTTAACGATTAATGTTTGATTATTGTGACATAATATTTTCCATCAATTGCAAACTTAATAGGAATCTCAGTTTTGCAGAAACAACTCAAAAGCGAGTTGTATTTTTGCGACAAAAATCATGAAAAACCAAAGTCAAGTTAGCAAATAAGTAAAAATGCTGGCGATTAGTTTCAAACGATGACCGAATGCCTGGATTGAAAATAATATATGTTTTGCTATTATTAAACGACCACGTAGATATTTCATAAACAATAATACGTGTGCTTAAATTACAAACAAAAATGATCTGAAAGGAATTGTATGTTACAAGAAAACAGTAAAAATATAATTCAAAGTTAAGTACCGCAAATCGAAATTAATTAATGCAGCGATTAAAATTCACTATTTTTGCCTATTATTATTGGGTGACCACATAACAATTTTACACGCATTTTCATAAAAAAAAATTGTTAGTTTTTGGTTAGCAATAATTTGTCGATAGACAACGTTTGAAAGTAAAGTTGAAATTATGGCCAAGACTGAAAATAGATTAAAAATATTGTGCAATAGTTTGTAATCATTCAATTAATTAATTTCCCAATTAATGGTTTGTTTGGTTTTAACCTCGATAAATGGAGACATTAGTTTTTGCAATCGCAGTTTTTAACTTTGAATGACTTTGAAAGGACAAAACAACACAGTCACACGCTTCATATCAGCATGCCAAATTATCGTAATTTCTCCGCTTGCAAAATCAAAGCATTTAAACAATAACAAGTTGCTAATTTGGATAAGCTCCAAAATTTTCAGTTCATTAAAGAGTAAGATCACAAAAATGACAACAAGCTGCTAATCGAAATGCTATCGACAAATTATTGCTAACCAAAAACTAACACTTTTTTTTTATGAAAATGCGTGAAAAATTGCTATGTGGTCATCCAACAATAATAGGCAAAAATACTAAACTTTAATCGCTGCATTAATTAATTTCGATTTGCAGTACTTGACTATGAATTATATTTTTACTGTTTTCTTTTAACATACAATTCCTTTTAGAGCATTTTTCTTTGTAAATTAACCACACATAACATTGTTTATGAAATATCTACGTGGTTGTTTTATAATAGCAAAACATATATTACTTTCAATCCCGGCATTCGGTCATCGTTTGAAACTTAATGCCATGATTTTTACATATTCGCTAACTTGACTTTGACTTTATCACGATTTTGTCATTAAAATACAACTTGCTTTTGGGTTGTTTCTGCAAAACAGAGATTCCTATGAAGTTTGCAATTAATGGAAAATATTATACTTATGTCACAATAACCGAATGTTAATCGTTCTGAGAAAAGCGTAGCCATGGTGTAGCACGGAAAATAGAAAAGAAGAAAAAGAAAAAAAGCAGAGTGCAAAAGTTGGGAGCTATTGGCGTCAGGATGTCCCTAGCGTCAGGATTCCTGGGGTGAGTTGTCTCGCGTCAGGATGTCCTGCTTCGTAAGCAAGAATAATGCAATAGCAATCGACCATCTGTATGTATGGTTAACTGTCTCAATCAAATGATGCGAATCTGAACACAGCATTCGCGGAAAATTGATCATAACAAAAGACTATGGGTTTACTAATACAGCAAGACAGCGAACAAAAATTTGGTTCGCGCCAAAAACTGTGTAGAATACTTCCATAGCGAATGTTTAGGCCCTGCCTAAACTGTGCTTCAAATCATGAATGTACAGCATATCGTTAGTTTGTTTATAACATTAGAGGCTCCTACTTCATGTTCGAAGTAGATTATCCCTGAAACGACTGGGTCAAAAAAAGATGGAGTCCATGCCAATCTAGTCTTATGGGATTGACCTAAGTTTCACCATTGATTTTGCCTTAAGTCCTTGTTGAACTACAGTAAAATTTGCCTTTAAAAACACCTCTGTGGGATTTCACCAACCTGCTATTATAGACAATTTTACATTAAAAGGAAATTGACATTAACAACTCTGAAACTGTTTGTGGTCACAAAAGCTAGTTATCCCAATGGGTACACAAGAACACAAAGAGACAAAGTGACTTGGTGCACAAAACTTACACAGTTAAATGAACAAAGATTCCGGTGACATCACTCATTTAAGGAAATTTCATTTGGTTACAGTTATAGGTTTGTGTTAAAATTAGAGTTTAGGGTTAAGGCTAAGTTTTTAGGCTTTATTACAAAATGTCTACATCCACGGAACGTCACCAAGCCTTTTACATAAAAAAATACCGAAACAAAATACCTATATACAAAAATGCATTGAAACGTTAACAAAATTTAAGAATTCTGCCTGGAGCAAGCAAAATGTGACAATCTAGCTGTAGGTATATAGATGTCAAGTAAAACCACCATAAAAAAATTCTACAGTAGAATGTGTTAAACTGATAACATATAAATAAATCACCAATTTAATACCTGCACTCATCAGGAACATTTTTATCATAAGCATGACCAAGAGGAGTCTTAAAAGGAAGGAATTTTCCACCAACCAAAGTCCCTTTTCTTGGGCAATGCAACCATCTTGGTGGTATACTCATGTCACTATCAGTTATCTGTTACTAATGATAAGATGGTAAAACAAGCATAATCTGTGAAAGCAATCAAAACGAATGACCCAGAGCCAAATGAAACAGCTCCTACATTCTGCATTACCTCCACAGAGCTGCAAGCCGCCTCATGTTAGATAAGAACATGTTCATATGGTTACCAAGAGTTTGGCTATTGAATCAATTAAGTGCATACATAATCAACATGTATGCATATGGTGTAGCAGCCATGCAGACATCATGATTGTTTTGCTGCTTCCACCTTTTTTTTTACCCCTATTTTTATATGTAATGCTTTTAATGGATGCAAGGTTATGAAATAAACCAACCAACTGAACTTAACTGAATTTGTTTATGGATGCAAGGAAATGGAATAAACCAACCAAACTGAACTTTAACAAACTTAAGATAAAGTCAGCAATTTTCTCTTTTAAAATGCTGAATGAAGAGTTGAAGACAGTAAAACAGAACAGATCTGTGCATTGTAAAATCATTCCTGTGCAATAAGTCCATCTAAACAAAGCAAACAGTGAACTAAGACAGAGCAAATAGTTGTGTTTCAAAAAAGAATATTAATGTCACAAAATATTACCAGCAAATTCAAGTACAAAGGGGTGGAGTATTCAGCTAGTACTACAGACTACGCGCAAAAGATAAAAAAAGAAAGCATCTAAAACATATTGTATTTGAAATAAAAAATTAAAATAATCTAAAACCTGGTATCCTCACCAAATTTCAGCTTTCTATTACTTATACTGACATCCTTTCCGAGATATTTCATAACACAGTGAGCACGAAGAACATATTAATAAGTTCCTTTTATTTTCTGTTCGTGACAGATGTATATATAGGCTACTGGTAATAGATTTATCTTTCATCTAAGATAAATACTACATGTTTTACTTTGGAAACATCTTAACTTTTTTCTTTGTGTAATACCACAAAGCAAGTTGATCATGATGATTCATACATTTTATTTTAGAAAATGATTTGTTTTGTTCAAATAAATGACCTAATTAATACTGTATCATGCTATATCTGATAGGAAGTATATAGCGATAAAAGAATGTGAATTGGCAAAAATATACATAGCATGTACTTGTAGCTAGAAATTAATATCATGGTAAATGTGTTACAAGACATTGCCTCCTCAGTGTTGCCACTTAAAATCTAATTTCCAATGATTGTGGATATTCTATCTAACTTGTAGATCTATTTCTGGAACAACATTAATCCATTTTGAAGCCTTGCATTCAGGTTAGATGTGTTTCCAAATCAGTGGTAAAATACGGTACATTTAAAACATTATTTAGAACAGAAAATTGTAACTGGAAACACTGGTGTGGAGATCTCCCACACTTTGAAATTTGAAATGAAACCTTAAGAAAGAATTGATGTAAAAAGCTGAAATTTGGTGAATATATGCTTTAGATGATTCTTTATTTACCATATATATCCCTAGTTTGCTAGCTGGGCGCTTAACTGCCTTTAATTATTTTTACTAGGCTAACACAAAAATAAGGCTGCTATAATGGCCTCATTTTTCAGCAATCAATGCAAAAAGGCCTATACAACAATACATGAATATCTTAAAGAATTGCTCCCAATTTACCATATTGTTAATACTGTAGTGCTAAGTAACTGAGATTGTAGGCCTAGTCTTATAATCATGCAGGAATTCATACTCGTAGGGTAGTAATAAATAGGCAGTGTCTGCTGCACCGACCCGGTTTCCAACATCTAATCGCTGCTGCACTGGTGGCGGCGGTCGTGTTCTTTTGCTGTTCAATTTACTATCTCTCAGGCTGGCATCGCTGCCCAAACCCTAACTTTAATAATAAGATTTTAGAGTAAAAAAAAGGACTTTGAAGCGAAATAGCTCTCTAGCGCTATTACTAAAAAGCGTGCCTTGCGGGAATCGATGTCCCAACCCTCTGCATTGCAGTCAAACGTACTAACCACTACGCCGTCAGGGCTTCGAATGCGAGGAGTCAAATTGCTGTATTTAAATCGAATCAATGCGAAAAACGCAATCCGGTGCACCAGCGATTTCATGTCCGAAACCGGGACGATGCAGGAGACACTTCCTAATAAATAGTCTCACTGCTGATGTTAGGCTGTGACTTGGATTGAAAGAAATGCACCAGTAGCTAAAATCAACATAAGAGTTTAATTTTTAGTTACTGGGATCGTAAAGGCTTGGTTATTGAACAACTTAAGCTCTTTTTTCAAATTTGTTCATCTGGCAATATCAAATTGCTAGCCTAAGTGAGCAGCTAAATTCAATGTTTGGTAGATGACAATAAGAATTATTATTTGTTTGTTTTATTCATTAGGCTATTTGTTTGTGTTCATATTTTTACCACATTGTGTAGTTGCATTACAATTTACATTGGATTGAATAAGCTGCATACTTCATTACCAATGGTATTTCAGGTTTCTGTTGATTTTGCTCTTTTCATTTCAGTAGGCTTACCGTATATATCTATTCTATACCAGAAATAAGTTTTCAATACCACTACTTACAATTGATCCTATACTGGTAGTTGTTTTTTCGCTTTGTTTGTTTAGAAAATATTGCTGTGTATTGGCACCATGAATATGATAGGCTAACATATAAGTCGTAGTCTTGTTCCCACAATTAGTCTGCTTACTGGTATGTTTTTTACTCATCCTTAATCTTGGATCTAACCCAATGTACCAGAGTACCAGTATATTTTTATTTTCATACTATGCAGCTATCGCACTAGTAATAATTTTGGTCTAAAGTAAAATTACTGCTGGTAGTAGGCTATATTAACTTTAATGTTGAATGAATGACTTACCGGTAATTTTCATCTCGGATGATTGTCATCTAGACATCTATCGTGGATGCTACTTATGAAAACTTCTGTTTTTTCTTGTACGGTACTGCTTGGTCACATTGCTGGGATTGATGGTATTTTTACCATGACATAATTTATTAATTGTCACATTGCTGGTGGTATCACGGTTAATCTTATTTTAGTTTTACCGTGGCACAATTGTGCTGGATTGGTACAGTATTATCATAATGCACAAGCCTAGCTTAATTGCGACATTGCCTCAGGATAAACAGATAGAACAGGAATGACATCGCCAACCAACCAATGTTACAGAAAAAGATAGACTGATTATTGATTAATGTTACGATAACTATTCCAGTCACATCTAACATCAGGCATCACCTGACCATTCCAACTTTTGCGAATCCCCCTTTTTTGTCCAAATTATCAAGGTTTGGAAGATAAAATAATAGGCTAGCTTCTATTATTACCGGTAAATTCTCCCAAATCATTTTGATCCCCCAAATCAGGTTGGAAAGTTCTACATTGCGCTGGATTCATATTTTCCAAAATAAAGTATTACTGCGCTCAGTGTACAAGGCTATACTGTGTTCTACACTGTTCTACCACAGTGGATCTACAGCACATTGCTAGAGTGTTGGTGTCTATGGCCTGCTAGCCTGCTGGTCCGTTCCGTTCTACATGCGCCGGCTTTCTGCGCCATCCAAGCATTTTTTATTTTTCGCGCAACGCCGATAAAAGGAAATGGCACGCGCCGATTAAGACGGATAAAATTTGCTGCCAAAACTCTTGCTTTGATGACTTAAATTCTCAAAAAAGGTCTACACCCAGGGTCGCAGAGAGAAAATTCTTAAGGGGGTTCGAAGGTCAATACCAGCCCCCCAAATCTTATTGGGTCCCCCAAGCCTCATTGGGACCCATGCTGTTATATCATTTTTTTTCCGATGGGTGTAGATCTTCATTTAAAAGCGAGGGGATAACGATATTCGCATACAGTTAGGACCTATGAAAAACACAACTAGAGATAAAAATTGGTTTAAATCCAGCTAGGGGGTTTGGGGGTGTGCTGTGAGTTTCCCAAGCGGGGTCTGGGGCTCCAACCTGAAAGCTTTAGCACTTTTTATGTTTCTTGGGGATAAAGTACAGCATTTGATCAATATCCCAGCACCAAACTTGCTTAAATTGACTAGCAGAAAATGTGATATACATGAAAGCATGTAAGTGGGGGATGATGACATTGACACAATATTACACAATATAATGACTTTAATACAACAAATCCAAATATATTACTGATAAAAGTCATCTGCAATCATAGACTTCACAAACCCAAATACCTATTAAATTCATACAGATAGAGTGAGTTACTTAATGAGAGTAAGTAAGTATGTCAACTTTGACTCCACTCTCTGAGGTTTAAATGCTTTTGGATCTCAAGTAATGTGGGCCCTCGTACATTGTTATACTGTAGAATTGGGGCTCTCAAGTCAGAGAAATGTAACAAAACGTTAATTTTGGTGCAACTGTATGGATTTTGATACATTTTCCTCTTTTTTTACTCAAATCGGCCACTATTGGATACCCTAAGGCTGTGTAGCAAAAATAGCGACCAATTACCAGTACTGAATAGGCTGACTGATATTTTCATATCATATCATATCATATTTATTTATTTACCAAGTGACGTCATATCACAAGAAAAAAAACTGCAACTTCTTCTAGGTCTTTCACCAAAGCATCGAAATATGCAATTCCTTTAAAACCAAACACACAAACTTGCAGAGTCAAAGCGATATTTAGTCACTTGGTGAGGAGAAAGCGAAGGACCGAAAGGTCATCTAAGCTTAGTCTACTGCCACCTCACCAAGTTAAGGTTAAAAAAAAAAAACAGCTTCTAGATTTTCTTAGTCTGCTACTTTCTGTGATAAAAAATTTTACGCAAAATTAAAACAAAGTGTTGCAAAGATATGTACATTTTGTACAGTGTATACACAAAACTCACAGTCACCATGTAAAGAAAATGCAAGGCAACATTAGAATTGTTCTAACTCTAAGCATACTAAAAAATAAAAAAATAAAAATGCTGTAACTACTGCTTGGATAGAAAATAAAATTAATAAAGTTCATAATGCTTATTTATGTTTTATAGAATTTAAAGTGGGCAATTGGTGTGAAAAAAACAAAAACAAAACCTCCTTGCTTTGTTTTGTATTGTTTGCCAATATGTGATTAATACTGGTACAATCTCCAATACCAGTATATATCAACCTCAGTCAGTTATTGCAAAATTACTAATAATTCAAGGGCACATCAAAATGAGAGATGACGTATTGTAATAAATGTGTAATAGATGAATGCATCAAACTCATGCTATTCAAGCAATGGAATAGGTTATTGTTGAATTCAAGCATAGATATGCAACTATGATTCCTGTAATTACTACTGCATTGCTGATAGAAAGCTGTTATTCTAGCTTTTATCGGTTTCATAGTTTGATAAAAAATGAGATTTTTGCTGTAGGCAAGTTTGATTACAGTGTTATGGTGCGATACCAAAACTTAACGTGGAAACCTGAACTCTTCCAGGCCTCTTGAGCCCGGGCCCCCCTAGGCCCGGGCCCAGGTACGATGTACCCCCTGAACCCCCCCTCTCACAGGCCCTGATCCCAAGTTATGAACCTAAATGTTGGACGTGATACGGATGACAAAGGGTTGCTTCAAGGTGGTTGAGCCCATTTATCTGGATTCTCATCTGTTGCCAATCCTTATCTTGTACTTGTAGCCACGGTGTTTGTTCAACTTGTTATGAAGTTTAGTTTTCTGCGATGTGCTGTCAAGTTGACCGTTTGGCTACTTAGAGCAAAGCAGCTTCTACGATTGAGAGTCAAAGATAAAACAGGTCCTCGCCGTCTAATAACTCATTGGAGCACAAGAATATGACCATGCATTACTTGTGCTAATTCGCATCGTCCAGCAGCAAGAGTTTTTAGGTTTAATCGAAGCACTTAAACAATATGCCTCGCATGAGATGGCTAACGGTAAAGCTGGATATCCCTCTAGACGAGCAATGCAACCTCTGCGAAAGCATTGCCCCTCGTTTTGGATGGAGTGATACGAGTGGGAGGTCAACTTTTGCGTTCGAGCATGTCAAAAGGCTTCCAACATCCCATTGTGCTGCCCAAGGGCCATCCTTTTACAGGATTGATAATTTACCAGTATCATTTCGAGATGAGTCATAATTCCGCAAGTTTTGTTTTGAACAGTCTCCGTCCGCACTATCATGTAATATGGCAAGGACGCGCGATCAAATATTATATTAAGCAGTTGTGTATGGGGCATCGCTATCGTGATGCTGCCTTTGGATCTCAGTTGGTGGCTCCTCTTCCTCCAGCAAGAGATGAAATTGGTCAAAGTGCCTTTGAGAATTGCGGGGTCGATTACATGGGCCCCACTAGAAGTTAAACAAGGTCAAAATTGCATCAAGCGCTATTGCTGTGATATACATGTTTGGCCTGAAGAGCTATTCGCTTAGAATTGGCATATGATATAACTACTCATTTCTTTTAATGGCTCTTCGCCGCTTTCCATCAACTCGTGGACATTCTACCAGTGTTTTCTTTTCCGATCATGGTACCACTTTTGTTGGCGCCAGTTTTGGGCTCCATAGGGAAATTCGACGTCTAAAATAGAAGCAGATCGTTGATAAGTTGGCCCACAAAGCTACAGAATGAAAACATGAGCCTCCATTAGCTAGCCACCAAGGCAGAACCTATGAAGCTATAATTCGCTTGGTTCGCAAGGCAATGAGTTCCATTTTGACGTACAAAAGGAAGAAAACCCTTGCAGATGAAGGCTTGATAACTCTATTGAAAGAGGTCAAATACATACTCAATTATAGACCTCTCACTCGTGTTTGAACCGATCCAGAAAGCCTGGAGGCGTTGTCGCCAATCATGCTACTGACTGATTCCATCGCTCTGGGCCTTCCGCCAGATGTGTTTGTCAGCTCTGACAGCATGCGGTCTTCCTGGCATGCATGTCAGCGTCAAATACTTGAATCTTGGAGGAGATGGCTAAGCCCGAAGAGAACTTGTAGGAAAAATGACCTTGTTTTGCTGTTCGATCAAGATCAACCTCGAAATTTATGAGCAAAGGGGCTTGCTGTTGAAGTGTTCCCTGACCGTGACAAGTCAGTTCGCCGAGTAAAGGTTCGAGTTGTTTCGGCAAAACGTTTTTAGGAGACATTCGGAAACTTTGCGTCTTAGAACTCGATGATGAAGTCGATGATTCAAGTGCCTCCATTGGGTGGGTCTAATAAACAACAACTTATCGGGTGGGTCTAATAAACAACAACTGTTTATTTATAAACTTTTCACGTTGAGAAGAATGTGCTTTCCTTAATACACATCTTCGTTGACGCATTCCGACTTGGCCAATAGCTGCCTAATGTATATTTGTGCTGTTTACGTAATAGCGTTTCAAGCGAGCTCAATGAATTATCAGCACCTTTGGACTGTGCACGTTTATTCGATTCAGGTGCATGCTGAAAATAAATATAAATTGGCCAGAGCATACAAACTATGGACTGTTTGCCCACGTGCGACAAAACAAGTATGCTCATTCACTGCCCGATACAACAATATGAAGATTAACATCGCAGGAGGGTCCTAGCACCGTTTGTAATCGTTGCTGTCATAGCACGATTGTGTGAATACGATACTGATTGTGTGTTGTAAGCTCATGTGATATTCGTTTTCATTTCATAGACGTTAGACTGCTCCTTTTGAACGGTCTAGAGCACTTTCTCCAGCGCAAATTTAGCCATCAACTTCTCTTGTTTTATTGAAAATATTGCTTCGTTTCCTGCTCAATATTTTGGGCCGGCTATGTTGCGCTCGTATTGACGAAGTATAGTTGGCCCCATTTACTCATAGCTGTTGTGTATGTGCTTATGCAATGCCATGTGCCGTAGCACATTTATGTTCCTGAATTTTTCTTTGGGGTTGTTCCCATGGCAACCTTTGTTACGTGTTCGTAATCTTGAAGCTCCTTGCATTTGGGATTTAATTGCAACAAGGCAGCGTAGTGTTTAGATGCATGTTTCTTAAGGGTTCACCAGGTTTACCGCAATCAGTTTAGTATTGCCTAGTATCGGATATGAATAGATTGTGGTGCGTTAAGCAGTTAGCTTGTGACGGCTGTCACCTCGCCTAGAATCGAAGCCTTGTTCTGCTCAACCAGCTTGTGATGATAATCATGTGACTTCACATCGCTGTTGGTGTTTGCAAGAAGGTTGCTTAGAGCATGCACTGATTGGTGGCGTGAGATTTGCCTTTTTCTCACTGTCCGAACTCAGGCACAGAAAACTATTTTGAGCTCTCTTTTGGATTTGGGACAACAAACATCAACAGCAACATTTTTTCAACATCGACGTTTTCATTTCAATTTCAAATTAAGTATTTTGTTTGAACTTAGTTTACAGTTAAATCGTTTACGTTTATTTTATTTTGATTAGTTTAGAGATTGGTGCAATAAAATATATTTTATTTAAAGTTTATTGTGATGTTTGAATTTCTATTATTTGGCGGAGTTAAATGTACATTAATTATTACAACCATACGTCACAAGCCTAGCGCTGCTTGAGTGTAGATGAATTTACGTGCAGCCAGTTACATTATGTACGTTGTGTACTCTCGCTGCTAGCCTACTGAGTTTAGAACTACTTGTGCGTACCAGCGTCTAGCCGATAGAACGCATGCAAACAACAGCAATCAAGCGTAACGGTGCGTCGCTTTTACGTCACTTTCGTAAGCAAAATAGCTGCTGCCGCGTAATTGCTATCTCTCTCGCTGGCATCGCTGCCCGAATCCTAACTCTAGTGCAAGGTTTTTAAGGAAAAAAAAAACATGCATCGTGCAACTCCACTCCCATATTCTTCCGTACTCTGCGACTCTTCTCTGAACGCAATTCGAACCCATGCGCGATCGTTGGGAGGCGCTCGTACTTACCACTCGACCACGCTAGTGGCAACGATGCAGTGTCAAAATGCCGTATTTAAAGGCGGTGAATCATCCAGCCAATTCCAGTGGTTTACAATAGCTAAAATTGAACTATAATTTTTGATATTTTTTGTTTTAATTTTGGGACTGCAGTTGCAAAGATATTCAACAAATACAAAAAGATGTCCCCCGAAAAAAGTTTTTGGAAACGCTGAGTTTTGTTCTTCCCGCCAAAACCACAGTAGGCCTAATGGTTTAGAGAACTGTGGTAGGCCTAATAGTTTAGAGATAGTTTATTTCTAAACAGTTTAGGCCTAATTAGGCCTAACTATCTCTAAACTATTAGGCCTAATAATTTAGAAATAGTTCGGCCTAATAGTTTAATAAGATTACAGTAGGCCTAATAGTTTAGAGAACTGTGGTTTTGGCGGGAAGATCAAAACTCAGAGTTTCCAAAAACTTTTTTTTCGGGGGACATCTTTTTGTATTTGTTGAATATCTTTGCAAACGCAGCCCCAAAATCAAAACAAAAAATATCAAAAATTATAGTTCAATTTTAGCAATTGTAAACCACTGGAATTGGCTGGATGCGAAATTTTTTTTTCTACCATGGTTTTGCAGATTTATTACGTCACATCCGCATCCTATCCATACTCCGCGCTCACTTTGGCTTGATCCGCTGTATTCACAGGCAAATTAATGCAAGAGGTAGGTTAGCTTATAGGTTAGTGATCACAGGCATATACGCCTAATATATGTTAGCGTATCTAGTTAGCCTAGTATCTAGATAGCGTCTGACAAGTTGTTGTAAGCATCACGGTTAAGCTGTTGACTCGAGTCTGAGCAATTGTTGCTATATTAGGCCTACTAGATACTGGTATAAAATTTAAATAATAGCCTAATATCATACCAGGGATGTCTAATGTGATGGTAGTCAGATAACGATGATGTTAGTGCAATTCAAAGTTTTAATCATGTTATGTATATTTACTTACTATTCGTAAATGGCAGATAATAGCCAAATAGTTGATTTTTTGATACAGAATAGACTAGCTTACAGTAAACAGCGTCACTCTTGCATTCAGTTAATGTTAGTCAGTCGATTCATCTGTTCGATGGTCAGAGTAACTACCGTAGTAAGTAAATTAAATTTCTCCTAAGTCTAAACAAATAGCTTCTGGATTTTGGTAGGTCTCAGTAAGCATAGTAGCCTAGGTGAGGTATGCATAGGTGGGCACAAGTCCTTTAATCGTTAATCCGTTAATAACGAAGCTAACTTTTTTATTAACTTGTTAATCCGTTAAAAAGTTTTTTCATGTTAACGGATTAAATTAACTTCCGTTAAGTGCTGCTAACGGACTAAAGTAACTTCCGTTAAGTTTTGTTAACTTCCGTTAAGGTTTTATTTGTATCTTGCACCATTCATTCATCGTACCGGTACACACCAGTTTGCTCTGGTAACACTTGTTGCATATTAGCATGAGTTTTATAGAAGAAAGCAAAGAAAGGAGCTCTTTTTTGAGGCAAATAATAATCTGCAGCCTCAGAGGTCTATTAGTTATTGCTGTTCCCAATTTCCAAAGATTTTCAGGTCGCAGCTTCGATTGTGCATTCGAACTTGTTTTTATCGTAAAATTAGATTAGACTGTAAAATGTAACTACCAAAACACAAAAAGACCACCAGAGCAATAAATTTTTTCTTACAATCAGCTCAACAGCGTCAATACATGTTCTAGAAGCGAGTGAATAAAAAAAAAATGTAAATTACCCTCAAAATGTTAACGGATTAACAGACTTTATTAACTTCCGTTAATCTAAGCTGAAAATAATGAATTAACGTTAACGGAAGTGTGATGTTTGTTAACAAACTAGTGGTTAACAAAGCTAACGTCTTGCATTAACTTGCCCACCTATGGAGGTATGATATAGCCATACAGTAGTAAGGGGTTAGGTTGAGAGTTCACTATTCAGTTCAGGGTTACCGGTTAACGTTGGCGTACTTACCGATTCTGTGCTATGCCAACTACACCATCCTTGAGATATTATACTTCGCTCTCGGTTTTGGCTTGATGTGCACTGTTAACATCAAAATGTTAAGAAGACCTAGGGCTATGTCAGATGTGTAGGGTAGGTTTATTTTGCTGTTTACATATTTTAAGGTGTTGAGCCTGAGTTAATTGTGGCAATTTCTTGATAGTGTAGACAATGGTAACGCCAAATTTACTACTGGTACTAGCTACTTCTACTGGTACATCTCAGATTAAGTAGCCTAAATCGTTTGTCTCTAACCTGCTCATAGAAAGTTTAGTACCCTAATTTTTTTACACAATAGGTATTAGATTGTTGAACTTAAGAAATGTTCACATGTTGTACTCTATGATTATTCAACATACAAAATTGTGTTGCAGGCATAAAATGTTACCCAGCATAGTATACAAGTAGATCAATTTTTTGATATGCCCATGTTGTAGTCTATTTTATTTTTAAAACGTAGGTATGTTCTGTTGTGGTGATCTGTGGTAACCAGTCCAAACCATTTGCAATTAATATAGATTCCTGTTCTTACCATTAGTATGTGACCTATGAAGACGGAAAATTGCATTTCTTGTGTAGAGTGTGGGCAGGCAATGATATCCTGTACAATTTATTGGCAAGAAAAAAATACTGATTGTGTACATGCTTAACAGTAAACAAAGAAGCTATAAGGTTTGTTTGCCAAAGTTTCAAGAAGTATCAAGCATCCAGCATCTGTACTACATTTCAAGGATTCTTCCAATCATCTTTTGTATTTGTGCTTACTTTTCAGTCAAAGCCTACTAACAATCGAATTTGAAAAACATGACTGCTCTAACACTTCAGAGTTTTGGTCATAGCAGTTCAAAAGAAGCCTTGTATGCAATCTTAAATTGATTTTTTGTGGAATTGTGAACATGGACTAATGAAAACTTTGGTTTTACCAACTGGATAGTGCATCAGTATACCAATACAGAGTTTGCAGCTTATGCAATAGTGATATACTGTATGGATTGGGTTTGTTTCAGCTGGTAGGTAGGTGTTGTTTTTAGGTAGCAAAGTTCATATTTAGTCCTTTAATACATACCGGTATTTAACAATTTAGCGTATTATATAGGCAGAGGCTGCTGTTACGTTAGGTAAGAAAAAGAAAATCGCTATTTTAACCCTAACCCCAACCCTAAACCTAACTTTAACCCTAGGTCTAACCCTAACGATAATCCTAACCCAAACTCAAAATCTAACCCAAACCCTAACGATAATTTAAAAAACAAAAAAGAGTAAATGAGCACTTACTCTTTACTCTCTTATTCTCTTCATGGGCGTTACATAACGTAATGCTAGCCACTTCGTATTATATATTATGTCTTATTAACAAAATAATGGGATTTAAATTGCATCATGGTTTGAAAGCGTTCGCAGTTTTTTACTGTTAGAATGGTCTTGAAACAGTAGTTAATTTGTTGAGGTATATGATCAATGACTGCTTATTTACATACCTAAAAGAGATTTACTTGGAAACTTTGAGGTTGATCAAATAGCAAATTACTGAATGGTTTATGATGCAAAAAGTATCAAAGTCACCCTTAATCACAAATTGCAGAAAAGGACCACAGAAAAAAATCTGGTATATAAAGTCTTTTCCAATTCAACCTAGTTTGTTTTTTTAGTGGGATTTCCCAAGCATGACGTTCTTGTTAGAGCACTGTTGAATCGAATGCTGACATCTTGATTTGGTCTTCTTGGAAATTTTTGGTGGCATTCCTGCTCCATGCACTCTTCTACCCCGGCTGATATTTGATCTTCTTGCTGGAGTTGTTCCAGAAATGGGAATCTGAATTGAGGTAGATAACCTATGTTGCGTTGATGTTTATTGTGCATACTTTGGTTTTATTTTTGAAACAGTTGTAGCCAGAGATGGCTTTTGTTAAACGTGTACAGTGCAGTATTAAATTGAGAATCTGCAGTGATTTTGTGAAAGTTATTAATAAATGACTGTAATGCTGGTCCATGATATTGAAGGTTTGTCTTGCACTTTTCAATTACCGGTATGGTCTGAAAGCAGTGTGAGGCATGATTGAGCAGGTCTTAATGCACGACATTAGTATCTGTCTTTGCTTGTAGATACTGAAGGAAGACTGTTAACAAGGCATTTCATCAAACTAAAAAGTTCTTAACCTTTTTGATTTTGTTATTAAACACACTTGATTGATTGTATAGTCATTGAAAAGATTATATGTATCAAAGGTGCGTTTAGACCGGAAACAGCAAAATGCCTAAATTGCACTTTTGCAATGTTTGCTAGTCTTCATGGGGGACATACGCAACAATTTGTGAACGCTGATGTAAACAAACATTCACCAACTTAAATCTTTTATTTAATTGTTGTATTATGCAGAAGTGTGTAATGAGTTGGCGGGCCCATCTTTGCATCATTGAGCCTGGACAATGCACCCTTCAAAGAAATGTTGCACAGATGGCAAGTGGTTGGCAACACTGTGCCAATTTCACTGACCCAAGATTTGAACCTCAGACCTCACGCTCCAGAGACGAATGCGTTAGCGTTCGATTAACTAGCATCAGCAAATAGTCCCCAAAGTAGCTTTGCATCAAGTCTAACTGCCAATTTGCTGTGCTTATTTGTATTGTAACTTTTAGTTGATCAGCTATAGATCACACATACTAAAGAGACATTCTAATTTATGTAATGGTGACAGAATTAGTGTCGCAGTAATACATACTTACTGATATTTGGTAATTTTTTTTGGCAGTTTATGCTGGTATGAAAAGTTATGCTGTGGTGTGAAAAGAATTCTATGAATGATGATTTCACTGGAAATTTTTAAGTTAAAGTGAGTGAAATAAAAATTTTCATTATTCATCTTTGCATTTTTTGTTTGCCTTTTTTAAGATCATGAAGAAAGTAGGTCAACAAGCTCACATGGTCTTATGTCTGTCCTGCGTTGAAAAACTGCTGCGACTTTGAAGCCAGTATATGTCTGTGGTTGTTTCGGGCATGGGTTGGAATCCCTTCTGTAGGCATTTTTCTAACAATCAGAGGCTGATTCAGATTGTGACTTAATATGTCTTATTTTCGTGATTTTTTAAGGGTTAAGATTTGGGTTAGTTTTAGAGTGAGTTTTGGAGTAAGAATTTGAGTTTGGGTTAGATCTGGATCAAAATTAATAAAAAAGTAGACAAAAATTTCCAGTGAAAGAGTCTCGTCCGAAGAATCATTATTTGACTTAGGTTATTGATAGTGTTGTAATGCCATGCCAAACTATCCCCATCCAGTTTAAGTTTTTTTGTTTGGTTTCACCTAGAACTTTAGCTGAAATGGTATCAAATTAATGCTAACTTTGGCAAGGTTTCCTGGTTTGACGCTTGAATATATCTGCGTCAGTTGTTTCTTTTTCTTATTAGTTGTTTTTAGAGCTGAAGGTAAATCAGACTGCACTAATTATCTTCACCACTTTTTCAAAAAACAAACTTTAACTGCTTTTCAACCTCTAAAATTAGTTTTTGTTAGTCTTTTTCGAACTCTGTTTGCAATCCTTAACTGTTAAATGCAATGGAACATCGAAGTATACATTTTTACAACTCATTTTGTTTTTAGAGAAATCTGACCATGGGATCCAGCTTCGAAATACAACCGCTATTCGAAACATTACTTCAATTGCTTGCAAGACTCTGCAAATAAACATTTAACTGTCCAAGCATCATTTTTAAGATGTACAAAAGAAGAATTTTGGAACAGAGAAGTTTGTGAAAATCATCTAATACGAAATCTGATCCTTGTGCAACAAGACACTCATTAGCGTTTTTGATAAAACCATCTTCATAGTTACGATAACTCTTTGTATTATTCCTGGCAACAAAAGAGACATTAATTTTATGCCTACTTGTTTTACAATGGTGAATATTACATGCACTGTTTAATCAGTTAAATTTGTTTATTTATTTATTTAGTTTTAATAATTAATGTAATATGCTTTTCAAATTTTGCTGATTAATTTAGTTTGGTTTAGTTGCAGACAAATGCTGTGATTGAAGTATTCACTACGTCAGTATTTGTATCAGAATTCTTTATAGCAGCGTACCTATTAGATCGCACTTAATTTTTTTTTTTAAGTTAATTTTGCTAGTTAAGTATTCATAAGCAAAGCATAAATTAATATGTTTGAGTTTGAAGTGTTTAAATAATGTTGTGTGTTTTTTTTTCTGCAAGATTTCTTCCTTGTTCATAGAGTAAATGCTTTTGCATGTTGGCTTTACTTGCCCTTAACTTTTCATAGACTGTAAGGCTGTTTTTACACATCTGCGCTTGACAACCACCAGAAACAAAATTGTGAAATAATTTTTTTTAAGTTAACAAATATGTGAGTATTTGACTAATCGTTACTTGTTTTAAAGTAATTAATGCAGGCGTTGCGTAGACTAGATACCCATGCAAAAGTTCGTTATTAAGTTATGAGGATGTGGTTTTGAAATGACAAGAGCTTTTCTCAAAATAGCCATTGTGTCAGTCATAACAATGTTATGAGAAAGCGGGATACTAGCGCTAACATAACGCTTTTTATTGCTCTTGGTGACAACGATTTATCGCTTTAAAGGTTTTGTCACAAACCATTGTTATTCTGAGTAAAATGTTCATGCCTTCGAAGCAATTTCAATCAAAGCAATTCTCGAGTTTTGTACCACCAGTCTACGTTTCAAATATTACTACTCTACAATATTTAGATCTATGCGATTTCATAATTAAGTAGCATAAACGTTCTCGACCGAAGTGATGTTGCTTTAAATCTAGAATTTGATGAGAGGTTGTAGACTAGACGAACGCGTTTAATCTCTCTGGATGCGGATTCTAAATCTCGTTGCAATTATTAGTTTTCCCTTGGCATATTTTGTTATTCGCTTGATCGCGCTCCACAAAATTAAACTACAACAAAGATTAATAATGCAATTAGGAACAGGAATGTGGAAGCACCGCTTTGTTGATTGCTTCCACCTTCTTTACACGAACTTATGTTTTGATCTGAAATTGTTTCAGTCAACTTTTTTTTAGGATTTTTCAAAAACGGCTTATGTTCAGTATCATCTAGACAGACTCATGGAACAAAAATGTCGTTACTTTGTTTGTTTTTATTTATTTTTTTGGCTGCACGCCAGAGACATGCAATAAGACGCTTTTGCGTGGAGCCTATATGGCTCGAGGTTTTAGATTCAACATAAAAATAGCTTGTCTTTAATCATTTATGCTGCATATCTGTACATGGCTGTAGTTATGGGTGAAATGAATTTTCAACGGTCGGAGAATTTTTCTTAAAAATAACTCGTTTTTAGGTATGGTAAATTTCAACTTTAGTGGCAACGTCCATTTTCTGCACAGCAAAATAACCAACACTCATTAAGAAGCTTATTCTGCTTCAGGATATACTCTGATTATTAGAACAATCTCATAGTTACAGTCACCGTCGGTCAGTGGTGTAAAGTAACGAAATACTTGAGTAGATTACTCAAGTGGTTTTTTCCAGCAGCGAATATTTCTTGAGTAGTTTTTTAGTAGGTACTTTTTCTTGCTTACTTATAGACTGAAGTAACGCTATTTAAGTAGTATTTTGTATCAGAAAAGTACAAAGTACTGTAATTTTAAGTTAGAACCTCAAATTCGGCAGAACGATCGACTTTTCTACCGGCAATTGTTCGGTTCAGCCAAGTTAGTTGTCTTTTTCTCCTTTTGCGGATGGCTACTCTTGCGTCAGAGGTCAGACCACCACAGCGACTTTCACAATGCCTATTTTCTACGTGTGCGCTTACGTATCACATCCAGTCTGGCGAAAATTTGTTTAAGATGGTTTTAGTTTCACGTTCGTTGTTTGGTATCTGCCCTTCGCCTCATACTGGCATAGATGTTTGTTTATTCTATTAAAAGTAAATCATGAAAGAGTCAAACAGAGATATATAGATTTGCCAAAAATGTGTCCTTTGATTACTTACCGTCCTTTGATTACTTGATTAATATCGCTAAATTCTACAGTGTGAGTTAAAAATCGCACACCATATATGCAAGAAACATTATCGTGCAGTACTGTAATATTTATTGTTCAATGTAATTACAAAATCTTTTTAATATGATGATCAATTTCGTCCCATGGAAACTCAGACTATGTAGATGGGCTATCTGCAATAGATTTAGTGACGTAATGTTTATCAGGCTTCTGCCTGCCTTCACATATTCTGAAATAAATTAAATTTAAAAAATCCGCAATAAGTTTGATTAATTAAATCCAAAAAAGGTTATCGCAGAATATACTGAAATAGCTATGGTACGTAACTTTTAGCCCACCCTTGAGTATACTGTACACTGATAAGGCACGTACAACGAGTTTTTTTAATTTAAGCATAATTTAACAATAACAGTAAATGAGTATTTGAGCCAAGATGTAATAAAATGATTCAAAGTAAATTCTGCGTGGCATGATATTCAAATCTCGAAGTCTAACAGTTGTTGTTCTTTTTGATTAATTGTCTTGAATATAATAAGAAACTTGCCAAGTTACAATTAAGAATTCATGACTTATTGAGAGAGGAGGGGTTATAGAAGACTAAGCGCTTTGTGGCAGTGATGTAAAGGTAATTGGCCAGTTGTGATATGTCGAGTGAATAGTTTCTGTATTTTGCTTGAATACTTTCAGAAAAACTTGTACTCGAGTACTTTTAAAACTACGTTTTTACTTTTACTCCAGTCCTTTTTTGGTCAGTACTTTACTTCAAGTAATTTTTTGTCAGTAACGAAACTTTTACTTGATTACAATTCTCGAATACTTTTTACACCACTGGTTGCGGTCCGTTATAAGACGTCCATAACTTTATAAAGACTAAAAACGTGATCTTGTTTGGCTTACAATTATAAAAAAAATACAAATAAAAGTCCAAAAAGCTTTTCAGTTGTAGTGAATGGTCGTGACTGTTGGTTAACTTGTAAGAAAATCTAGATATAGAAAGACATTGATAAACGGTAAATTTTTGAATTGATAGTGGGCTAGCTGGCCCTCGATAAAAACAATAACTTTTCGTCGCAACTAGTAGTTCACTCACAAACTTGCGATCAAGCGTTTAATGTGTGGATGAAGGGTGCACATTTATTGTTTCAACTTTCGCAACTAAGAAATTCAGTTTTCACATTTCTGCATAGCAGACTGCCACACTATGCTTACGGAGAAAAAAATTAATGACGAGTTTTTCATGCAATCAACAATACTATAGCGACCCCTGTTTTTCTATGCTTTTATGAATTTGTTTCTGCGATGTGATTTTGTTTTTAAAAATTCTTAAATATACGGTAGCAATTTTTCAGGTT